>CM034716.1:413706-446488 GCA_020142125.1 Phrynosoma platyrhinos
AGCTAGCACATGTAGGGGTAAAGTCAGGAAAACCAAAGCGCAGAATGATCTCAGGCTTGCTAGAGGAGTTAAGAACAATAAAAAGGGCTTTTTTGCGTATGTCCGTAGCAAAAGAAAGAAGAAGGAAATGGTAAGGCCACTGCGCAGAGAAGATGGAGAAATTCTAACAGGGGACAGAGAAAAGGCAGAACTACTCAACACCTTCTTTGCCTCAGTCTTCTCACAAAAGGAAAAGAGTGCTCAACCTGAGGAAAATGGAGCAGAGGACACAATAGGGAAAATGCAGAACAGAATAAATAAAGAGGAAGTACAGGAATACCTGGTTAACCTAAATAAATTTAAGTCTCCAGGACCAGATGAACGACATCCAAGGATTTTAAAGGAACTGGCAGATGTAATCTCAGAGCCACTGGCAATAATCTTTGAGAACTCCTGGAGAACAGGAGAAGTCCCAACAGACTGGAGGAGGGCAAACATTGTCCCCATCTTCAAAAAGGGGAAAAAAGAGGATCCCAGTAATTAGCATCCAGTTAGTCTGACATCAGTACCAGGAAAGATTCTAGAACAGTTCATTAACAGAGACTCTGTGAACATTTAGAAGGCAATGGCATAATCACTAAAAGTTAACATGGGTTTCTCAAAAACAAGTCATGCCAGACTAATCTGATCTCTTTTTTGATAAAATTACCAGCTTGGTAGATAAAGGGAATGCGGTAGACATAGCATATCTTGTTTTCAGTAAAGCTTTTGACAAGGTCCCCCACGATATTGTTACAAACAAGATAGTAAAATGTGGGCTAGACAATACAACTGTTAGATGGATTAGTAACTGGTTGACTGACTGAACCCAAAGGGTGCTCAGCAATGGCTCCTCTTCATCCTGGAGAGAAATGACCAGTGGGTGCCACAGGGTTCTGTCCTGGGCCTGGTGCTATTCAACATCTTTATCAATGACTTGGAAGAAAGAATAGGGGGCATGCTTCTCAAATTTTCAGATGACTCCAAATTAGGAGGAATAGCTAATACCCCAGAGGACAGGATGAAAATTCAAAATGACCTTAACGGATTAGAAAGCTGGGCCAAAGCTAACAAAATGAATTTCAACACAGAGAAATGTAAGGTACTGCACTTAGGGCAAAAATAAAAATTAAAAAAATACATAGATATAAGATGGGGGACACCTTGCTTAACGAGACTATGTGTGAAAGGGATCTAGGAGTCCTAGTAGACCACAAGTTGAACATGAGTCAACAGTGTGATGCAGCAGCTAAAAAGGCCAATGCAATTTTAGGCTGCATTAATAGAAGTATAGTGTCTGGATCAAGGGAAGTATTATTGCCACTGTATTCTGCTTTGGTCAGGCCCCACCTGGAATACTGTGTCCAGCTCTGGGAATCCCAATTCAAAAAGGTTGTTGAAAAACTGGAGTGTGTCCAGAGGAGGGAGACTAAAATGGTGAAGGGTCTGGAAACCATACCCTATGAGGAAAGACTTAGGGAACTGGGTATTTTTAACCTGGAGAAGAGACAGTTAAGAGGTGATATAATAGCCCTGTTTAAATATTTGAAGGGATGTCATATTGAGGAAGGAGCTAGCTTGTTTTCTGCTGTTCCAGAGAATAGGACACAGCACAATGGATGCAAGCTACAGGAAAAGAAATTCCACCTGAACATTGGGAGGAACATCCTGACAGTGAGAACTGTTTGACAGTGGAACACACTCCCTCGGAGTGTGGTGGAGTCTCCTTCTTTGGAGGTCTTTAAACAGAGGCTGGATGGCCATCTGTCAAGGATGCTTTGATTTTGAGTTCCTGCATGGCAGGCGGTTGGACTGGATGGCCCTTGTGGACTCTTCCAACTCTATGATTCTATGATTCACCTCTTGCACAGGTTTTACCCCCCACATCTGTACTGTTTAGCAGGAAAATGCACCCATTTTTCACAAACAGAGGGCTTGCAGAGACTTCTTTGGCATTTTTGCCATCCCTGTGCTTTTTCGCCATTCTTCTGGAGGGTCTCAGGGGCAGCAAATAGGCTGTAAGATTCACCAACATTGCTACCCTGCTATATGCAGCTTAAATGCTAGGAAAGGCAGGAAAAAGTGCCACAGATCCAGACCTCGGGGGCAGCATTTGCCACATTTGCTTCATTCATTCATTCATAGTCTCTCATGCTTCACCAAGCTGGCACTGACACACACAATAACACTCAATGGGACACTTCTGGCCACAGCTGCCAGGAATCCCAGGCCTCTTTGCCTGGGCCTTTCTCTCTGCCCACCCAGCTCCGCTGGCACATCCAAAATGCATTTGCGAGGGATTGATATCAAAGAAGTACCGGACTGAGAACCTGAGATACAAGGGAAGGGACAAGGGATGCCTCTCTGCACCACAGATCTCTTTTTGGCAGTGGCACAAGGACACCTATAAGGGCACTGGCACCAATGTCCTCTCCTTGAGCCAAGACATGAAGGGGATAGTTGCTGTTTGGGGCACCATCATCTCTGGGGAAGGTGATTGGGAGCAGCACCAGAATCCTAGGGTGCATACACACTGCAGCAATAATCCAGTTTGCCACCACTTGAACTGCCATGGCTCAATGCTATGGGATTCAGGGAATTTGGTAGTTTGGTGAGAGATTTAGTCTTCTCTGTTAGAGATCTCTGGCGACAGGATTCCCTGGATTCCACAGCACTGAGCCATGACGTTAAAGCAGTGTCAAGCTGCATTAACTCTGTAGTGCAGAGGCAGCTTAGACTATGATTGGCCCCATTCCTGGAAGATTCTGGGGAAATTTTATTTTGTGGAACAACATCCAGAATCCCCCAGGCATTAGAGCAACCAGCATTCTCAAAAGGCAAAATCACTTGCCTTCTACTCAGGAGTATGTGTGTGCGCAAAAGTGTGACAACCCACCATTACCTGACATTCACGCAATGCCAAAGCCAAGTCTCGGGGAAGAAGGTTCTCCTCCTCTTGTCTGCTCTGAAGGACAAGAAACAAGACAAGAAACACCACTCAGCAGCCATGCCGGTTGGTTGGGAGGATGCTGGGAACTGCTGACCAAAAAAGTAACTTTTTTAAGGTCTAGGATTACGCCCCCTCCCAAACACACATGCAACCAAGAGGAAGAGGAGGAGGAGGCCAGAAATATGGGAGGCAAATTGTCCAGAGGTCCCAGCATGGCTTAGTGGTTTAAGTGTTGGACTATGACTCTGGAAACCGGGGTTCATTTCCCAGATCATCCATGAAACCCACTGGGTGACCTTGGGCAAGTTACACTCTCAACCTCAGAGGATGGCTATGGCAAACCTCCTCTGAACAAATCTTGCAGAAAAAAACCCAGGATAGGTTCGCCTAAAGGTCAGAAATGACTTGAAGGCACACAACAACAACAACAACAACAACCCAGGGGCTTCTACCTCCTCTCTTTGTGCCTGTTTTGGGGCAGTCTTGACCTGGCATTCCCAGACACCCAGGCAGGAAAACCCATCTGCCTCCAGCTCCAGGGAATACGAAAGAACTCTCTCCCTCTATGCCACCATTGCAAAAGGATAGAGGGCCTCCTTGTTTCCATCTCTGGCCAGGGAAGGTGAGGGCAGTGTCAGCTACAGACCATGGCTGCTTGCCCCAGCAATTTCCCTGAGACTTGCTGAGCAAAAGAAGTGCCACTTGTGTGCCCACCTACCCAGAAGAGGTGCCAACACCATCATCGCTGGGCAGCAACTAGGGCTTCCCAGCCACAAAGTCTCCACGATCCATTCCTCGGTCACGCCATACTTCTGGTTGCCAGCTGCAGCTAAGAGTAGTCATGCTCAAAAGGTGGCACAATCCTACAAAGCTGGTTTTCTGCCTGCTAACCCAACCCCAGAAACAAGGAGAGAAGCTGTACCTGGGCAGGGCTTTCGGATGCGGAGAAGCAGCCACCAGGGTCCCTGTGTGAGGCTGGAAGGCTGGCACAGCCTCGTCAGTGTACATGCCGCCATTCTGCCGGTGGTTCAAGCTGACAAGGTCCGTCATTACCACCAGGCCAGTCTCCTATGCAACAACAACAAGAAAACTGCCCCATGAGCACAGATTCACCCTGAACCACCAAAGGGGGAAAACAGCTTCTCCTGCAAATACCTGCAGAAGGAAAACTGGGGTTATTTAATTCCAAGCTTTCCAGATTCAGTGCCCGGTGATAGGCCAGTCTCTGTTGCAAAAACAAGCCTAGTTGCTTGTTTTTTGAGGAGTAATCAAATTGCATTTCACTATAACAAGCACAAATGTAGTTGCTTGTTTTGAGGGGGGATAACCAAATTACATTTTAGTATAACAAGCACAAATGTAAATGCTTGTTTTTGTTTTTTTGTTTTTTGCAGTGCAACCAAGTTACATTTCAAAAGCAATATAATGGGAACAAAGCTACTTCACTGGTGCAATGAGCAACACTTTAGCCACTTTCCAAAACAGCACGTAAAGGCCATTTTTAGCCAAGAATGTTTCAAGTTTTATTGCCAATCCAGGTTTCCTCGCTCTGTTCATTTTGCTAGCCAAACAGCCCTATTGCACAACTTATACATTAAGGAAGAAAACCAGTGGCAGGAAACCAGTCCTTAAGGCCTCCTTTTGCAAGATGTAGAAAGTGATTCTGGGGCCATTAAGAGAGACTGGCTGAGTTTCATGACAACTCCAAGAGCTGGATAGGGGATTCTGGGAGCTGCAATAGTCCTTAAAACCAGCTTCCCTTTATAAAGCATATTTTTTTATCTTAATACAATGTAAGAGGAGAAAGGTTTGTTTTTCTCCATAATATGTGATGTATAATGACTTGGTAAGGGTTCAGGAAGTTTAATGTAGAATGAAAGAATTGAGTTTTTAGGAATGTATGAAGGAATACAAAGAACATGGTATGTATGTGAATTTAGATTTGTAGGTTAGGATGATTGTAGTGTTTATGATTGGACGTAGGTTAATTTATATGATGAAATTGAATGTTTAATATGTTATGGTATGTATATGTTTATATGTATGTTTGTTTTTAATTCAATTAAATTAATAAAAAACAAAACAAAACCCAGATTCCCTGAGTGCTGCTGCTGCTGCTTCTGCTGCTGCTGCTGCTAGGTTAAAGTACTCTCCAATTCTACCAAATGGCAAGATGGCAGCAAGAGTGGCCAGAAAGTGGATTTAGTCTCTTGCCAGCTCATTTCATCTTTGCCCGGTTTCCTCTGTCTTGCCATCAACAGCCGATTCAAGAGGGCAGCTATGCCCAGCTACGAAGGGGGAAACCAATGCTCTCACCGTGAAGGCAAAGCGGGCATCCTTGGTGACATCCCAATGCCAGGGGAAGATGGAGGAGCGGCGGCGGCGGCTGTGCAAAGAGACTCCAGGCCACCAGAAGTGCCCATCCTCCTTGGTGGTCCCAAAGGCATCCGAGACGTCATACTCTGCAAGTTCCTGGAAGATCTGTGCAAGGAGATGGAAAAGATTCTGAGAGAGGGCAAAAACAGCCTTGAAGGATTTAGTCCAGGACAGAAAGTGGAAGATGCAGTTCCAAGCATCCCCCAAGCCAGCAGGACTACCGCATTCATGTGACTCCATGTTCAGGGGACTGAAAGCCATGGGCCAACCCTGTGGGATGCTGGCATTGCATCTGCCTGTGGGCTTCCAAGAAATTGGCTACATGCTCAATGCAAAAACCAGTGGGTCCCTCAAGCTCTGGTCCACCTTCTTGCTAAAATTTGGGCCCCCTATGTAGAGTGGAAAGAGAAAGGAGATGGAAGGAAGGAGAGAGGAGATAGGGGAAAGAGTGGAGGAAAGAAGAGAAGGGAAAGAAAAGGAAAGGAAGATTAGAAAGATGGTAAGAAGGATGGGAGGAGAAAAAGAAGGGAAATGAGGGTAAAGAAAATGAATGGAAGATAAATAAGAAGAAAGGAAAAGAATTATTAGGGAAGATTAGATATAAGGATGGGAGAAATTAGGTGAATGATAGGATATGGTTAAAATGGTTAACAATATTATTAGTATTATGGTAGGATGCAGTTCGAAATGGTATAGATTAGAATATGTTTGAAAGAATGATTGTGAAAATAAAATTTGTCATATGTTTTCTTCTTTGTTTTTTATTTGCTATTATCATTTATGATATGTTGTTGGATGTATGTTTGATGTATGATTGTCTAATGTTTGTTTGTTTTAATAATAAACTTTATAACATTTTTTTAAAAATTGGGCCCTCTGCCTATTTGGCCCAGTCCTTTGAAAGCGCCAGAATCTCAGCCCCTTCCTCCAGTAACCCAGATCTTCCCCCCCAAGAAGGAGTTGCTTGCCTTAGCAGAGTCCAGTTGGAAGCCCGGCTTGAGGAGGTAAACACTTTTATCCACGGCGGCCAAGCAGACACAACTTCCCTTGGTGGCTCGTACCTTGATTGCCACAGAGTCGCCTGGCCGGGTCTCGTTGGCTGAAAATGCTACCGAAACCTGGCATTGAAGATTAAATGAAGGAGAAGAAGCAGCAGCCACACCACTGTCACACAACCCCATGTGCCTTCCAGGGGGTCCCAGACCCTGCCAGACACTGCCTGTACCTGATTCTCAAAGGAAGGCTTGATGGCAAACTGGAGGCTGTCAGCAACCCCTTCACCATTCTCTCGGACATAGTAAGCCAGGAGGCGGCCCAGCGGTACCATGCTGGAGGTGATCTGGAAGTGGATGGCAGTCATGCAGGTCTCTGGAGCTGGTGTAGGAGGCGTCGCGGCTGGAAGACAAGAGGAGAATGTGCAGATGGACCTCAGTCAAATAGCCCTGGGTGCAACACCCTCTCCAAGGGGAAGGGGAAGAAGACCACCCATTAATCATGTTCTGGGGTTGTTGTTTTTAAAACCAATAAAAATGCACCCCCATGCCCACAAACAAGGCTGACTGCCCCTTGCCACTAAAGGGGTTGGCATGTGGCACCCATACCCCACCCATGCCCAAAGACAAATCTATGCCTGCAACATGGGTGATGCGGATGGTCCTGCTGCCTGGGGGCAAAGGCCAGGGGGCAGCCCTCCGACTCCTCTCCAGAGTGATATTTCTAGGCTGCATCCCCGACAGGATGATGTTCCCCCGTGACACCACCTCGTAGTGGAGCGTGAAATTGCATGGGCACGTGGATTTCACAGCAATGCGGGCCTCCTCTCCCACCTGGGAGGAGAAATGTAAAAGGGGGAGAAGAGGTGATGTTGCTGCTGCTGACATAAGAATAAGCAGGACCCATCACTCCCATCATCCCCCAGTGAGCCACTACAATGGCAGAGAAGTTGGGGGAGCTTTTTTTGCAAAATTAAACTGTGGAACTCACTGCCACAAGATGGACTGATAGCTGCCCACTTGGATGGCTTTAAAGAGGGAGTTTGGAGAGCTCTCAAAAGCTACTGGGATGGCTACAGGGGATCTCCAGGATGATCTGCAACTAGAAGTAGACTCACTGGATCAAGGGAGGTTGCAAAGGTTGTGACCTACCAACATGTTATGGATTCAGTGGGTCTGCCCTAGTTGGGATTCCCAGGTACTCCTTGGTCCTTATCTTTAACCAAAAGGAAGATGAAGCCATCCTGCCCTGGAAGGGCTTACCTTGAAGGGCTTGCCTGGCATTTGGAGCTGCAGGTGGCACTTGCTTGGAGAGTACCAACTGCTGATGGACAGGTAGTTGGGCAGGTATTGGTCTCTGGCTGGTTTCCCGTTGAGGGCAGTGACTTTGGTCTTGAGAAAGGGAAGAGGGCTGGAATGTCACTCTGAGTGCCACCGCCACTTCCCATCCCCCACCAAGCCCACCCACACATCCTCCCAGGACCTGGTTAAGGACACTGTTTGGCATGGGTATTGCTTCTCTCTGGGTTTTCTTCTTGACAACATTTCATGATTTCCCTTAAAAGGACACCAGGTCCCAACATGGCCCAGGCCAACATCCACCAAGCCTGGCAGTGTCTGCTCTGACTGTCAGCAGCAAGTCCTGGGGGGTCTCTTGAAGAGAAGGCTCCTTCCCTTCTCCTGCCCACTCTGACACTTTTATCAGGAGATGCCAGGGACTCAACTCTGGACTTGTTCTTGCCTCCCACAACAGCCATGCCATGACCACTCTGTCTCAAATTACATGCATAGGGTTCCTCTCTCTCGTTCTCAGAGGCCCTTCCTCATCTCTCTGAGCAAAGCATGCCTTGGACTGGCCTGCAAAGTCCAGTGTGGGGCCTTCACCCACCTCCAGCCAGATGTACTGGGCAACAGGAGGGATGGAAGGGATTTCAAACTCCACCAGACCACCATGGGAGACCAGCTCGCTAGTGTAAATGTTGTCCTTGGGAGCAAGTTCTGCTTTTATCCGGACCGTCACACCATCAGCCAGGCTCCCATCAGGGTAGGTGACCTCTACCTGGAGAGTCAGGAGACAAAGAAAAGCCATACTTTGGATGCTTCTTTTTTGGGGAGATGAGAGACATTTCCTGGGATGGAGATGCAACAAAAGGCAATGACTGGGGAAGCACGTTTTGCCCAGAGCTTGGGAAGTTACTTTGGAAAAGCAATTCATTATGCACATTGATGAAACAAACCCAAAACAAGTTAAGTCTGTTACATAATCCTGTTTGGTGTCTCATTTTCTTACTCAATGAGTAAGGAGCTAAACAGACGGTCCGAAAGGGGCGGCTCTGTGCTGCCCCTGGGAGCACTGGATTGGGGCCGTGGCAACTGCACTCCGTGGCCCCGATCCAGCACTTTGCCACTCTAAAAAGAGCTGGCAAATGCCGCTCCTTTTTAGAGTGGCAAAAAGCTGCCCTTGCTGCCATGGCAGCAGCTTTTCAGTGCTCCTTTGGCACACTGTGTATGAACGCTGCGCCAAGGGAGTGCCCTGACACCACCTGCCATTTGTTTGGGTGGACGGTGTGAGGACGATGTGGGGACTGAGTCGAGGTGGCTGGGATGTGGCCGCCATGCCCCCACTCCACCTCCAGGCCAGCCCTTGTGGCCAGTCTGTAAATCATTAGTGGGGGGTGGGAGTTCTTACTTCTTGTGAGAGGAATCCTGCTAAAAATGCAATCTAAAATAACAAATACCCTTCAATATGTAGAGAAATCTTGTAACACCTTTGAGACTAATTGAGAAGTTGGCAGCATGAGCTTTCATAGATTTAAGGCTGCATCCAAAGTGCAGAAATAATCTGATTTGACACCACTTTAACTGCCATGCTATGGGATTCAGTGCTATGGGATTCTGGGAACTGTAGTATTGTGAGATATTTAGCCTTTTCTGTCAGAGAGCTCTGGTGCCATCACAAACTACAATTCCCAAAATCCCATAGCATTGAACCATGGCAGGTAAAGTGGTGTCAAACTGGATTATTTCTGTAATGTGGATGCAGCTTTGAGTCTGCTTCCTCAGATGCATTTGGACCAGGATCTGAGGAAGTAGGCTTAAGTCTATGAAAGCTCATGATTCTTACCTTTTTCCTTCAGTTAGTCTCAAAAGTGCTACAAGATCTCTGATTCTACAGACTAACAAGTCTATATCTTGGAATTCAAACACCCTTCAAGTGTGAAGAAATCCTGTTCAAAATGCCACAAGGAGCAAGCATTAACCATTACACAAAAACGTAGTATCTTGCTTTTCAGGAGAAACACAGGAATGCCATTGCAGCACAACACAGATAATAATATCATTATTTGTAACATGCTACTTCCAAGTTCTGGTGTCACTTTAAGCTTGGGACTTATATTGAAACTAGGAAACTCTCTGGGGTCTGTTAGCTCAGAAAGCTTGGGATGGGTCTAATTGTCCTGGCCAGTTATTCCCAATCTCTGGTCCTCCAGGTGTTCTGAACTTTACCTCCCAGCAGCCTTAGCCATCTTGGCCAATGCTCTGGAATTCTGGGAGCTAAAATTCTAAACACCTGGAAGGCCAGAGTTTGGAAATTACTTTGAAAACTTTCTCCCCCAACAAAGGACCCACTTCTATTTCTGGCAATATTGCTCCGACCTTCCTGAGAATTCAAAACTAGACTGCCTATCTTTTGTAAGGAAAGATGTTTCAGTGACAGACCATTTGGGGAAAAGAGAGAAAAGATAAAATGCTAGTAATATTTTCTTACTGCCAAGAAAGACAGAGAGACAGCCTCCTCTTCCTGAGTGCCATGGCCCACTTACCTTTCCCCTGTATGGCAAACCAGGCTTGAATTGCTTCCATGTGTCTTTGGTGTACTTTATGTCCACGAGCTGCTTCTGGACGGCTGTGGAGTCATCGAACATGACCTGCCTGCTCCCGTCAGTGCTGGTCACGGTGGCCCAAATGTTCACGGTGCCTCTGAAATGCTCCGGCACATCAGCTGGCATCATGTCTTTGACGCACACATCAAAATCTGCAGAGCCATCAATCTGCCAGGCATGCCAAGGAAGAAAGAATGAAGGAAGGCATCAGTCCTGGGTGGGACTCACTCCTCAGGCATGCATACAGTAGAGCAGTGATTCCCAAACATTGATCCTTCAGATTTTTGGACTTCAACTCCCAGGATTCCTGGACTTTGGACATGGTGGCTGGGGCATCTGGGAGTTGAAGTCCAAAATACACAGAGAATCAAAGTCTGGGAATCTCTGTAATAGAAAATAAACAGCTGCAATACTCCCAAGGAATGGCCATGATCCAACCTCTGCTTCAAGGCCTTCAGAGAAGGAGATCAGACCACCCTCCGAGAAGTCCATATTTCACTCTCAAACAGTCAAGACGTTCTTGTTTGTTTAATGAACAAACTAAGCCACAACATGAACATCTCCACTGCCCACCTCTTAAGGAAGACTTGAGAGCAAAGCTGGGAAAAGCTGCTTGTTTAGGCTACAACCTCCAGAATCCCCACTGGTACAGCCAATGGAAATTGCAGTTACTTTTCTCACTTCTGTTTTTTAAAAGTTCTTTTTCTCCTTGACTACTAGACTTGGTGGGTATTACATGCCCTCCTCTGCTGTTGCTCTACTCACTTCTGTGGTTTTGAGGACGGGGTGCCCTGACTCATGTCGGTAGTACCCCACTCCATTGACCGTCATATTGACCACCAACCGTCCCATCACCGGCTTCCCAAATGTGTACCTGAAAACAGAAGAGCCATATTGGAATGCACCTTGTGGCAGTGTCAGAACCCAAAAGGGTTTTGGTTCTGTTGTTATGGATGAAATTGGGAAATGTATATATAAAGTCTGTATTGGTTGTGTGTGTGTGTGTGTGTGTATTTTGTTATATGTATTAGGCGAGTTTGAATTTTGGTGCTGTTTTCAAAGAAGAGTTGGGAGGAATTTTACTGCAGTTGCCAAGCAGGAATTAAAAGACTGCATAGCAGTTACCAGGCAAAAATCAAAATATTACATTGCAAACAGGTGGGGCTAGGTGGCTCCAGTCTATATATAGTGACAAGAGGGCAGGGAAGATTAATGTCAACCTAAATACTGGCTGATCACTATAGTCCTTGGTCTGCAATAAAATCTTTTTGTTCTTTCACCAAGACTACTGTCTGAGTCCTTGGAACAGAGCTGATTGGTGCTGACAGGCAGTAAGTTCCAGTTTTGACCACTATAAAGAAGGACTCTTTCTTTCTTTTAGCTGCACTGACTCTCCTACCATCCACCAACCACCCCACCACAACTGCACTATTCGCACTGGTGGGCAAAGGTGTCAGTTTCCACATCTGGCAGGGATCTGTACCTGCTCCATGGGGCTTTAAAACATACATAAGATGTGAGAGGACAACAATGGTGCTTTTACACCCACATCTAGTAGAGGATCAGCTGAAAACAGGGTCTGGACCCCAGCCCCTTGCCTACCACACTCACCTGGCATGGACAGTTGCCTTCTCACAGACATCAAAGTCCCGGATGTACGGAGGTGACACAATCTGGAGCTCAAACTTGGGTAAAACTAATGGGAAGAGTAAAAAAGAATAGGAAAAAGAGGAAAGGAGGGAGGAAAGTCAGCAGTAGTGACTGAGAAGGAGTTTGTTTTAGTATATTAACATATTATTTTAATATTCTAGCATTTTATCATTTTATAGTCTTGTGTTTTATCATTCATTTTAGATTATATATGGTATGTTTGATGTTCTGCCCTTTGGTGAAAAGGGTGTTTTAAATGTTGTTGTTGTTAGCAGCAGCAACTTTAAGCTCTCACAGAACAGAGCTGGGAAAGTTACTTTTCCCCAAAAAACAAACTAATTAATGCGCATGGTTTGAAAAGCGACCCATTGCTATTGTCTGGTGCAGTATTGGTAAAATCAATATGCAAAGGTGCCTTTGAGTCTAACTGAAGCCTCATTCACACTATGAAATAACCTGCTTTAGGAACCGAGTTATTTCCCTGTTGTTCAGACTTACACCAATTGTACTCATTGCAGTTTGCAGGGTGCAGGGGCAACCAAAAAGCCCATTTAAACTGATGCATTTGGCACCGGATCCCTTAGTGGTTCTTTTTTCAAGAACTGCAACGATCCACATCTCCGATAGTTTAAGTAAGCTATCAGACTGATTCAGATCACACAGCCACCGTTCAGGAAATGGAGGCGCCTCCATTTTGATCCAGAATGGTGTCAAATGGGAACTTCAGATTGGATTTAAATGCCACAGAGAGATTCACTGCCTTAAAACGTAGTGGGAATGGTGAATCGATTTTTAATTGATTTGCTGATGCAAATTTCTCTATGCAAAAAACGTGAGTGTGGCTGGCCCCTGAAAGAAAAAGGTGCTGCAAGATCTGTTTGCATATTGATTTTCTTTGAATTCTAGTAATAGTAAAAATAACTCAGTAAGGGATGCCATGTGGAAGAGGGAGCCGGCTTGTTTCTCGCTGCTCCACAGACTGGGACCAGCATGTTAAAAAGACAAAAACAGAGATTCCACATAAACATTAAGGAGAACCTCTTAAGTGTCAAAACTCTTTCAGTGTGTACTATGGAGTGCTTCAAACTTTGAAGACGGGCTCTTTCTCATCCCAGCAAGTGTCCTCTTTGAGAAGAGCTTACCATCCATCCTTCTCCCACAAACTCACCATATTTCTGAACTTCAAAGGATGTGTTGTACTTGTGCCCTTGCATTTCTGCAAAAACCAACCAATCTCCAAAGACTGGCTGGTCGGACAAAGGAAAACTGACATTCAGGACACCTGCTGGAGAGAGAAGGCATCAAGGAGTGCAACAAAGTGCCAACAAGGAAGGACAGCCAAGGGTTTCTCCTCTCAGGGGGACCTCTTGGTCTAAGACTCACCGCAACAAACTGGCTTGAGGTTGTTCCATTCTATCATCCGAGACCCCCGGGGATCCTGAGAAGAGAGACAGACGCTGCCTTCAAATGCTAGATTTTCCTGGTCCCACCATCCCTCCCTGACCCTGGGGCACTTTTGGCATTTTAGACTACAGTTCCCAGCAGCCCCAGTCAACCCAGCTAATGAAGACAAGGTGACATGAATCCCAAAGGCATCTGTTTTTAATATACAGACTAAACTCTTATTTATCCTCTGTATTTTTTCTTAAATTGAAGACATCCATGTCCTTCCTTCAACCACACAATCTTTGGAAAAGACCAGCCTCTGAAGAGACGTTCCAGCTAAGAAAAGTTGTATTTTCAGACTAGGTGACCACGCTGGGTGAGGGATTTGGGGAACTGTACTCCAAAGGACCCCTTCTATGAATGGTGGTCTGAGTCCCCTGGCCAGGCTGCCCTAACTATCCTGCAGGCATTGGTCTCAGTTGGCAGCTGCCTAACACTCACCACCAGGTAGGCTTCAATCTGAAAGAAAGAAAGAAAGAAAGAAAGAAAGAAAGAAAGAAAGAAAGAAAGAAAGAAAGAAAGAAAGAAAGAAAGAAAGAAAGAAAGAAAGAAAGAAAGAAAGACACAGTAACTTTTATTTGTACAATATTCCAAATATTCAATCTGTTATGCGTTTCAGGCCAACTGCAAAGGAGAGTTACCCTTTTCAAGTTTGGACTAAAACCAGATGTGGATTCACCACCCTTATAGATGGAAGCTGCTGAGAACTCTATAAACCAAGGAAGGAGGCTCATGGCCTCGCTGCATGCAACTGTCCACTGCTATGGGCAGATGCTATCTACAAAGCCTTTTGCTCCTTACCTGCATCTCCTACTTCAACCCTCCATAAAACCACAGAGTTGGAAGGGACCCCAAAGGCCATCCCATTCAACTCCTGCTGGTGCAGGGATACATAACTAACACCACTTCTGGGTGGACTCCAGCTCCCAGAATCCCTGCCTACTGGCTCCACTGACTGGCTGGGGCTGCTCTGAGCATCTGGAGGGCCAAAAATGGAGAACCAGCCCCCTCTTTCATGGAAGGAACGGGATGCTAATGTTCAAGAAGGAAGTTGCCCTGATCCCAATCCGGCCACCAAGCAGATCCTCACCCTCTCGTTGATGGGCCTCAGGTCCGGGCTGACAGTGAAAAAGTTGATCAAGACTTTAAAAAGAAAAGGAGCAGAAAAGGAGAGTAAGCAAAGGGCTGGCTTTCAATGAAGGATTAGGGCCCCTTTCCTTCCTTCTCCTACCTACCTTTCTGCTTTGGCCGGTAGATGGGCTTATCTGTCTGGATGAAGACCGAAGCCCCTTTGCTGTCCACGGTGACTGTAGTGTGGTTGTAGAAGATGTAGCCCTCCTCCGCCAAGTGCCGGTTGCCCCACACCTTCAGGTGGGCTTGGCCCCGGAGCCCTGCAGGCACCTGCAAAAAGCCAAGAGCTACCCTGGGTCCGCAAATCCCAGCTGCCAGCCTTTGGGGGGGGGGCCAGGAAGGACTTTTGTCTCCAATTGGTCTTAACAGACCAGGAAAGCAGGATTCAACCATTCTACCCCTTGATGCAGAGATGTGGGAAGAGAGACTCTGACAGGGTCCAAAAGGATTTATTTCCTCTTTCATGGTTCCCCAGCAGTAGCTATCCAACTGATGTGCAACACTTAGCCATAGCTAAAATGAATTCTGGCTTTCCAGCATATGTTTCCAAGCACATGCTCTCAGGTGCCACCCACCCTTCCTACTATGACATGAAGTCATGGGATCTGTACTTCAAAACTTCTGGAAGGCATCAGGTTACTTTAGAAAACTGCCTTAGAGAAATGGAGGAGGAACTTGTTATAAAGAGACAAGGGGACACCTATCTATTGGGGAATAGCCAGAGGAGTAGAATTCAGAGCATTACAATGCTAGTCAAGAACATTGGTATGCCAAGGGATCTTGTAGCACCTTTGAGACTAACTGAGCAAAGCTTTAGTAGACTTGGTCTACTTCCTCAGATGCATGAACTGGACATGAGTTTTGGTAGACTTGATCTATTTCCTCAGATACATGAACTGGGCATAAGCTTCATAGACTTGGCCTGCTCCCTCAGATGCATGGAGTGAACTGGGCATAAGCTTTTGTAGACTTGGTCTCCTTCCTCAGATGCATGGAGTGAAGTGGTTAACTCCATGCATCTGAGGAAGGAGACCAAGTCTACAAAGGTTCATGCTACAATTTTTTCACTCAGTCAGTCTCAAAAGTACTACAAGATCCCTTGGCACACTGGGAACAGCCAGTTCCACAATTCTGGATGACAACTGGAGTATTCTGGTGGTTACCACCCCCAAAAAACTATGGAAGAAATACAGTGACTTCATTTTGCTGGACTGTCCTTGGTTTTTGTAAAAACCAAGCACATGTTCATTTAACAAAAAGAAGTGAGAAAAGGAAGGAAGCTAAGATGCTGCCCTTGCCATATACACACAACACCTTCCTGCAGGACAGAGAACTTTTTTACCACTTTCAGGCTGCAGATTCTCAGTTCAGTTTTGGCTTCTGTGGAGACAGAAGCAGACAGTCAGTGCTAGAGCAAAACAAGTTGCTCAGTCCAAGGAGCAGAGCAGAAAGGCAGACCTTTGCAAAGCCTTTCCAGGAAATGCAAACTCTGCAACGAGGATACCCGGCCACAGAGTTTGGCTCCATCTATCCAGGCCAGGGTGAGTCTGGGAGGGTCAGGGATGGCTTTCCAAGGCCTCACCACTTGGCAATGGATGAAGAAGTTGGTGTGCGCACATTAAAGGAGCCCCGAGACAGAGGGACTGCCAAGGAATGTGTGGTCTTGGATCCGGCTCCACTTCAGAAAGGCTGCTCTCATACCTGCCAAAGTTCTGGGAGGACTTCAGACCCAGATCAAACAGAGAGAGAGAGAGAGATAGAGAGAGAGAGAGGAGGCAAAAACTCTGTTCCCAAAGTATCAATAATCTGACAGAACTCATGGATCTGGGGGCACTTGGATAGTATTGAGAAATCCATCCCATATTTAATGGAACAATTCCACCTTGCCAGAAGGCTGGGGTCTCAGGTACTTTGCAATTTGGCTTGCTGCTCCATTCCCAGAGCAAAGACTTTCCACCCTTCACTAAAAATATCCCCATTGCCTCCCTTTCCTCTCTCCAGCCCACAAGTAAACCCCAAAGCAAACTTTGACTCAACTTAGCAACTCACCTTAAGCTTGATGGTTCCCTTCCCTGTGGGAGAGAAGAGAATGGTCAAAGCCTTGGTCACTTTTCATTCCCCCACCCCAGAGCCAAAGTTTGGCTTGTCCACAGGCATCTTCACCCCTTGGCAAAGGTACGGAGGAAGCAAATCTACTGTGACATTTATCAAGATAACCAAAGGGAGCAGTGGAACTCATTAGATACAGTGGACCCTTGATATTGATTTGGGTTTGGTTCCAGGACCTTCTGTGGATACCACAATCATGGATGCTCAAGCACCACTAAGTACAGTGGCATAGTAACATAGTGTTCCTTATATAAAATGACAAAATAAAAGTTTGCTTATTGGAATATATATATTATTGTTTGCTTTAATATATATATATATATAAAGTTTGCTTATTGGTTATATATACATATTACACACACACACACTCACCCCTCTCAATTTTCAGGGGATCTGTTCTGGACCCACCCACCCACGCCCCACAAAAATGGGAACTCACAAATATTGGAGCCCCAATGAAAATAATGGCATGTGCGCCTGGGCGCACGCCACCATTTCGTCTCTCCCCACTTGCTATCCCGCGAAGAGCAAGACCATGGATTCCAAGTCCACGATAGGGTGGGTGGATTGTATATCCATTCTGTCCACAGCTCGCTCATACCCATGTTTAAATATTTGAAGGTATGTCCTGTGGAAAAAGGAGCAAGCTTGTTTTCTGCTGCTCCAGAGACTAGGACATGGAACAATGGATTCAAGCTACAGGAAAAGAGATTCTGCCTCAACATTGGAAATAATTAATACAATTCTTGATGTGTTTTTGCTCTTTAAATGGACATCCAAGGAGAGCAGCTGAATCAAATGTGTTTCCCCTTAGGAATATCCACTGGGTAGCACTGAAGGCAGCAGATACATGTGCCTCACATTTGTGTGTTAAATATGAGTTACTGGAAAGATTAGGGGCACCCCTGAAAATTAAGAGTTGGCAAATATTTTAGGTTGTAAGACACTTTTCTTTCACAAACAAAGTTAGAAGGCTGGCATTGCCAGGACCACTGACATCCTCAGAGAGAATAAATTATATGGATTATTGAGAACAGGGAATTGAGAAATCTTTTCATTGTGAATACAGAGTTTGGGCTTTTATCCTGCACAAAACTTTCTTGGACTGGGCCCGTTGCACACAATGGGACCTACTTCTAAAGCGAACAGGGCTGGCTGAGTGGTGATAAACAAAATAAAACCAAGAATAAGTATTCAAAAAGTTGAAATAAACTAAATTGTATTTAAGGCTTAGTTGCAGAATTGTACACATAAGCCACCATTATGTAGTCAAGGGAGGAAGCAAATATTTCTACTGGCATGCAGGAAAAATCCACAAAACAGGAATACCTTTATTGGCCAACCCAAATGCACAATATACATATTGCAAACTTTCTAAACACCATTAACATCTTCATCAGGCAAAGCTCTTTTGATGAAGAAGCCAAAGGAGCTTCAAAAGCTTGCAACATGTTCATTGGCCAACCCAAATGCAGAAAATACATGTTGCAAGCTTTTGAAGCTCGAATGGCTTCTTCATCAGCTCTTGTCCTGAAGAAGCCAGTAGAGCTTTGAAAGCTTGCAACATGTATTTTGTGCATTTGAGTTGGCCAATGTTTTGTAGATTTGGGAAGTTATTGTACTTTGCTATATGGCCAGCGCAGAGCTACCCATGGAAATGACATGCAAGAATTTGCTTGGCTACAAGGAGGGAAAAACTATACTTTATTCCAGTAGATGTATGTGTGTATGTGTGTTTTAAATGTCTCAGCAATTTATATGTTGTGCTCACATTAACCACGGTGTTTTTAAGTCATTTTGGAAATGGGATTTTCCTAAGGAAAAGATACACAGAATGGAGGGAGTAGAAGAGTGTGGAAATGCAAAATGTGAACCTGCTGACTACCTCCTGTACCATTCTTCCAGGAAGGGGCTATTCTGCATGTGGTCACCTTAGGGTTGCCGTAAGTCGGAAATGACTTGAAGACCCACAACAACAACAAAGCATGCGTTATGCGCACAGTCTCATGTGGATCCCTGTGAATAATATCACAGCCTCAAGTGGACTAAGCCCCCAGGACAGCCTGGTGATACCCCTTCCCAGATGGGGGATGTGGAAAAGCCACCCCCTTGACCACCCTATGGCACCCCCTTGCCACATATGTAAAGGGGAGCTTACCCAAAACCACTCCATGGGCACGTGCCACCATCTCTCCTTTGACCACGAGCTGAATCTGGACAGTTGTCTCCTTGACTGGGTTAAAAATGGTCACACTGACTGACTCCTCCACTCCCGAGCGGAAGACCGATGGCACTGCCACCAAGTAGCCCCTGCAAAAAAGGAAGAGCTGAAAAAAGTCCCAGAAAAGGTGACATTGCCATCCCCGCTTCCAGGAATACTCAGGGGAGCCCCAAAAGTGAGAGATAAAGGGAGGGAAGCAGGGAGATATGGACTGACTATCTTCAAGACAAGGAGGAGCATTTCCCACTTTGGGACATTGCCCTGCAAGGACTTCAGGATTGTGAGTTATGCTCATGAACCAGGTAGAATATGTGGGTCTTTCGTTCTCACACAACATCCCTGTCAGGTAGCTTAGGCACATATAAAGAGCAAAGGAGGGCACCCAGAAAATTTTGTGGTTCTGTGGGGGACCTGGCCTTGGATGACCTGTCCTTCAACTGTCCACCTGAAGGAGCTTCGGTAGGGCATCCTTGCTGGCCATCCATGGCCTCAAGAACCTCAGACTCCTCCTGCCCTTAGGGAGCACACCAAGCAACCTTCCTAAGCAAGAACTGTCCATCTGAATGAGCTTCTGTAGGACATCCTTGATGGCCATTCCGACCTCAAGAAGCTCAAGATCCCTCTTGCTCTTAGGAAGCAAAGCCTGGGTTTCTCCCTGGCTTCATTCTCAGAGCAGAAAATGGGGGTCCAACTGAATCCTGCCAATATGGAAGGCACAGAAATCAATGGATTTGCTGTGAAAGATAGAGGGGACACTCCAGAAAACAGGCTTTGCAAACCCTTCTTCTTTGCTCTTAAAACATCCTTGCCAGCTGCAGAATGTGCATGATCTCTTTTTGGATGATTCCTGAATGAGGCCTTTTGCAAACTATCAGGAAACCAAAAGTTACTTCCATGCATGCAGAAACAAAGGGGAGAAATAATATAACCAAAATATAACCAAAATAAACAATAAACAAATAAATGTCAATTGCAGCAACGCTTTTCTCTACCTCTGCTTTGATAATTATTTAATGTGTGTGCACCTATGTTTGACTTCCCATAAAATATTGGATATTTGTATATTTCAGTCTGCTTGTACTGGCAACAGTGTTCGCTTCTGTTACAGGATAAGAAACACTTTTGCACGGATTCTTGTAATATGTGGAGAAAAAAAGATATTATGTGATACTGGGTTATGTGTTGGTTAATACGATTGGAAACCATCTCCTACTTTTAACTAATATTATTGCATTTTGCAGTTTCCAATAACACCATGACTGCGATCATCCTGGCCTTTTGGGCATCCACCTTTACACCATAATGGCAACAGGAACAGTTCTCCAATTTGCACCCAAAGAACTTCAGGAGACCTTTGAATTGTAGCCAAGGTGGGAATCCTGCAACCCAACAGATGCTTTTGGGACCGAAACTACCAGTGCTCTGCACTACTGGCTCTACTAGCAAGTAGGGTTGATGGGACTTGCACTTCATTGGTGCCTGGAAGGCTATACCACTCCCACTCCTAGGTTACTAAGGCTACAGAATTCATCCAGTTGGACACCACATGGCTCCATGTTATGGAATCCTGAGATTCATAGTTTGTTGTGGCACTGGGGATCTCTGCCAGAGAAGGCTAAATGTCTCACCCAACTGCAAATTCCACAATCCCTTAGTATGGTAGTTAAAGTGGTGTCCAACTGGATTATTTCTGCAGTGCGGGCGCAGCCCCAGGCAGTCTTCTGTTGTACCAATGGACTGAGTCCCTGGCTGGCACTGCCTGTGGCAAAACCTTGCCTAAGTCCACAAGAAAGAGGCTTCCTCCCTGATTTTTCTGCAGAGAACAGTCCATCATCATCACCATTTTCAGTCCAAGATCATGTCTCTCCAAAGGGAGGGATGCATGCTGAACATACCTGGGTTTTTAATGGATCTGTGGGTCATTTCGGCTTGATTTATGCCCCCTTCCCCTCCTCTTCTCAGGGTGCTTCATGCCATCTGTACCAAGTTACCTACTGGTTCTTCTACTCTGCAGAAGACGCACATTAGGCACTTTTAAAACATCCTTCCACCAGTTGTAGGAGTTATAGGCACCCTGGGGCTGGGGGTGGCGGGCAAGGTTCACACACTGTTTTATAGCGCCCAGCCCTGCCTTTTTTGCAAATTCCAAACTGTGTGTTTCTTCCTCAGCCAGACCCATTGCCATGGAGATCCCATTACAATGCTGCAAAAGTTCAGCTCTCCTGGGTGTGTCGTAATGCTTGCATGGGGTTGGGAGGGCAGGATAGACCCGGCCCAGCACAACTCCACCACCAAGCAACCCCACCCCAAAAAAAAGGATGCCTTTTTTTTTTTTTGGCTCACTTATCACCAAGTGCTTGGAGAGGTTTTCCATCCATCCTACCAGAGGCGGATGGGATGGAAGAAGACAGAATCTCCCTGCAAGAATCCATGGCTCATGTGAGGAAAACATGCATGGGGTGCCCACAAAGGCCTTTTCTCACATCCTTCTCTATCATGCAAGCTCTCTGCAAAACATGAAGCATGCTCTCCCTGTCAGTGGCCACTGCAATGCCCTTGGACAACCAAAACTACAAAAGAAGTGGTGCATTTATCTGGAGTAGGCGTAGTGGTTTGAGCATTTGACCCTGGAGACTGGAGTTCAAATCCTCACTCAGTCATGGAAACTCATTTCTATGATTCTATCTGTCTTCCTGCATGGCAGAAACGGGTTGGACTGGATGACCCTTGGAGACCCCTTCCAATTCTAAGGTTCTAGGATGCTATGTGTCTTCCCTGTTCAAGTCATAATCTCTCAGAGGATGGCAATGGCAAACCCCTGAACAAATCTTGACAAGAATCTCTGAACAAATCTTGACAAGAAGACTCCATGATAGGGTCTCCATAAGTCAGAAACAACTTGAAGACACACAACAACAAGCACAAAGCCAAACTTTTCCACCAAGAGACCCAGAAATGTTTTGTACTGCAGCTCCTTAGGCGTCAGAAGAGGGACAAGAGGCTGCTTTTGGCTCTGTTTTATGGAGAAAGAAGTCTGACCTAATAAAAGGTGTAGCTTCCCATCATCCTGAGAAAAGCCAGATGGGATCCCAACACACCCACAACTAGGCAAACACTAGCTAGCTGGCAAGTGACACAACACAACACAACACACACTGACTCAGAAAGAAGCCACAAAGCACCCCCCCCCAGGGTGCCAGGGAAGGACTGGCAAGAGGGTGGGCAGAGAGAAACCTGGACTCTGCAGGTTGGGACTAAGGATGATGGCAGAAAGTGTGTCCAGTTGCCCCCAAAATGCCAGCCTTTGGTACTCTGGTTACATGGGGAAACAAAGGCTTCCCAGCAGCAACAAATGGATGGACGGAGAGACAGGTGGATGCATGGAAAGACTGATAGATGGATGGACAGACAGAAGGATAGATGGATAGAGAGATAGATGGATGGATGGATAGGTAGAGGGATGGATGGATAGATGGACAGACAGACAGACAGACAGACAGAGGGATTACACAGGGAAAGAAAGGATTACTCACAGTAATGGACAGATGCATGGTTAGCTGGATGGATGGACGGACGGACAGACAGACAGATGCATGCATGGATAGATGGATGGATGGATAGATGGATGGATAAATGGATGGAAATATATTTATAGAAAGAAAGAAAGAAAGATAGAAGGATGGATGGATCAGTAGATGCATGGATAGATGAAAAGATAATTAATAGATAGATAGGTGTAGGTAAATACAGAGAGAGGTAGAGGAAGGGAGGCAAAGGCATGCAGCAGTGACTGTCACACTCAACTGCCAAGATAAAGCTACCCACCTCCTCCAAGATTTTTTAAGATAGTCGCCACAGTGCCATGACTTGAAGGCACACAACATGTTGTTTATTTTTATTTTAATTAATTAATTAATTCCTATCTTGCCTTTCTCCCAAAAATGGACCTGTTGTTGTTGTTGTTGTTTCTGACCTGCCTCTCCCCTTGGGTTGAGGCAGGGAACAAACAAGTCAACAGTGACCCCCCATCAATCAAAACCCATTCATTAAAACCTGCCAACCTGGATAAAGAGCCAGTCCATTTTTCGGAGTAAGTGAGGCAGGGAATGATCCCTCCAGGGTCCCCATAAAGTGGAAAGCTAGGAAAGTTGTCCGGGTGACAAAACGACACTCACATAAACACACACAGCCCATCCTGGGAAGGAACAGAGTCATCCAGACTTCAAGCAGTAATTCCCAATCCTCTAGGTTTTTGGACTTCAACTCCCAGAAGCCCCTGTCAATTTGGCCAACAGTCAGGAATTCTGGGAGCTGAAGTCCAAAACATCTGGAGAACCGAAGTTTGGGAAAAACTGCAGAGGGACCCATAGATTTGAGGGGGAATCTTGAGACCCAAGGGAGATTTGAGGGGGAGATTTGTTGCCCCTTCCTCTCCAAAGACAACAGACTTTCCACCTTCATATGATGGGATCCTGGAAAAGAGATCTCCAAACCCCCTGGACAAAATGAGTGGAAAAGGGGGCGCTCTGCACATGCTCAGGAACCCCTTTTGTAGGAGACAGAGAGAAACCATGCTCAGAGATGCTCCCCCCTCCAAACTGAGCTAAGGGATCCAAAGCAGTGTGGATGGAAAGGGATCCACTGGGGGATCCAATTTCAAGCGTCTGACCCACCTGGCCGGGTTGTTGGGGGGCTGCAGTGAGTCCCAAACTTGGCTCCAACTCCACCTCTAGGACTCCAACTCCCAGAAGCCGCCCTCCCCCCAGTCTGCCTGGCCGAGAGTGATGGGCATGGAAGTCCAAGAGACCAAAAGGGAGCCAAGTTGGGTCAGGAGAGGAAAGGAGCTCCTCGACCAACCCGAGCCCAGAGTTACTCACTGCCTGGCTGGGCTGGGGGCGCCCAGAGGGAAGAAGAGCAGGAAGAGGAGGAAGAAGAGGAAGGGTCCCGGGGTCCTCGGGCGGCCCGGCATGGTGGGCGGCGGGCAGGCTCCGGCTCTTGGGGGCTTCGGGGGCGCAAAGAGCCGGCAAACCAGACTCGGGCGGCCGCTTTTGGCTCCGACGAGGGTCCTCCCCCCCTCTCCCCCCAGGACTCCTCCTCTTCCTCCTCCCCTCTTCCTCCCCTCCGCCTCCTTTTGCTCTTCCTCCTCCTCCTCCTCCTCCTCCTCCTCTTCTTCTTCCTCATTCTCCTCCTTCTCTTCCTCCCCCTCTTCTTCTTCCTCCTTCTCTTCCTCCTCCTTATCTTCTTCTTCCTCCTCCTCCTCCTCTTCTTCCTCCCCTTCTTCTTCCTCCTCGCTTCTTCCTCTTCTTCTTCCTCCTCCTCCTCCCCCTCTTCTTCTTCCTCCTTCGCTTCTTCCTCCTCCTCATCTTCTTCTCTTCCTCCTTCTCTTCCTCTTCTTCGCCCGCGGGGCTGCCTCCTTTGTTTAGGAGGGAAGGAGGACGATGCGGAGGAGGATGCTCTTGGGGGTTTCCAGCCTTGGAAAAGAGCGGCTCCCCCTTCCCTTTTTCCTCCCTGGGGAGGAAGCGGAGGGGGGAGGGGGAGAAGGCGGACTGGAATCCTCCGGAAAAGTAACTTTCCCAAGACTTGAGCTCTGCTCCCCCAAAGTGACAGTGTGCAGAATGGTGGAATGACCCCAGGGCCCATCCTTCTGCCATGCAGGAATGCCCAGACTCCTACTAGCCCCGGAAGAGAGCCCCTTCTTCGGCCCTGCAAGAAGAGACCAGCCAAGGCCTGCTGCCATGGGACCAGCAGTTATCCAGCCTCTGCTTCAAGACCTCTGAAAATGGAGCTGCCACCCCCTTCCAAGGCAGCTTCTTCCCCTGGGGAACAGGAATTTGATTTCATTTCCAAAGACAGCCAGTGTGGTAGATCTTTAGACTACAAGGGCTTGAAGAGAAGGTTGCTGGAAACATGGGGATGCAGGAGAGTTCTACGGGCGACGTGGACTGCTAAGAAGACAAACCAATGGGCCCAAGAGGAAACAGAGCCTAAGCTCTCCCTAGAAGCCAAGATGACGCAAATGAGGCCAGCCATCCTACTTTGGACACATCGTGAGAAGACAGGACTCACAAGAGATGACAATGATGCTTGGCAAGGTAGAAGGCAGGAAGAGGATAAGAGGAAGGCTGCCTTGCAGATGGACAGACTGATTCAGAAAAGCCACAGTCATGAATTTGCAAGACCTAAGCACGGCTCCTGAAAACCGGCTGAGTTGGGTAGGGGGTGTCTCTCAATTCAAGGGACCCCATAAGTCCAAGTAAACTTGAAGGCAGTTAGCAAGAGCAACACTCTCTCTTTACCCTTCCACAAGTCCATGGTCTGATGCGGCAACCCAAAAGGTCAGTGCCATTCTAGGCTGCACCAAGAGGAGCATAATGTCCCCATCAAGGGAAACAATAGGACATTGAGGGAAGATGCCACATTGGTCCCTGTCTCCAGAGAAAGGCAGGGTTATACCTGAATATATTCATATTCAATAAATAAGCAGAGGCCCACTATTCTGCTTTGGTCAGAGCTGCCCTGGAATAATCCTGCATCCAGTTCTGGGCACCACAATAGAAGAAGAATGTGGACAAGCAGGAAAATGTCCAGAAGAAGTCAACCAAAATGGTGGAAAGTCCTATGAGGAGTGGATAGGTTTAGCCTGGAGAAGCGGAGGTTAAGTGAGGACATGATAACCATGTATAAATATGGTTCCATCTGCCAGGAGGGCTTGGATTGTGTCTTCCTGCATGGCAGAATTGGGTTGGACTGGGTCCCTTCCAACTCTAGGATCCTAAGAGAGTCTGTAGTGCTTTAGGCCTGGAGGATGGGGCTTAGCCCCATGTTCTTGATCCAGCTTGCAGAGACAGATTGCTCACACGCAAGGAGAGAGGAAGTCCCTGCTGATGTTCCTGCCCTGATTTGGTATTTTTTTCCAAACACAATTAAAAGAGCAGGGTCTATTATTTCCCCCGGAGCTGCCTTTCAACACTTCATTCCCACTCCTGCCAAGAAGGGGGTGTTTTTTTTGTTTTTTGTTTTTGTTTGTTTTGTTTTTGCATGCACAAGCACACACATTCTTATTGCACACAGGGATCATGGGGTAGTACAGAGCAAATGCAGGCTAATCTAGTCAGCCCTTTAAGCAAAAGACCCCCTCTTTTCCTTTGAACTGGCAGATCTGGGGAGGAGGGGATCCAGAGATTGCATGGATGTGAAAAAAGCATGAGCACATCTCAGCTCCTATCTGCACCAACATGGGCTCTAGGTATGAATCCTTTACTTGCAGATCCATCTAGACCAGTGATTCTCACCCTTGGTCCTCCAGGTGTTTTGGACTTCAGCTCCCAGAAGCCCCAGCTAACTTGGTCAACAGTCAGGAATTCTAGGAGCTGAAGTTCAAAACATTTGAAGGACAAAAGTTTGGGAACCACTGATCTAGGCTGTTGAGAGGGATGTTGCAATTGTCTGGAGAGTCACAGAGAAAGTAGAAAGGAAAATGGAGGGCTGAGCCGGTGCAATGTCCTAGGCAGACCCCCTATCCAAGCCAACAAAACTCTTGGGGTCTGTGATGGGTTCCTCTGACTGAGCCAAGGGTGGGATGCAATTGCTGCCTTGCAAGAGCTGGAGGAATATGGGTGGGGGGCTTCTCTCTTCCCTTCCTTCTCATGTCTTCCTGCAACAGCTTTCCTTCTCTGGGCATGGCAATTTTGCAGGGTGCGTCACTAGTGGGTGTCTATGAGAGCCATCTGATCCCATTGTCCTTTATGGCTGGGCGAGTAAATCTCAAACACCAAACCTCAGCTGAGGCCTGTGAGGTCATTTCCCCACCAAGGCCAGGACCCAGCAAGGTTATGGATAACCTCATGCATTTCAAATGTATACAAGTCCCCTACAACCTTTTTTTCTCTCCATCCCCACCCTGTTGCTTAATTTTATTTGGGATCATTGGTAGGGCTCCAAACTCCCCAAAGTAGCCCAGGCTGTAAGTCTTTGCAGAAAGGAGGAGGGTGACTGTAGGACCATGGATTGCCTCACTTGGGCAGAATGCAACCAGCCCCGCAGGTCTGCACCTTCCTTGTCCCCATGCAAGAGCAAGTGATTAGATAATCCAATGTGCAAATTGAATCCAGGCCTTCTACAAATTTTAGAGGAAGGGAGGGAGTTTAGGGAAGTTCTCCAAATTTGGCATGCAGCCACTTTTTTGGGGGGGGGGAGAGTGTGTTGTGCATATCGCATGCACACCCTTCAAAACTAGAATTTTAAGTATGTTTATTTGCTATCCCTATCCTGGCAGAGGAAGCTGTGCTCAACTGAGGGCACAAAAAGAGAAGGGCACAACCAGTCAGAAGGGAAGTGGTGGACTCTCCTTCTTTGGAGTTTTTAAACAGAGGCTGGATGGCCATCGGTCACAGGGAGGACTTGGGTGATGTATTCATCTGCATGGCAGAAGTGTGTTGAACTGGATGATCCCTGGGGGTCCCTCCCAACTCTATCATTCCATGTATTCCTGCATGGTAGAAGGGGGGGGTGAACTGGATGGCCCCCAGAGGTTCTTTCCAAGTCTGTGATTATATGCTTCTATGCTATTACTGCTGTGAAATTCTCCTCTCCACCCAGAAACTTGAGCAGCTGCATTGGATTATTCCTGGGTCAAAGTCTTAATCGTAGCCACCCAGCAGGTGTCTCTCACAGGGGAGAGTTTTGGGATGCCAGGCCTTTACGGTCATCAGCACATCACACGCACCAAGGCAAACATTCCCAAAAGCTGCTTTAAAAAAAACCGTGATCTTCCTTCCTCTTCCCCCCAATACATGGGGGCATACCTACAGCAAAGCATTGGTCTGCAATGCTATGGCCTACTTCTGAGCAGTCAAAGGAAGAGCAAGCAGAACAAATCTGCAGCTGAGATCCTTGTTAAAGAGCAAAGGCACCAAGCTGGAGAAAGAAGGGAGAAAGGCTCTGTTACTAAAGAGAGGGAAAGACTCCCAGGTCACATTTGCATGCACTGCCATCAAGCCAGGTGTCCTATATCTATGCATTTGATGTTTATGCATCCTACATTTCTCCCTGTTGAAATACATTTTGTTAGTTTTGGCCCAGGTTTTTGATCTGTTAAGGTCATTTTGAACTCTGACCCTGTCCTCTCAGATATTAGCCACCCTCCTAGTTTGGAGTCATCCGCAACTTGCCTGCAAGAATATCATGGGGGACCTTGTCAAAAACCTTCCTGGAATCAAGATATATTAATCCACAGCACTCCCTACTTAATTTTTAAAAATATTAGTTTGGTCTACAAACTTGGTAGATTAGGGGAGTGCTGTGAATGTAGTATATCTTGATTTCAGTAAGGTTTTTGACTAGGTGCCCCATGATATTCTTGCAGGCAAGTTGGTGAAGTGTGAGCCAGACAATGCTACCGTTAGGCTGACAGACCAAATTCAGAGGGTGCTCAAACATGGATTGGAATGGAGGCTGCTGTCATGAAATCAGGAGAAGACTATGACTTGGAAAGGCAGCAATGAAAGAACTAGTTGTTGTTGCCATGTGCCTTCAAGTAATTTCTGATTTATAGTGATTCCCAAGGTGAACCAATCACAGGGTTTTCTTAGAAAGTCTCTTCAGAGGGGGTTTGCCCTTGCCTTTTTCTGAGGCAGAGAGTGTGTGACTTGCCCAAGGTCATCCAGGGGGTTTACATGGCTGAGCCAGGATTTGAACCATGGTCTCCAGAGTCATAGTCCAACAGTCAAACCACTACTAGACAAGATTTTAAAGAACAAATATATACAACTGAGCATTAAATTAAGAATCATCCAAGCCTTTGTATTCCCCATCACTATGTATAGATGTGAGAGCTGGACACTTAAGAAACCAGATTAGAAATAAATAAATGTATGTGAGATATGCTGGAGAAGAGTGCTAAGGATGCCATGGATGGCCCAAAAGATAAATATATGGGTCTTTGATCAGATCTAGCCAGAAATCTCCCTGGAAGCCAAAATGATTGAGGCTGTCATACTTTGCCCACGTCATGAGAAGGAAAGACTCCTTATAAAAGATAATAATGCTAGGAAAGGTGGAGGGATGTAGAACAAGAGGAAGATGGATGGAAGTATGAATTTGCAAGACCTGAACAAAGCAGTGGAGGATAGTCTTGGAGATGCCTCTTCCATAGGGTCACCATGAATTGAGGACAATTCAAAGGCAGTTAACAACAGCCATGAGGCTTTATGTCTTGAATTCCTACCTGGCTGCCTATTGTGCAGCAGTTTAGCTGAAGCGGTTCAGCAATCTGTACACATCTGTCCATCTGTGCCAGGAAAATCCTCCTCCCCTTGGCCCAGAGAAAGGAGAAGACAAGTGTGTCCACAACAAGATTGCTCTGGGAGTTGTCATGTCAATGTTTCCATGGCCCGCTGTGGAACCATGTAGTATTTTTCCCTGGTGGAAATTACAGCTGGAAAATCCAGGTCTCAAAAAAAAGTAGAAACAATATTTTTCAGGATCGCAAAGCCTCATGTCGGAAGCCTCTTTTTCCAGGATGAAACCAATGTTCTTGGTTGCTACATGGGAAGGTTGGGACGACAGCTTTGCAGGCCAGGCAGAAAAAGAATGAGATTTGAGACAAAACACCATAACTCTGTATGAGCAAGAGAGAGAGAATGAGAATGAATGGGAATGACTGGAGCATAACCACCAAAAATGGTACCCAACTGGAGCAAGACAATAAAAGTGTTGCAATTCCAGAAGGCAAATAATAACATAAAAAGAAACATCTTAAGAGGCTGATATATTTTTTAAAGTAATCACATCTGCAATCTCTTTCCCAGCCTAAATTGTCAAATCTGTCAGTCCATCCCCTTACAAGTCACAGTTCAAGTGTTAAAACTCTTAAGCATTCATCTTAAACATGCAACTTAAAATAATGGCAAGCATAATGAAAACTCTTTATAAGACATTGAAAGCACAAGAACAAGAGCTCAGGGAAAAACTTGAACTCGTGCTAGGAAGGCTGGGGCAATTTTAAAAAATGAAGTCTTAACAAAGGGCAGAAAATGTGTCCAAGTGGGCACTGTGTGAGCATCTCCGGGGAGTTTAGAAATAGACGCACACATACATTAGTGGAAACCAGAAACAGAGGCAAGATCCAGATCAACAAAGCAATTCTTGATGCTGCTGAGAGCAGGACCTTTGCAAAGCTGGTGGGTCTTAATTGTTTATTGAAGACCTTTGTTGTTACATCAAATCAAGTTGACTTGGACTTTAGGCAACCTCCTATAAGGTTTTCTTGGAAAGATTTATTAAGAGAGCCTTTCTCTAAGGCTGAGAGAGTCTGACTTGCCCAAGATCATTGAATGAGCTTCCATGGCTGGGTAGAAATTTTAATTCTGCTTTCCTAGAGTCCTAATCCAAAACTCATACTTCTGTCTAGCTCCTGAAATCAAGATATACAGTACCACATCCACAATGCTCCCTTGATCTACCAAGTTTGTAGACCAAACTTAGCTCCCAAACCCAGGCCCCAACTAGTAGCTTGTCATTTGGTGACTTCACACCAACTTCAGAGGAGGTTTGCCATGGCCTTCCCCTGAGGCTGAGAGAGTGTGTCATGGCCATGCTTACCCAGTGGATTTCCATGAGTAAGAGGGTATTGAAAGCCTGGTCTTCCAAAGGATTCCTATTCATATCTTCAAACCATGCTGGCTCTTACTGAAGATCTCATTGCATCCAAATACTCTTTGAATGACCTTAGCTTATAACAACAGACAAGAGTTATCATTGTGTTTACTTTTGTGATGATATGGCTCAACTTTTGGGGGTGGCCATTTCAGGGTGTATCCTTTTATGTTCTCCCTTCTCTGCAACTCAAAATAAAAAGGATCATTTATCAGAGAGGAGCAGAGGTGAAAAAACAAAAAGACGTAAAATTAAAAGGAATTGAAAGAGAAATAAAGGAAGTGGAAGGAAAGTTAAAATTGGATCCAACAAATGATGGATTGAATAAAAGAATTAAGTGGCTGAAAAAACAATTGGAAAATATCTTAACAGAAGAAATAGCTAAAAAAATGAAATATATAAGGCAAAGAAACTTTGAATCAGCAAATAAAATAGGGAAGTGGTTATCATATAGACTAAAAAAAGAAAAATGAAGAAGAATGATTACAAAGATAAGGATGGAAGATAAAATATATCATTTGCAAGAAGATATACAAACTATATTTCAAAAATTTTATTCCAAATTATATAAAAAGGAAGAAATAAAAAATGAAGATATAAAGAAATATTTGGAAAATCAAGAAATATTAAAGATTCTGCCAGATCAACAGGGATTACTAAATGAGGAATTCATGGAGCTGGAATTAGAACATGTAATAAGACGAATAAAAAAAGATAAAGCTCCAGGCCCGGATGGATTCACAACCTCATATTATAAAGCGTTCTTTGAAGAATTGAAACAACCTATGCTGGAAACATTAAACAAGATAACTTGTGAAGGAATTCCGGAAACCTGGAAAAACGCTAACATCACTCTAATTCCAAAAGAGGGAAAAGACGAAATAGGAGTTAAAAATTATAGACCAATATCATTATTAAATACGGACTACAAAATATTTGCATTGATTTTGGCTGAAAGATTAAAAAAAGTTTTAGTAAATTTAATCAAAGAGGAGCAAACAGGTTTTCTTCCAGGCAGACAATTGAAAGACAATATAAGAAATATAATAAACATAATAGAATACTATGAAAAGAACAATGAGAAGAAAACGGCATTAATTTTTTTAGATGCAGAAAAAGCCTTTGATAATGTAAATTGGACATTTATGATGGAAATATTGGGAAAAAATGGAAATGGGACATAACTTTTGTAAATGGATAAAGGGAATTTATAAAGACCAAACAGCTAAATTAATTATAAATGGTAACCTTACAGAAGAGATAAAAATAACAAAGGGAACACGTCAAGGATGTCCACTTTCGCCACTTTTGTTTATAATGGTATTGGAAATATTATTAAACAACATAAGAAGAAATGAACAAATAAGAGGACTAAAAGTTGGAGGAATGGTATATAAACTGAGAGCATTCGCAGATGATCTTGTGCTAATTTTGGATAATCCTCTAACTCAGACTGAACAAGTAATGCGAACATTACGAGAATTTGGGAAAGTGGCAGATTTTAAAATTAATTATGATAAGACAACAATATTAACAAAAAATATGACAAAGACAGAAAATGCAGAGCTAGAAGATAAAACTAAATGTAAAGTAAGAAATAAAATAAAATATTTAGGAATATGGATAACAAATAGGAACCTGGAATTATTTGATAACAATTATAAAATGAAGTGGTCCGAGATCAAAGCTGAAATGAGTAAATGGTCGAAACTGAATATATCCCTGTCTGGCAGAATCGAAGTGATTAAAATTATGATCCTCCCTAAGATGAACTTTCTATTCCAATGTATCCCAATTATACATAGCAAAAAACCATTTAATGAATGGCACAAAGATATAAGAAGCTATATCTGGAATAATAAAAAAGCGAGGGTGAATTGGACAACTATGACGAGAAATAAAAAGGATGGGGGAAAGAATGTTCCAGATCTGGAGTTATATCATAAAGCAAATGCCCTAGATTGGATATCAGATTGGATAACATTAAAAAGAAAAGTTTTAGAACTGGAAGGCTTCAATAATAGATATGGGTGGCATGGTTATTTATGTTATGACAAAGAGTTGTTTCATAAAGAGTTCAAACATCATGTGGTTAGGAAAGCACTTCTGACCATATGGAATGAGATAAAAGAGAAAATATATAGGAAAATACCTTTATGGACCTCCCCACATGAAGCCTTCCATGGGAAATGGATGACAATTAAATCATGGCTAAAATACAAAGATATAGTTATCAAAGGCAAGGATTCAGAATTAAAAATGAAAACAATAGAAGAGTTGACAAAAATAGATCCAAATATCTAATGGTTTACATATTTACAACTAAAAGAGAGATTCAAGATTGATAAAA
>CM034716.1:446588-458795 GCA_020142125.1 Phrynosoma platyrhinos
CTACAATAAAAAATCGAAAGAATGTTGGAAATGCAAACATAATGTGGGATCGTGGTATCATATATGGTGGAAATGTAAAGAAATGAAAATTTTTTGGAAAAGAATACATATTATCATACAAAACATTTTAAAGATAAAATTTGAACTGACTCCAGAAATATACTTATTAAACATGACGAGAAAATTAGATCCAAAGATTGAGAAATTTTTTTGGAGAATTATTTTATATATGGTTACAGCGGCGAGAATTTTAATTGCTCAAAAATGGAAACAGCAGGATTCACCAATGATAGAAGAATGGCTCTTAAAATTATTAGAAATGAAAGAAATTGATAAATTAACGAAACTGTTAAATAATAAAAATTTAGATTTGGTGAATGAGGAATGGGAAATATATAAAAGAAAGGTGGAATATATGAGCTAGGAGAAAGAGAAATATGTGATTGGTATTATTTTATTAGCAAAATTGTTATATATGTGATGTTTGAGGTGGATAGATTAACCATATAAATTTATAAAGTGTACTCACAGTGTTCAAACTAAAGGAATTTATGTATAATTGTAAATAGGAAAATACAATAGGACTAAGGTAGTTATTATTTTAAGATTTTTTTTAAAGAATGTATAAAAAAATCAGTATTAAATAAAAATAAAATGGAAAAAAAATAAAAAGGATCATTTACCTGGGACCAGCGAAAGGAAACCGGGACCAATGCAATACAAATCCTTTCTGCTTTGGAAAGCAAAAAATATTTTATTCTGGTTTTTTTATTTTTTATTATTATTATTTTTTGGCTTTGAGCCACCAAAGCTGATTAGTTGTAGCCCAGTGAGCTGGGCTACAAAGGAATGGAAACCTTTAATTAAAAGGTAGCAAATGAAGCTGGAGAGATGTAGGCTAGAAGGCTGACCTGGAAGGAAATGGAAGGGAATCGAACCTGTCGCACCAAATTTGTACCATCGCAGGCTTCACAAACCTGACAGGTACAAAATCACCTGGAGCTGGAGGTGGGCAGCTTCTTGCAGAGATCCTAATGAGGCTGGACGGTTGTCTCCTTTGGAGAATTCCTGGGTCACTTTCATCCAGGCCACGAGGATCCCCCTGCCTAAGACTGAATATATTCCAAAGACTGAATTGTGCAGCTGTGAATGGAATAGTCTTCATATAATTGTATAGTCTCAGACAGGCGATTATTGTGGCCTGGATGAAAGTGACCCAGGAACTCTCCAAAGGAGAGAACCATCCAGCCTCATTGGGATCTCTGCAAAACACTGCCTGCCTCCAGTTCCAGATATTTATTTATATGCATGTGTGCAAGAGAAAATTGTTTTGTGCACAGCTGCAAAAAACAATTTTATCTTGCACACACACACAATCTCTAATAATATGGAAACCATACTCTTGCACATTGCTATAAAATGTCAGCTTGCTTTGGTTCCATCATCCCAGAATCCACCTGTGTAAGAGTGCAAAAATTGCCAGAGAGATGCATACAGCATTGAGCCGGGTTCATGCATAGATGAAAGTGGAACCTTTTAGACTGAAGTCAAAGAGAGCTTTAGACCCTAATCCCGAACTCTTTGCATCATGCCTAGAAGCAATCAAACCTGCTGCAATGAAAATTGCAATAATGCCCAACTCTTTGCATCATGCCCAGAGACAAACAAAACCTCTTCAATGAGAGAATTGCATCCTGCCCGGTCCACAGTGTGGCTGCAAGATGGTGAACCCTGAAGATGGTGAATCTCCAAAGTTATGGGTGGGGGAAAGTTAGCTTATAAGTCCCAGCATGGCTAGCAGCCATACTAGCTAGAGGATTCTGGGAGTTGCAATCTAATAAAATAACTTCTCTGGTCTTTATTGGATCATTCAGGTTTAGGGTTGAATCTATTATGCCTGAGTAGTAGTAGTAGTAAGTAGTAGTTGTTGTTACCATCCCACCTTTCTCCCAAGACTCAGGGCACCTTACAACATTAAAAAAGCAATACAATTAAAAACATACAAAAATAGTACATTAAAACAGAATTAAATTACTACAAAAATTAAAACAAATTACATGCTAAAATATCAAATACTTTAAGAAGATAAAATGTTTAAAACAATATAGCACCCCAGGCCATTCTTTAAATGCTTTCTGTTTTGAATGCCTGTCTGAAGAGGAAGGTTCTTGACTGTCATCAAGGAAGGGCCATTCTGGTTTCCCTAGGTAGGGAGTTTCAGAGTCTAGGAGAAGTTTCCAAAGTTTATTATTCCATCACATCCAGCAAGCCTATCCAGATGAATTTTTAAATTCTAAATTTCAAACAATAAACTTTATATGTAGAGTGTTTTGATATGTATGTGTCTACTTTGTTCTTTCAAACACACACACACACACACACACACATTTATGTTCCCTCCATTTCCTGCCCACGGATAGGTGCGGGATGCAGATTCGGAGTCCGCTAAAATGAAGTGGTGACTATTTTAAATGATGTTGTGTATATTTGTTGGTCTTTTGTCGTTCTCCACCTCGATCCATGGGGAGAATAGGGTGATTAATAATAATAATAATAACAACAACAACAACAAAAGACAATCAAAATTAATTCACCCAACCTCCGACATTTTCCAAAAGTGACCCAACAGTGCAATCCTATATGTGTTTACACATAATTATGATCGATGGGAATTTCTGCCAGGAAAAGGACACACACATAGGGTACTTTTGTAACATCCTGTGTTTGGTTTGCATATTGGACCAGGACTCTGGAGACTAGGCTTGGAATCCTGGCTCAGCCATATAGGGCTACTGGGATGACCTTGGGCAAGTCACACTCTCTCAGCCTGAAAGAATGGCCATGGCAAACCTCCTCTGATAAAATCTTGCTAAGAAAATGTGCCATGATAGGTTCTCCTTAGGGTTGCCATAAGTCAGAAATGCAACACGCACAACACTAATAGTCATTTAAAAAGAAAAGAAAACAGAAGATATAAATATCAGCTCAACTGTCTTTAGAAATTGTTTTGGGAGATCATCCCTCTCTAATGGTCTTATACAGACCAAGAAAACATTAATGATAAAAACAGAGAGAAAGGTGACCTCCTGGCTTTTCCAAGTGATTATTTTTGATGCCTATTAATTCAGCAACAGACCTTTTAATTAAAAGCTGATTGCAGGAAACAAGCCTTTTCCTTTCTTTGCCTTTGCAGATCTCCAGAATTAAAACTTGTGGCGTGAGATGTTTTGACTAATAATTTGGAAAAGAAAATGTTGAAACAAAATGGGTCAAAGCATAGTTTAGGAAATAATCCTACAAACTTCCCTCTGCATTTTGATAAAAGAGGAAGGAGAAGATGTAGGCGGAAAGGTGGAATAAACACCTTGGAAATGATTTCTATGAACTGGATAGAAACATCTCCTTGGGCATAATGGCTGGAAATGCCTTTTCTTGCTTCAGTGGGCTAATGCTCACCAGGACTGTCCGATCTTTTGCCGTTTGGGGCTCGGCCTTTGCAAGGCAGCCTCCAAGTTGTTTACCATCTTAGGGCGAGTTTCCGGATCTGGGGTGGATGTGTGTGGGGGAGTGGTATTTTTTCACTTGGAGGAAGAGAAGCAAAGATAATCCAATAAGTTTCCATTAGCCTAAAAATGCAGAAACGGCTGCCGGGGTCATGGGCACTGTAGGAAGCGGCACCACTTACATCAAGCAGGGGCATGGGGTGTTTTGGCTTTGCTAGCAGAGGAAACAGCCAGCTGGGTGGAAGGAGAGGATTCAGCTATGCAAAGACGCCACATCATGAGGGATGTGCCCAAATTTTGCATTGCACTCAAATTTTGGTCCTATCCAGAGTACAAGCTATTGCACCCAAATTTGCACCCAAATTTTGTTCACAATGCAAAACTGGGTGCAATCACAAATTTGGGTGCATATTTGGGTGCAATATCTTGCACTCTGCATAGGACCAAGAGTGCAAGATATTGCACCCAAATTTTACATTGCATCCAAATGTTGGTCCTATCCAGAGCGTATCTGTCCAGCTGGGACACAATGGAACAACTAAAACATTAAAGAAATAAATTGAGTCCACTTTAACTGCCCTGACTCAGTGCTAAGGAATCATGGGAACTGTAATTTATTGTGGCACCAGAGCTCTTTGACAGAGAAGGCTCAATGGGCCTTGGCAGATGGCTTATTAAGCCATCCTCGAGGCAGGGAAGAGGAGGGGCAGCCGCACGCTCGGCGCCCCTTCCTCCTCCCGAGGTTGCCCTTGGAGCCGCCAGCCCTCCACATGGCCAGCGCTCCGGGGGCAACCTCCCACCTCAGCGTCCGCACACACTGCGGCGGATAAGTCAGCAAAAGTGCACCTCAAGCTTTTGAGGTGCACTCTTGCTGACTTGTGAAAGGAGCGCTATTTTAGCGCTCCTTTCAGGGGCAGCAAAAGTGCGCCACTGGATCGAAGCATGGGGATGCCTCGATCCAGTGGCACACCTTCCCACGGCAGCCAGTCTGCTTCCCCCCAATGTCTCAGAAAAAATATGATTCGGTATATATGATTACATCCTGATTGCACCAAAATGGAAAACCAAGGAGATACCCATAATAGAAGATTGGTTACTCAAATCGCTAGACAATATAGAAATTGATAAATTGATAAAATTAATCGACAAGAGCCCCAAAGATGCAAAAGATAAAGATTGGGAAAAATTACGAAAATATTGTAAAAAACGATGGTCATAGGAAATAAGATTATTATTCACAAAACTCCCAAAACAGTCCAAATTTTTTAAAGAGTTTAAAGACTAAAGTCACTTAAAAAAATAGACGATTTCTTTTTTTGGGGGCGGAACTGTAAAACATTTTCTCAGCTTTCTTGAAACCAAGTAACAAGACAGGAAGTTCAAATATTCAGTTGGCTTTGTTAAAATAACACATTTAGTAATGGTCTTGAAGAAGAATTGTTGATTGTAACAATATGTAATAATATGTATTTTCCTTTTTTTAATGTAGAAAATTAATAATAATAAAAAATACAATTCCCATGATTCCCTAGCACTGAGCCAGGGCAGTTAAAGTGGACTCAATTTGCACTATTTCTAGCAGTCTGCAAAGGCCCAAACTAATAAAACTTGCAAATAAAAGGAAGGACATCTCAGTGTAGAATTCCTGAAAGTTGACCAAGGTGAATGGGGCTTCTGGGAGCTGAAGTCCAAAACACATGGAGGACCAAAGTTTAGGAATCACCAGTCTCAGCCAACAGGGTTTGAGCATCTCAAAGACAGGTATGAGGCACCCAGAGTCCTGGGAGCAGATATTAAAGGTCTTTTTGATAGGAAAATTCAGGTTTTTATGACCTACCCTCATCCCTCCTAAATGGATTTTCCCCTTTTGCAACAGTAATACACAGTAGCATAAGAGTAATAAGCAGTGCAACAAGTTACTTGCAAAAATGCAACAAATTACTTCTCCAAAAATCTACCAAATCATGATAATGGGACAGATTATTCTGAATTTTTCAGCCTCTGCATGCAAAGAAGAAACCAGGGAAGGTAAAAAGACCTGCCACCATCTCCTATCCAGAGACAAGAGTCCAAACTTTGACTCTTCTGATTTGGGAAGATGTGAGGGGATGATGCACAAGAGTTGCGGAAAACACAAGACAAATAAATGTATTCACTCCATCTAGGCTGCCCTAAAATTAAATAGAAATCTTGTTTTGTTTATCACTACACCACTGCCTCCTTTGGGCCGCTGCAGGGATTACAGGCTGAGGTTGAGAGAGTGGCACCAGACAGAGGAATATATTGATTTTCCCCTCTCTTTTTTCCCCTCTTAAAGGGCTAAAAGATACATCCTGTTTGGCTTTTTATTTTAATCCACATGAAGCAAGCAGCAAAATATTTGGGAAAGGGCAAAACAACCATTGACTTTAGAAGGGGCCCATCAGGATCCCAGTTTGGCAGAAAGGTGAGATAGAAGTGCAATAAATAAATATATAAATAAAATTCAGTGCGGAATGAGCATCATGGTCTACACCAGGGGTAGGCAACCTTTTTGAGCCATGGGCCGGGTTGCTGTCCCTCAGACAATTGGGGGGCCGAAGCACTAAAAATAAATAAATAAATAAATAAATAAATAAATAAATAAATAAATAAATAAAAATAATTTAAATTTTTTTTAAAAATTTAAAAAATATGTATGCAATCTCTCAGTCCCAGGAAAGCCATGGCAAAACCCCTGTGGAGATTTTGCCAAGAAAAACCCAAGAACAAGTAATAACAACAATAATCAATATCATCATGGCGGGTGGCGGTGGTGGCGGCAGGATTGGCCTGGGGCCGGTCCAAAGGCCTTGGGGGGCCGCATCCAGCCCGTGGGCCTTAGATTGCCTACCCCTGGTCTACACATACATACAGAGAGCTGTCCCTGCAGGAAAGTAACCCACAGCCATATTTTTAAAAATTTCTATGACTCACCTGGTAGTTTTAAAGAACATTTTAATGCACCACATTTCTTTTTAAAAAAGCTAATTTCACAACAAAATGAGATGCAATAACTATTTAAAATCCTTTAAAAATACAGTGGTCACTTGGTTTCTGCTGGAGTTTGGTTCCAGTACCACCCCATGGATACCAAAATCCATGGATGCTCAACTTCCATTATATACAGTGGAGTAGTAAAATGTTGTCCCTTCTATAAAATGGCAAAACCAAGGTTGGTTTTTTGCAATTTATATTTTAAAATATATTTTCAAGCTGTAGATTCTCAAATCCATAGATACAGAGGGCCTATTGTAATGAAAACAGTAACTTAGAGCCATAACAAATGGGGTACCAGTTCCTGGCACATTGGGGGCCAGAATGCCGATCTTCCACCTCAGACTGCAGGAGAAATAATAATATAAACCATGCTACAGAGGGAAAAGTTTCTCCATCTCCCTGTATTGGCATGCCCACTTTCTAGTGATCCTGGAACCCCAGCAAAGATTTATTGTATTTCATTTACTTTATTTATTGTATTTCTCCCAGGCACTGGCTTACATGACAACACATTAAAGACAATTGGTTTATTGTTTCGTTGTTTTAATAGTTATTGTTTTTAACTGGTATGTAGTTTAATTGATTTTTAATGAGGGGTGGGAGTTATGTCATTTTAAGCTATGTTTATTTTTAGCCTTGTTAACCGCCTAGATTGGTCCGCCACCTGGCGGTATATAAATAAATTTTATTATTATTATTATTATTATTATTATTATTATTATTATTATTATTACTAAAAGATGACAAAAACATTCAGTCAAAAAAAGAGAAGACTCATCTTTTATTTCCAAAGGCAGAATTGCCTGGTTAAAATTCCTGGTGACAAAACACAGGATGCAATTAAAACTGGCAGCGATTAATCCATCTAATAAATCAAAGCAAACTGGAATGGAGCAAATCCTGCTCCAGGAGGGCAGCTGCTGAGTTTGCCCCAGTTGTCAGTTCTTAACAAGGGGGCAGCCTTTCCCCCCCCAAAAAAATGGATGTTGTGCCCATGGTTCAATCCAGGCCTGGATCTCATCCTACAGTGGGAGATTCCACAGGGAAACTACAAAGACAGGGGCAGAGCATGGAAAGCCATCCTTGATCTCCCCCAGGAAGGAAGAGCAGGAGAAATCTTCGTCCAAGAAGACTGCTTTTGGTTCCAGGGCCTTTTGGGAAGTGGCTCCAAAAATTGGGCAAAAAGAGGAAAAGCTGAATCTTGCAAAGCAAGGCTTGGCATTAAACATTTGAACAGGCAGATTTGGGGGAAGGAGGAACAAGAGCGTCTCTCTTCCTGTCCCGGCAGGCAATAGGTGGCTCTCCCTGCAAGGATAGAAGGAGGCAATGAGCATTGTGAAGGTATACACACAACCACAGTAGAGTCTTTGCCTTTGTGCATTTTCCCTCTCTTTCTGCATGCGGCATGCAAAATTCACAGCAAAGAATGCAAATCTAGGCTTGGAAACATTGCTTTTGGGGGATGATGCAAAAGTGGGAGAGTGGTTAACAGGTTGGAAAATAGGAGAATTCAAAAGGAGCTTGATAAACTCAAAAATTAGGTTAAAACTAATTAAATTCAACAGAGACATGAGCAAAATTCTACATTTAGTCCACAAAAACAATGCATGGGGGATGTGTGGCTTAGCAGGAATACATGTGAGGAAGACTTTAGAATTATTCTTGATCATAAATTGAACATGTTAGGCCTTATAGCAAAGTATGATATATTTGTGGATTTTGGATGTTATGGTATTTTGACCTAAGAGCATGATGCTGCAGCAAAGAAGGTGAATGCTATTTTAGCCTCCATTAACAGAAGTGTGTTGCACTAGTACAGGGGAGGGAGCTGAGTCCATCTAATTTGGATCTCCTGTACAAATGACTGGTTCTAATGACAGAATGGCTTTTGCTATTGCTAGACTGCAATTCCTAGAATCCAGGCATTGCTGTTGGGGTGGATTCTAGGAGCTGTTGTGCAAAAACAAGCACATGTCTGTTGGTATGTTGGCTTCATAGATAATGGCAGAAAGACAATGTGGTGTTGTGGTTTGAGTATTGGACCACAACTCTGGAGCCCAGGGTTCAAATCCCTGCTTGGCTGTGACAACCTCTCAGCCTCAGAGGGAGTCACACTCTCTCAGCCTCAGAGGGAGACAATGGAGAGCCCTGTCTGAACAAATCTGGCCAAGAAAACCTGTGATAGAATCACGTCAGAGATACTGTAAGTCAGAATCAGTTTGGAAATGGGACAACAACAAAGTAGCTGCATTTGGAGATTTGAACCAAACCAGAATTGCAAGATATGGCAATGGTGATCTTTAGGATGACAATATAAAAACATTGCTTCTTCCTGCCAGATGCATTTCTATATGGCAAAGTATTTTGTGTGAGCACCTTTATATTGGGTGTGCATATACACAAACACATTTGCCATTTTCTATATAAACAACCTGCTCCTTTTGTCCACTTGGTGGCTGCAGAAGCAAATTAAAATAAAATTAAAATTAACTGCAAAAACTCATTAGCAAAACAAACTGGGAAACCCATGGCCAGTGCCCATGCTGGCTGGGAGGGGGGGAGAGCTGTAGTCCCCCAAAGGTCACCTTTGCCAGCTTTGTTGGAGATTTAGCAATGAGAAGCACACAAAAGAGAATGGGCCCTACAAGCAAACTAGGGGTTGGGTAAGCTTTTGCAGGCCCCATAAGTGAACAGTGTGTCTGTCCCCCACATGCATACATATGTAAACTCACACAAACACATGCACACTTTTTGTCCAGGCACAAGTGGACCCAGTACTTACCTTGTACAGGTCACACACAAGTCTGAAGAGGGCAAGTTCTGCCTTGTGTTGGAGTTCCTCTGTGTGGACCTAAGGAAAGCAAATTGGGGAGGGGGAACACAATTCCACATGAGAAAAGCCAAGGGAGGCACAACCCCAAACACCCAGCATCTCATTTGAGCAATCTCAGCAAGACACAAAGCTTAGGGGAAATTACTTTTTTTTTGCATGACTTTTCCCAGAACCTGCAAACTGGTGGGTCCTGTTGGCTGGAGCATTCTGGGACTTGGCCAAAAAAACCTAACTTTTCTAGGTTCTAGTAAGGAACTGTGCTGCAGTCTCTTTCAAAAAGATTTCAGGAGTAGGTAAACCTCTTTAGGATCAGGCCATACATGTCAAACTGATGCTGCTGGGGCATGAGGTGTGAAACCTCTTTTTTATGGGAGCGACAGGAGCAATTAACAAATGAGCATACAATTTTGTCATAGAATCCTACAATTGGAAGAGACCCCAATCCAACCTCCAACACACAATCAAAGCCCTCCCTGTGACAAATGGCCATCCATCCTCTGCTTAAAAAACTCCAAAGAAGGAAACTCCACCACTCTCCGAGACAACATATTCGTGGGTACCTGAATTTTTTAAACCATTCACACCACCCAAAGAAGTCTGGAACTGAACATTTTTACTGGTGAGGAGGCAGTTGGGTTTCAGTGCTTCTCCTTCCTCCTCCAGCCACTCCAGGTCAAAGTCCATACAACTGACATTTGCAGGAGAGGACAAGATTTGCATGAGGAGACAAGATTTACAAGACGGGAAAAGATTTGCAACAGTGGACAAGATTTGCAAGAGGACAAGATTTGTAACAGAGAAAAGGATTTGCAGCAGGGGACAAGATTTGCAACATGGGACAAGATTTTCACAGAGGACTGCAGCAGAGTGGTGGGTCATCTTGCTTACCCCATTGACGAGGATCCAGGGAACGTATTTGTGGGGCGGGTTCAGGGCCTGGGTGAGCTGGGCATTCTGGTGCATGAGTAAATTGCCCCGGTCTCCATTCACACAGGCCATGATGCTGGCCAGGGAGGCTTCGGGATAGAAGAGCTTCAGGCACTGAAAGAGCAAAGTAGATCAGATTGGGGAGCAATCCCTTAGATCAGGGGTAGGCAACCTTTTTGAGCCGGGGGCCAGGTTGCTGTCCCTCAGACAATTGGGAGCTGAAGCACCAAAAATAAATAAATAAATGAATAAATAAATAAATAAATAAAAATAAAAAAATTTAAAAATATGCATGCACACTCTCTCAGCCCCAGAAAAGCCATGGCAAACCCCCTGTGGAGATTTTGCCAAGAAAACCCCAAGAACAAGTAATAACAACAATAATCAATATCATTATGGCAGGCGGTGGCTTGGGGGGCTGCATCCGGCCCCCGGGCTTTAGGTTGCCTACCCCTGCCTTAGATCAAAGCCCTTCTGTGTCCAAAGATCAAGCCCCAGGCCTGCTGGGCTGGAGAGGTGGATGGATCACAGATCTCCAAAGCAACAAGCAATATAGTACACCCACAATTGCTTATTTTGGTGGGCAAAGAGTGTGTAACCAAGCTACAAATCAAATACAAAGAAATGATCTGGAGCAAAGCTGCCTTACTTGTACAGCAAGGAACAATTCCTGATCTTATAGTTTATTTTTATTCACTCATTAAGATCTAGAAACATGGCTGAGGCTTCTGGGAGCTGAAGTCCCTTGGCCCTTAAAGGGGAAAGTTTGCCTACCCCTGAGAGACAATACTAAATTCTGACAATAAACTAAAGACAATACATTGCATAATATAGTTGCACATACAACTATTAACTAAAATGATAACAGAACAAAGATTGACTTCCAGCTCCTTCCTTAGCTTGGTTTCTTACAGCATTTCCATTTTTTTCACTTGCAAATAATAACACATTCTTCACCCCACTTTATCTATAAGTCCCGATAAAGCAAAATCTAATATTACCATATCTTACCTTTTTTCCTTTTTTCTTTTATTAATAATTTTTATTAATCATAGAACATACATGGGATAAAAAGAAGAAAAAGGAAAAATCTTATATGTAACTTATCACTATAACTAAATGCACCCTGGTGACTTTTAAAAGTTACTTTGTAGGGGCATTTTTGGTGACACTTTGATGGGAACGGTTTATTCGAGCTTTATGCCATTCTTGTGCGCATTCTTGCAAGCCTTTTTCCTTTTCAAAAAAAAAAAAAGTGAAAGCCATAGGAAAGTATGAATGGCAATGCAAGTAAGACAATATTTTTTAATCAGAAGTTTGAAGAGTGATGGCACCAGGTTATTGCTCAGATATCAAAACAAGTAATGGAACAAACTCCATTATAAATAGAACTTTCCAGGCCCCAATGGACTGGTGGCTAGATTCTGCATTTATCAGCCAAGTAGAAAAGGAGACTGTCAGAAGGGTAGAAAAATAATACAATTTCTTTTTCCTGATAAACTATCAGTTTTCCTAACCTGAGACAAACAACTTCTTGGACTTTCAGGTTGCATCTGCACTGCATAAATAATGCAGTTTGACACCACTTTAACTACCATGGTTATGGAATTCTGGGATTTGCAGTTTCTTGTGGCACCAGAGCTCTCTGACAGAAAAAGCAAAATGTCTTACAAAACAACAGTCCTCAGAACTCCATAGAAATGAGCCATGGTAGTCAAAGTGGTGTCAAATTGGATTATGTATGCAGTGCAGATGCAGCCTTAGGCTGTCCTAAAGCTAAATGTATTTCCCATTGACAAGGTTGTCAAGTCATGTCCAATCATAGGGGGCGGTGCTCATCTCTGTTAGTACGCCGGATAGCCAGCATTGTCAAAGAAGAAGTGCAAAGGCAGGCCTAATGTTGAACATAAAGAAAACAAAAATAAT
>CM034716.1:490543-509340 GCA_020142125.1 Phrynosoma platyrhinos
GGGGGGGGTGCCTATAAAGTCTTCCCTCCTTTCCTTATGAATGGCCTGGAAGCTCCAATCATCCCTGCAGACCCTACTGCATGTCCCATTTGCAGAGGCAGCTCAGCCGACAGCAATGCAAGTTGAGGTCTTTTGGGCAACCACCCCTAGATGTTGAATTTGCTCTCAAAAGAGAGGAGCCACTGGAGCCTTGAAGCTAGGAGCAGAAATGTCCAAATTCCACCTTGCTTTTGCTTCTGAAGCTTTTAACTCTGTTCTTCCTTTAATCAAAGTGTTATATAATTGATTTTAATTGTCATTTGTCACTTGTCACTTTTGTAAGTTTTTAATTGTACTGTGTTTTTAGACTGTAATCCCACTTTGACTCCCAATTTTGAGAGAAAAGCGGTATACAAATAAATATATTACTACTACTACTAATAATAATAATAATAATTTTTTTTGCTTTTCAGATTGCTTGAAGAGGAACCCATAGACTGGTCCTTAGGGGCTGAAGGATGACCCCCCCCCAGATAACCTAAAAACCCACCAAGGCGGTCCTGTGCCCCTGAAGACTGAGAAGAACCCCCCCCAAGAAGGACCCCTCATTATTCCAGGGGGCACCCATGGACTCCTTACCTGGGGGGGCATCTGGGGCTGGGCTTCGGCAAGGGGGGGTGGGCCCAGGGGAGAGGCTGTGGGTGGGAGACCCTGGGAGGCTCTCGCTGGAGGAGACAGAGTGATGGAGCCCCGAGGAGTAACTCCGGCTGGTGTGCAAGACAGATGATTGCTTGGAGATCTTCCGGAAGAGAGACTTCCTCCTGAGCAAGAGAGAGGAAGAAAGTGTCACCTGCATGCATGCGTCAGGGGGGATGGGGGGATTCATTAGAAGGAAGCTGTCCACAGATGTCCAGGACAAAGAAACAATTTTTCATAGCTTCCAGACACTTGGAAATTCTTCACCTTGCAGTGATGAGAACTTGCACAGCTTTTCCACAAAACCTGCACAGCTTCCCCAGAAAACGGCAGCTTTCTAGAAGCTATGCAGCTTCTTCTGGGAACTATGTAGCCTTTTCCTTAAAACTGCCCAGCTTCCAGTACAGAAAGGAATGCTTTCAGGTAGCCCCATGTGTGTGTGGTGTGCAAAATTGCTTCTTTTACACAGTAACAATATTGCACCACAAAAATGTTGCACAGAAAACATCCATGTTTCAGAACAAAACTATTTTTTGGTGAAACAGTGCTGATTTGATGCAACCATTGCTACTGTGTGTGGCTGCAGCTTCAGTCAAAACAACATTTTTGTTGTGCAACAGTAACACTGCAGAACAAAAATGTTGCACAAGAAAAATGTTCTAAAATCTAGCACTATTGCACAAAAAAACCATGTGTGACTGCAGCTTCAGTCAGCCTGAGTAATATTTAGTTCGTGCACCTTTCAGTCTGTCAAAGGCTGCAATCATAACATCAGACACTTCACCTCACTGTCTGGATAGTGTGCAATTCAATTTTGCATTTTTTTGCACTTTCTCTAAGCACACAGTGAAAAACAATGTAAGTAGGTGAGAGTTGTTTTTCTCCACATGATGCTGTGGAGCAAAAGGGACTGTAAGTTTTGACTGCAAAGCTGCACAATCTCATACAGTTCTCAAAATAGGTGCAGATTATATTGTGCTGGGAAAATAAAAAAGCTCCTGCAATTTGTTTTAGTTCCCACCTAAGTTTTCTCAGGGGTCAGGAACACTAAATTCAATCCCCATTGAAAATTGTCCTAATATATAAAAAATCAGGGTTTGTTTTTTGGATTTTTTTGGGGGGGGATATTTGCAAGCCATGGATGGTTGAATTTGTGGATGCAAAATCTGTAGACACGGAGGGCCGATTGTACATAAATAAGGAACCCTCCAGAACAAGAGCTTTTATGTCAAGCAGGTGACTGGGTTTAAGTGGGGCATTTCCCCTGAAAAAAGCTGGTTTAAATCTGTTTTTAAAAGAACATCTTCACAGCACTGTGTTCTGGGCCCTGATGGACAGAAAGGCAATAAACTAACACATTTGAAAAAGTAATACAAAATAAGAGCAAAAAGTGTGTTGGAGGACTTGAATTTTTAAATTTGTCCCCCCTTTTGACCACTATCCTCTAGAACTGGTGTTCTGTCTCATCCCCCACCCCCGCTGGCCACTTACCGGTCCTGGCTATCCCGTTTCCGTCCCTTCTTGCTTCGTCGGGCCATCCGGGTCTTGGAGCTATTCTTCCGGGCTGGACCCACCTTGATGCTTGTGTTCTCCAGGGCGGTGGTCCTCAGTGCCACCTTGTTCCCGCTCTACAAAAGAGAGAAGGCAGAAAGTTGCAAGATGGTGGTACTTTATCCTTGCTGTTGTGGAACAGGGAGTATGGATGTAGGAAAAAAGGGCCCACTGGGCCCACTGGGACCTCCAGGAAACGGCCCGTGGATGAAGGTTTGGTATGAGCAGAATGGGGTGTTTGGGGGGAAAGGGACACACTTCATGACCTACCTTGAGCAGCAGTTCCACCACATCCATGTGGACCAGGCCCAACACTGACTCCCCATTCACGTGGGTGATGAGATCCCCGGCTCGCAGACCGGCTTCCTGGGCAGGACTCCCTTCTTCCACACTCTGCCGGGCAAATCAGAGAAAGGCTGGTTTATTGGGATTGCAAAACACCATCAGCCTTGGGTTCGAGAGAGCGAACCCTTCCCAGGGCTGCCGACACTCTAAGATCTGCCTGCAAAGAATGCTTTGAAAAAGGGAAGAGATGTTGTATAGGACATTGCTTTGCAGTGGGAAGGAAAGTGATCCATAAGTACTTGCAAGAAATTTGGGAATCAGGAATCCCACTTGCAGTTGGGGGTTCCAAAATTGGGGCCACTTTCTGCACATGATGTTTTAAGAACATGTAATAAGCAGAATGCAAAATACAATAGACAGCCACAGAAAAGGGGCTGCAGAAGAAGACAACAAGGAAGAAGATTCCCCCCTTTCCTCTTCAGCAATGAAGCTGAAAACTTTAACCTCTAACCAACAGAAACTCCCCACTCCCCAAAATCCACCTCTGCTCAGAAACACCCAGCAATTTGCTTTCTGAATTGCAGGACCTTGAAGAGGAGGACTGGAGCTTGGGAAAATTACATGGGGGGAGGGGGAGGGATTTAGGGACTTGTACTCCAAAAAAAAAGTAATTCTCCCAAGTTCCACTTTCCCTTTTCTGATTCCAGAAAGCTGGGGAGCAGGTGGACATTTTGCTTCATAGGGGTTGGTGGGTGGGCTTAAACATGGGATGGGTGCCCACCTCTTAGAGGTACTTCATTTGTGGATTTCTGCGTGGCAGAGAGTTGGAATAGATAGCCCTTATAATTCCCTCTTATAAGGGTGATTTTATTACAACGATGGTGAACCTTATAGGGGCTGAGTGCCCAAACTAAAAGGCCTTCCGGCACCAAGTGTTACCTGGTACTGAGGGTGGGACTTCTGTCCTCCAGAGGTGGAACTCCTAGGGTGGGACTTCTTCCCCCCCCCCCCCCCCCCCCCCCCCCCCCCCCCCCCCCGCCCTCTTGGGCCTTCAGCTGCATCTCCAGAGACAGCTGAAGGCCCGGAGGGGAAGGAGAAAGAAGAGGAAGAGGCATGTGCCTGTTCCTCCTCCTCCCCCCACACCATCCCCAGCCTTCAGCTGCTTCTGGAGAGGCAGCTGAAGGCCTGGGATGCCAAGAAAGGAGAAGGAACAGGTGCGCGCCTCTTCCTCCTCCTTCCCGCCCTCCGTGTGCCAAGGAAAATGGCTTCTCGTGCCATCTCTGGCATGTGTGCCATAGGTTCACCATCACATTTATAGGGCATCCTGATGTAAATTAAATTGCATTGGGTCTAACAAATGAGGAAAATAAACAAAAACACACACAGGGATGTGATGGGGGGGCAACACTCTCTCCCCTTGTCCTGAGGATCAGCGATCGGGGTGCCCACCCTGCCCACCCACATCCCCGATCTGCTCACCCAAACCATGTGGTGGACAGTGTAGACGTCGCTATCGCCCATGTAGACACGGATGGCACGGAGGGTGAAGCCATACTTTTTGCCTGAGCTATGGATGACAATGGGGGGCCGGAGGCTGGTGCCCCCCAACAAAGACTCTCGGCTTGGGGAGGAATCCCGGGACGAAGGGTTGGAAGATAGGGACCGAGGGGAAATGGGGCTCACCAAGGCACCCCCGGCAAAGTCATCTGCAAGGGAAGAACAGAGAGCAAGTGTGGGTGGTACTTGTGTGATGCACCCTATTATTATTATTATTATTATTATTATTATTATTGCAACATCCAAGTGCATGGCGTTTTACAAGCAGAATAAAACATCTGTAAATATTGAAATAATATAAAACACTAAAAGGCAATACTAAAATGCAGTGCAAGGCCCCTATAAAATCAATTCCCCAGGCACTTTGTTCTGATGCAAAATTAGCAGTTTTGCAAAGCAATCCTTTGAACTGCAAAGGTGCTTTTGCAAGATCCCTTTGCATATTCCTCCACGAGTGTCTTTCTCCCTTAGTTTTATTTTTGAATGGAACATACATTTTGGCTGGAGGACGTCTGACCAGGGATGCAAAGTGAAAAATCTCCTGGAATATTTTTTTTTTAAATACTTTATTGAAAATGTAAAATAGTAGAACAATAAACACAATGTGACAAATACTTTCACACAAACATCAACAGAAAAGGCACACCAACACAGTTAAACATAAAAACAAAAACATCATAACATACATATATATCATACCATTCACTCATCCCTTCTAACAAAGCAAGTATGACATTACACAAAATGACTTCCTGAACTTTGTTCTGATCTGATTTGCTATTCCTTAGGTGACCTGATTGACCATTATACTTACAATTTTTTTCTCCCAATCCCATAACATAGTGTAATAGAGTGAATTCTTATTTTACACATGTCCTTGATTCTTGTAACATATTATTTTCTTAGTTAAATCTTGTACCTCAGTATAATTCATAGTAACTTCAATTAACTTAAAATTTCCTCTTTCTTTTGCAGATAAATTATCAACAGTTCCCAATCAGCCTTTACTTCCTCCCAAGAGTCACCTCTCAACAAACAGGTAAGTTTGTCCAATTCTATATAATCTGTCAATTTATCTAACCATTTTTTGCCTTTGGGACATTCTTTCTTCTTCCAATATTTCACAAATAGTATGCTGACTGAGGTAGACATATAGAATAACAGCTTACCGTGTTTGTTTTCTAGGGAATTGCTAACCAACATACTTAATAAATAAAATTTAGGATCAAAATTCAATTTGCAACCCAAAATCTCTTTTATCAAACCATGGATCATCATCCAATAATTTTTCATTTCTTTGCCTTCCCACCATACATGTATAAATGAACCCATAGTTTTTTCACACTTCCAGAACCTATCACTGGTCATTCTATATATCCTAGCAAAAAAAGTCTCCTGGAATATTTTTCAGTGAAAGTCTTTTCATACCAGGTAGATAGATATCTCCAGCTGTTCAGTCTGTTGTGCTACAATTAATTCTTTGTGATTCCCAAACTTTGGTCCTCCAGGTCTTTTGGACTTCAGCTCCTAGAAGCCCCTGCTGTTGACAGCTTGTCTAATGGTCAGGAATTATGGGAACTAAAGTCCAAAACTTCTGGAGGACCAAAGTTTGGGGACTGTTGCTCTGAGTTGCACCCCAAGTCCAGGGAAGGGGTCTATATTTTGGGCTCCTCCATCATCTTACCTTTGGAAACTCATTTTGGATGAGTCACACTCTTAGCCCCAGAAAACCCCATGATAGGAGAGAGAGAACAGTGGGCCCCCCATCCAGCTTGCCCCACTGACCTGAGCTGATGATTAGTGAGAGGGCTGAGATGGAGGCTGACTTAGGCACACGCCCACCCGATGCCAGGCGCTGCTGCTGTTTCCCGGGACCATCCTTGGGGGTCCCCATCCGCCTCCCACTCTCGGGCTCCGAGCCTCGTGGGGTGGACTGCTTGGCACCAGTGCTGTTGCTCCGAAGACGGACACGGTTCAGGCTGGCCAGGTCAGCTGGAAGGAAGGAAGGAAGAAGACACTCTTAAGACATCACATTCTTAAGTCATCATGGATGATGTGCAACCCTACAGGGGTGGCGTTTTTGCAGGGGTACATCTGTGAAGCATCCCTTGCCCATCTATGATGTGCAAACATGTGCAAATATGGCAAGCCAAGCTCCATGGGTTCAACCATTCACAGCTTAAAATTTTAAAAAAATAACACAAATTCCTAATGCACACCTTGATTTTGCCATATTCTATTTTGCCATATTCTATATCTACACTATTTTGCTATGCCATTATGTTTAATGGGACGAGCAACCATGGATTTTGGCATCCAAGGAGGTCCTGGAACCACACAAATACCAAGAGCCAACTATAACAACAACAACAGCAACAACAACAATGACCCATTGTATATAATGGGATTTCAGTATCCATGGATTTTGGCATTCTGGAACCAAACCCCAGCAGATACCAAGTACAGTGATGGCCAGGATGCTGGGAACTCTAGTCTAAGAAAGTTAACTTTTCTCCAACTCTGGCTTGTGCCATACAGCTGTCAGGATCACCTAGGCCCAAACCCACTCCTCCCCCCCCCCAAATCTCACCCCTGCCCCATTTTTGGAGGAGCAATCCTCTGCCCACAGAATCCCTGGGGCTCCCAAATCCTCACTGCCCAGTTATTATATTTGTAATGCCTTCATCTATTTTATTTCTCCAGGCCAGAAGCAATAAGCCAGCAAAGGGGGCTGCAAAAAGAGAGTGAAATGGGCTCTTGTTTGCAGACCAAGGTTTTGCATGAGAAGCGAGCCACAGTTTTCAGACTTGCATGGCTGAAAGTGGTTGCACTGGGTAAACTGGTAAACACCTGGCCACACTGAGCTTCGCCTGGAGCCCTGTCTTTTGCTAGAACATGGCCCCAGAGATCCTTCTCAAATTTCCTGGGCTGGAAAGGATCCCTCACCTCTGCTTTTGAGAAAGAGAGATTGAAGGGAGCAGGCAGAAATGGCTCTAGGGACCCCTGCCCTCTGCACACGCACGGACATACCTGCCAGTGCTGATGGCTTGCTGGGGGTCCTCAGGGGTGCTGTGGCTGCATCGGGGTCACCCACCACAAAGACGGGGCGCTCCCGCTTGGCGGGAGTCCTGGAGGGGCTCTCATCTTCAGAGGAAAAGGCAAATTTGGGCATGGCCTCTAGGCTGCAGGTGCTGCTCAGGGCCGCAGGGCTCCGATGGCCACACTCTTGGCGGAAGGAGTGGACTGTGGACCCACAGGAAGTCCATGCACGAAGCCTGTGGGCAAGGAGGGAAGGAAGAGATTATTTACCTCAGCTATCCACAAAAACATTTTTTGGCTTTGGAATATTTTGGATTTCAGAATTCCAGATAAAGGAGACTCAACCTGTAATAGCCATTTGTCAATCATTGTTGCTAAGAGGCAATTTTTCATGAAGGATTAATTTCAGTTATTTAAAAAAAATCTCTTTTGTACACACAGAGCTATTTTTAATGCTACTTTTGCTTTTTATAAATCCAGCATGGCCCTTGAGAGATGAAAGGGCCCCCCTGGCTTTCTGCACCCCTTTACCCTGGTCTGGGCCCACCTGGTTTCGGTGGTTGGCCGGCGGCTCTTCTCCTCGTCTCCAGAGCTGCGATCCCAGCGGTCATCCTTGTCATCTCCTTGGCTCTGGTCCCCCGAGGAGGAGGAGGGGACGCCAAGGGCTGGAGGGTTGGCCAGGTACTCAGAGCTGCTGTACACCTGGATGCAGAGAGCAAAGCCCAATCTGGTGTAAACAGGGGTAGATGACCCCTGGAGACCCTTTTCAACTTTTCTATGATGATTTTGCAACCCCTGACACTCGTCTGGGCCTGGATCATGTCCTCAGCAGGAAAGAAGTTGTCCCAATGCCCTTGTTTTTACACAGAGGAAGGGATACCATAACATCTAGCAGCCTGGGCAGGGCAATGGATGCTCCAGCCTGTCAGTGATGTGCCAGGCTGACCTGCCTGGCCCCAAATGCCTCCACATGCACACCTTGCTGAAGCGGTGAGAGCAGGATGAGAACTGCCGGATCTCTACACAAGACTCCTCGTCATTTGTCTCCTCATCTTCAGACCCCAGGTGCTGGTAGCGCTCCGAGCGAGCTAGATATGGATAGAGAGATGGGGCTACAGGTGGGCATCGTGCTTAAGAGTGGTATCTTAGCTCTCAATGCTGCCATCATCTCTCTCTCTCAGCAACACCCTTGCAAGATGAGTCAGCCTGAGGTGGTGGATGGGCCGGTCACCCTCAGTGTTTCACAGAAACCTGTCCAGCACGCGAACCACTACACTATGCTTCACTAAATGACTCAATGAGGACTAGAACTTGGCACCCAGTTCTAACCCAGTGCTCTAACCCAACTTGTTTAATCCTTGCAATAATGCTAATTATGCCAGGCATTTGGCACAAAGGGCAATCGTTTATCTTCCAGATTGCCGCTATGGGGATGGCCAGGGTCCAGGGCACACTATTCCTGGGTGGTATGGTGGAGCCCAACCTGCACATACTCTCTCCCACTGACCCTTTACAGAGGAGCCTTACTGTCGAAATAGCTGGTGTCGTCTTCGGCTTCCAATTGTGGGATGAATTCGGCTTTTTGGCGCAAGAGTCCAGTCCAGTCCAGGTTGCGGAAGAAGGGGTGCTGCTTCACCTCATGGGCACCTCCTGGTAGAGGAAAGAAAAGGGATGAGCATGAACCCCTTGCCCCATCTCAGGAGGGCTATCCCCCCCTCCTTCCATCCCCCTTCCATCCCATCTTCCCCATCCTCACCCCATCCTACCTGTGCCCAGGCGCTCTAGCGGGCAGTGTCGCAGAAGCTGGGTGATCAAGTCCTGGGCATCCAGTGGAAGAGCTTCATCCCCCTCAGGCCAAATGATTTCGTCTGAGAGGAAGAAAAAAAAGTGTACTTTTTGCAAGGGGCATGGGTTCTCAAACCCATGGGTCTGCCAGGTGCTTTGGACTTCAACTCCCAGAAGCCACAGCCAACTAGTTTCAGTATATTTGCATACTATTTGTATATTATAAATCACAAAAATAATTGTGATTTGTTATCCATTTTTAATTATCTATGTTTGATGTTCTGACCTTTGGGGGCTGAATGAATCTCTCCAATGGCAGGACCAAGGGGACTGCAACGCTCCCCAACCAGGGCAAGAAAAAGTTCCCTCTTTGAAATAGGGAGGCACCCAATCTGTGCCCTTGCCCCCATGCCCATGTCACTCACATGGAAAGTGAGTTGGGGGTCTCCTCAAAGACTCTATCAAAGACTCTTTTGTTTAGACTGAGCAACACAGCCGGAATGGAAAGCACACTGCCAGGTGACTGGATGGACATGGGGGGCATGAGGTTGACCCCGATTTCCTCACCCTTCATGCCTCCAACCCTCTCCTCCCCCTGGAAGCCGACCTACCACTGATGACCTGCCCAAAGAGCTCCTCCGGCGTGTCGCCAAAGAAGGGAACACAGCCCACCAGGAACTCGTAGAGGACAATGCCCATCGCCCACCAGTCCACCGGCTTGCCATAGCCCTGGATCAGGATCACTTCAGGGGCGATGTACTCAGGGGTCCCACAGACCTGGGGGGCAGAGAGGGAGACATTACGGCTTCCACCTATTCCTGGATGGCCAAGGAATGTGGTGGGATGTGGGGCAGCCAAGCCCTTCTCCTGTAACCACGATGCCTAGGATGGCAATGGAATTGGGGCAGCCACGTGCAGAGGCTGGGCTGGGTGCCAGAGCTTAATATCCCAGGAGACAATCAGACCCTGGGATGGGGAACCCCAGGCCCTGAGGTCAAATTTGGGTCTCCCAAGGGGCCCCGTATTCTGCCCAAAAGGTCATACCTCACAATAAAAGGGCATACTTTTGGCAAGTTCCCTAGCTCTCACACTGGGCATCCATTCCCATCCTAAAACCTTGCAGTGCCAATTCTGGGCTCAATTCCTACCAGGGAGGGCTGCAACTGTTCCCAGACCCACCACCTTGTGACATGGGATGGACATGACTCCCAAGGAGAACCTCAGGCACTCGCAAGGGCAGCACAGCCCAAGGGAGAGCAGTCCATCCCCTCGCTGTGCCCAGGGTGGCACTAAGTGGCATGGGCAGGCTCCCATCCCAGTGTGCCTGCCTTCCCAGGTGGCACCTGCTTATCGACGAATTCCCTGGTGTCCTTCTCAATGTGGCCCTCATAGAGATTGGTGGTCAAGTTCATCAAGCCGATCTTTGAGAGGCCGAAGTCAGTCAGCTTGATGTGACCCATGGAGGTGATCAACAAACTGGGGAGGGAAAGAAAATAAAGCAATTAGGGCCAAAGAGGGGGCAGGTGGGCTTTTGCCCATGTTGACTGGCTACTGAGGAAGGGATGGGAAGGTTGCACCATTCAGATGGAGGAGCTGTAAGTTTGTAAAGAAAAGAAAGAAAAGAAAAGGCTGTGCTTTCAATTAAAATGTGCTTCAATATTATAAGCTGTTTAAGTGTATGTTCACATTGTACCTCTTGTGTGTTTTCATTCTCTCTGGGATTTTTAAAAAGCGGATCTTCTTTTGAGCAGCCTCAGCTAGTTTTGAGAGAAAAGAGGGCATCCAACAAATAAACATACAGCCAGGAGTGTGATGCAGTGGCCAAAAGTGCCAAAGCAATTCTCAGCTGCATCAGCAGGAATGCAACCCCTACTGGATCTGAGATTCTAGGATTCTAGAAAGTCAGCAGCCAGCTGAATCATATCACCATGAAAAAAGCTTCAGTCAAGAGGTGGCTGAAGAAGCGGGGGAGCAGTGCACGATTTCTGCACCAAGAAGGGATGAGAAGTATGCTGTTTTTGCACCATGAAGGTATAAGCAGTGTGCCATTTTTGCAACAAGAAGGGGTGGTAGTGCGCCATTTTTTTCCATTTTCCTTGGCAGCTCCTTCCACTTTTGACAACACAATCCTATGCAGTTCTACTCAAAGCAATCCTCACCAACTAAACATGTACAGGACTGAAGCCTAAACAGGCTATCCAGTTTCAAAGTCTGTTTTAGTGTGTTAAAAAAAAACAACATTGGAGAATTCTTCGTAATAGTTGTTTTAATTCTAAGGGACTGCGAGGTGGGGTGTCTAATTTTGGGCCACAAGGCTGGTTAATTTAAAAGAAAATAAATACATTTGGGGGACCAAATTTGCCTCTGAAGATGGTTAAATGTTTAAACAATTACAAAAGACTGAGGGGGAAGTGGATTGGCACTGACATTGTCTTTGCCTCTATAGGCACACTGATGCTATCCAATAGGCACCTACACAAACTATAGGGGATACACATACCCCACAAGCAAACAGATTGGGAAGGAAGATTAGCTCCTTTCAGGTTCAAAGTAAGAAAGGGGAAAAGGAACGTAATGCACACCTACATGTCTCTCTCTCTGTACCTGGTGCTCCCTTCACAACCCTTCCCTTCTCCCCCACTGCTCATACTTGTCTGGCTTGAGATCCCGGTGGACGATGCCATAATTGTGGAGGTACTCCAGGGCCAGAACTGTCTCCGCAAAATACATCCGGGCCATATCCACAGGCAATGGGCCCATGTTTTTCAGCAGCGTTGCACAGTCGCCACCTATGGAAGTCCAAAAGGTACAGTAGGGCAGGGATGGTTGGATGGGATGGCTGGATGGGCAGGAGCTCATCCAACTTTCCAGGCGCTGGGGCATTCCTCATCATCTGCCAGTTGCCTCACAGAAGGTCTCCAGCTGAGAAACAGACCCCATTCGTCTGTCTCTCCCCACCCATGCCACTCTCATTGCCCACCCGTGGCCTCGCTGCTCCCTCACCTTCCACATACTCCATAACCATGCAGAGGTGCCTCCTGGTCTCAAAGGAGCAGAACATGCTGACCACAAAGGGGTTCTCAGCAAAGGTGAGGATGTCACGCTCCACAAAGACCTGCTGGATCTGGTTCCGCAGCACCAGGTTCTGCTTGTTGATCTTCTTGATGGCAAAACGCTGGCGGGTCTCCTTGTGGCGCACCAAGTAGACTGCCCTACAGGGAAAGAAGTATGGCATTTTGGCTCAGGATGGGGGAGGGGACCACAAACCCCTCAATGCATGGCAGATGGGGAGGTGGAAAATAACAATTTCCCCACAACACCCACCAAAATACTGTTTTCCTTCCTGGTCAGGGGGCATTTGTGAAGCATAGTCCCGAAACGACAACCACTCCAACTTCTGGTAGACCCATTCAATGAATGGTGAGTCAATAAGGTGACAGTCCTGCAAATCCCACTCATTCTCCTCTACTGAGGCACAGCAACTGGACTAAGGCCATTGGATTTACGCAAGGTACTTTTGATAAATACAGCTTCCAGAATCCCCAGTGGTAATGCCAGTTAGGGGACTGTGGGAGCCACAATCCCAACAATGTAACTTTTCCAATCTAGCCCATACAAGCATCTCTTCTTGTCAGGCTTGCTCTCTAAGAGGAAAGCAGCAACTCACCCATAGGCACCATTGCTGATCAACTTGATGGTTTCAAAATCACTCTCGCAGGGCTTCCTCCGAGAGATGGAAGTACAAGACTAGTTTAAATAGAAAGAAAATAATAATACGATTTGTGTTTCCTAACCTGGATTCTTTTTCCATGTCATTTTGCTGAAGTAGTGGTCGCCCTTCACTATAATTCTATTATTTACTCTGTTTTAACATCCATTCTATCAGAGCTCTTAAAGTGGCATATAATCATAATAATCATGCTAACACCTTCCAAAATCACAACATGCAAAAACATAAAACGTTCAAAAACACAGGACTCTCTTGGTTAATCCCAACTAGAGTGGGGTTTAGTTGCATGTTGACTCTCCATACAAAGGTTGTGGCCAGAGTGAAACAAAGGGAAGGAGAAACTAAGCTGAAATCACAGAGCTCCCATTTTGTGGTTTTCCCCAGAAAAGGAAAAGCAGGGAATAAATTGCACAGGGAAATGAAATGGAAGAGGAAAAAGCCAATCAGGGAAGCTTGGCTGAAACTAGGGCAACATTTTTCAATAGAATGGCACAGAAAGGAAAGAAACAGAGCCAAAATGTTTGGATAAGAAAGAAGAGATGGGGGAGGTCTTTTTTTGGGTGGGTGTCTAACCTCATCTTGCTGCTCCAACCCTGCAGAGGAGCCACAGTCCACCTGATTGAGCTGAACAATTTCTGCAGAGGAAAGAAAGAAAACGGCCAAACGGCTGAGTTCCCTGTTGCCATCAACCACCCTGGAAGTCTGGGATAGAGTCCAGGAACAAGAGGGGCCTTTCCCCCCATCTTGTGACCCCTAGAGTGGCATCTCTCGCTTTTCAGCACTGACCGGGGAGGGAGGAACCTTTTTAGTGCTTTTGGGACACTCTGGGACCCCAGCCTGGCCCAGGAGGGCTTCAGTTCTCACCCTCCAGGGGGTCCTTGGCCAGCCCCAGTTGGCTGATGATGTAGCGTGGGATGTCAGTCTTGATCCCTTGGCCCACTTTGGCTTGACCCTCTGCTGCCTCCAAGAGATGGTAAAACTCCTCCGGATCAAACTCCTGCAGGGGGTCAGAGGGGGCAGTGTGGAAAAGAAAACACAGCAGCCTCTGAGACCCTCCTCTTGAGGACTAGCAACCTATATCAATCAGCTCAACCTGCTAGCAGGACTGACACTGTCCCCTTGGGCTGGGAAGAAAATGGGATGAGATGACATTAGAGCTTGGAAAGGCTTCTTTTTTGGACTACAACTTCCGTAATCTCCGCCAGTCACACAGCCCAACATCTCAAGCTAGGAGTGGGCAATGAACATGTTGCTTTCCATGGTGGTGGTTGGGGACTTAGTGGTGTCTCGCAGGGACAGGGGACAGGAGAGAATATCCCTTTTCCAGGTTCCTGCCTGGGAATTAAGCATCCACAAAGCATCCCTCCCCCAGGCCTTTGGCACTCAAACCCAGCCCATTCCTCACCAGGCACTCCAGCAGCCGAGCTGGACGGGAAACAATGATCAGCAGCTTCCGGACAAGTTGCTCCACAAAATGTAGCTCCTCACTCTCTGAACGCTCCTGAGCCTAGAAGGGGAGGATTGAGATGGAGAAGGAAATGGGTGACATTGCTAGGCAGAGAGGAAGAGTGGGCAGCAATGGCAAAGTCACCCTTTCCAAAATAATTTGCAACAGTTACTAAATTGCTAAATGCCAGAATTTGGAAGTGATTTGTCATGGCTATCCGGTCACCCCATTACCAAAGCATATGACTGGAGCATCCCAGGTTGTCTGGCTTGTTCCTTCTCTTTGTGTGTGTGTGTGTGTGTGTGTGTGTGTATTAACAGCACTCCTTAGGGATGGTAAGATGAGAAGCAAAATTCCTGCCAAAATGCCTTTAAAAAAAACACCAGTGTGACTTTGCAAGAAAGGTTATGTGATTTTGGGAAAATGCCTTCTACTGCACCCTTGGACTAGTCTACATAAAAGTGCATTATGCAAATTGCTGTAGATTTTTGTACATTTGCAACATTTGTCTTCACTTTTCCATGCAAATGTGTGTCTGTTCACTTCTAGTCACCTTCCCTCTGTCAAAAATACACAGCCATCCAAATCTGTGCAAAAGCAAACAGGTGGACACATGTTTGACAATGCACATCCTTGCAGATAATCCTGGATGCTCTGGTAGAAATTGCAATGCCTTTTTCTGAAGAGTTTGTGGGAGTTTTCACATTCAATTTTCATAGAATAAGGAGTATTTTAACCATGCAAACAAGTCCTTTGTTCCCCGTTCCCCCCAAACTTGAATACTGAAATGTCATGGGCTTAGAGGTGATGGCCTTGCAGAATGCAATGGGGGCATTCTGAGGGCAGAAGGGGAGGCAGGTGAGGGGGCACTCACATCCCGCAGCATCTTCTCCAGCTTCTCCTGCAGCTCCATGAAGTAGCGGGAGGTGACCAGGGCCCCTTGAGACTTGGCCAGGCAATCACGTGCCAATTCAATGATCTGGTGGTGGATGAAGCTCAGGACACCATCTGACAGTGGGAGAGTGCTGCTGGGGCAGAAGGTGGAGATGGTCTCTGCCAGGCGCTCCTCCATCTGGGCTGTGGCCTGCGGAGAGGACAAAGGTGTGAGCATGGAGGCTGGTGGCACCTGGGCCTACACGGATGGGCAGCACCCAACTCCATGCCCACAAACCCCCTCCTACTTGGGTTGGGCTGTGCCCAGTTCTACCACCCATGTCAGGAACATCCACTAGGTATGCTATCCAGAAATGCAGGCAAAAGGGGCTTACTCTTGCACGACTCATTATCTCTACTTTTATGCCTTGTTGTTCTTGTTTTAATCTTTCAGCATCCACTAGGTATGCCAACAAGGGGTGTGGGCACAAAGGGTTTACTCTTGCACAATTCATTATTTCTGCTTTAATGCCTTGCTGTACCTGCTTTAATTTTCCAAGATATGTTTATAAATGCTGGACTGCTTTATCCTCTGCTGCCAGTTTTACCTTGCCTGCTTTTAAAAATACTTGGCCATTTTTTTGCAACAGTGGATTTGGGTTGCATTTTAAAAGCATGCTGTCTTTGAAACAGATAGTAACTCTGCCCAGGGAACTGGGTGGTAAATATTTGCATCAAACAATTAAATAAATGTGTCTGCTGGGACAGTGGAAAAATAATAAATGGCATGAAGTTCCCAAAGGAGTGGACGGTTCTCCAGAAATTGCCTTCACTGGGGCAATTAAAGTGGTAGCAAACCAAGTTTGCAAGAGGAGTTTGCAATGATAAAAAAGAGACTTTAATCTAACCAACCCCTCTAAAATCAATGTTTCTCACCTTCGGGAACCGTTCCTTGTAGACATGATTCATCATCACGATCTCATTGTCAAAGGCCCCAGTTGTCCGGCCAGGACTGCAGGAGGAAGAGAGATGGAAGAGACATAAAATCAGAGCTTGGAAAAGTTACTCCTTTGTGCTGTATCTGAGAAGAAGCTTGAGAGGTGATCTGATGCAGATGCCTTTAGATATTTAGGAGGGCACTGTCTGAGCAAGACTGGTCTTTTGTTCTGCTCCAGAGATTAGGGCAAACCTGTGGATTCAAATGGAAACAAGAGAGTCCACCTAAACATCAGGAAGTATTTCTTGACTACAAGAGTTGCTTCACAGTGGAACAGATTGCCTTGGAGGAAAATGGACTCTCTGTCTTTGGAGGTCTTTAAATAAAGGTTGGATGGACATCTCATGGGAATGTTTTAGCTGTGCACACCTGCAAAACAAGGGGGCTAGACCAGATGCCACCTTGGGACCCCTTCAAGCTTGGCCCCTTCTCTGCAGCCCCTTCTTCTTGCAGGTGGCAGGGAAGGAGCATTATCCCTCCATTGCCTAAAATGACCTGACTTTCTCAGAGGCCACTTGGCTGGGCTGGCACAGCGGCATCTTAATCTCCTCACTGCACAAGCTGAGCCGAAGGGGGGAGTGATCCAGCTAACAGATGGAGCCCAGAGCCTGAGAAGTTACATTAGCTAAATGCCACTGGATTCGGGCTGCATCTACACCACAGAATCAATGCAGTTGGACACTGCTTTAACTGCCATGGCTCAAAGTTATGAAACCTGGGTTCTGCAAATCGTTGCAATATTTAGCCTTCCCCATCTGAGAGCTCTGGTACCAAAAACAAACTACAAATCCCAGGACTCCACAGCACTGAGCCATGGCAAAGTGTTATCAAACTGTATTAATTCTGCAGCCTCCATTAGCTCAGTGTCAGGTTTAAAGAGTCATTTGTCCCTGTTCTTTATTACAGCATAACCCTCCCCAATTGTTGCATTGCTTGTTTTATTTTGCTGCTATAGGGAGGGACATGGGGGGGTCTGTTGGTTGGCTTGTGTTCGAAAGGGGGAAAAATCACAAACCCAGAGGATTAATAAGAGAAGGGCAAAATCCTTCAAAAAAACTCCTGCCCACTGAGATTCCAGTCAAAATGGAATAAAATGGCTGTGGAGAGAGGGGAGGCAATTGCTCTCTTATATTTGGAATTTGTGCTTGATTTATATTTATTTATTTAGAGTATTTATACCCCACTTTTCAGCCACAAAGACTGTGTGTGCTTTAAAATATACATGTGTGTGTGTGTGCATGCATGTGTGCGTGTGCGTGTGCATGCACACACTTTAAAAACAATCATGGGCCTCAAACATATGGTCCAAAGGGGCCACCACTGGGCTGATCTGGGGTCAGGGCGTGCACATCACACATACACATGGATCACATGGAGGCCGCACCTAATGTGGTCCAAACCCAAACTCTTTTCACAGCCTGTTCAGGACCGCAGCAGCAGCTGCCCCCAGGACTGCAGTCACAGTCCTGCAACAATCAAGGCGGGAGCAGCGTCTGTCCGCTCCTTTTGCCCCATCTGTTTTGCCCCATTGTTTCAACTGCATTACTTTTTCCCCCAAGACTTAAAACAGTAACAAATTAAACATATCTGTAGCCACCTTGAATCCCACCTTGGGAGAAAGGAGGGATACAAATGGAGTTAATTGGTTAATCAATAAGGACATTTTGAAAAATAACAAGAAAAAAGTTATGCCTTTCAGCACAAAGGAATTCTACAGCCCCTGCAATATATTCCTGATGGGATGTAACTTCTCCATGCCTGCACTCACTCATAATGATGCACTTTCGGACTTGTCAATAATGCAATGCAGTGAGTTTTCTCATTGCAAAAGAAACCCTGTTGTCCTTCAAAGGGCCCCCATTTCCACCTCCCACCCATATAATGCAAGGTCTCCCCTTCCCCTCTGGACCCCTCACTGCACCTGGTCTTATCTGAAACCAACCCCCCTACCTGAGACTCCTGGACCGTGGACGGAAGCAAGGGGATCTCCGTCCGTCCTCCCCCCCAGCGACACTCTCGGTGCTCCGGAAGTGCTTGGAGAGGAAATGGAGTTCGTCTGGGGTGGGCTGGAAGGGGAGCTGGTGGAGGCGCTCCTGCGAGGAGGAAGAGGAGGACTACACAGAAAGACAGTGGGCAGAGAATTAGGGAGGTCCCCATTTGCACCCCCTCTGTTCCCCTCCCACTCCACACAACCCTGGGCCCCTTCAGCACAGCTCTGCCTGCTTGGGTTGGCAGGCACAAGGCCATTGGCAGCCAAATCCCCCCCCCCCACAAAGCAGAGGTGGCCCCTTGTGGAACTTGGCATGGCTCCAGTGCCGGTGGCGCAGTGAATCAGCTTCAGGTTTAGGCTCCCTGTCCAGGATTTCATTTCAGCACCTTGGAGAACAGCCCAGGAATTGCCCAGATTGGAACCTGGATTACCTTCACTATGTCTTTGCCAGGGGAGAAGCCAGTTGCCTTTGTAGAGAGACATTGATCCTGACCTCCTGGCATGGGGTCCTCCAACCCCCCAAGTTGGAAACCAAAACAAATGGGAGTCTGCCTGGTTTCCTCTTCCCCTCCCACATCTTTTGCCCCCCAACCCTTCCCAAAGGCTTCAAGGAACATACCAATGGGGGAAATGGGCACAGAAGAGGATTCTGGGGGCTACAAGGTGCTTCAAAAATAAACAGGCCCTCCCACTGAGCTTGCCAGCAGCAACACAGACTGGGATGTATTTAGAATCCACCACCCCAGCACCCAGCTTTCCCTGAGGTAGAATTTTGCAGTGACCCTATTTACGTCCCACATTTGTAGTTTTGTGAGATATTTATTTAGCCTTCTCTGCCAGAGAGCTCTGGTGACACAATAAACTACAA
>CM034716.1:553046-570490 GCA_020142125.1 Phrynosoma platyrhinos
CCTTTTTACTTTCAGGGAAACTGTACTCCTGCAAAGGACGACGGTGTCAAGGAGAGAGCAGCGGGTACGTGGGCATTGGCTTTGCGCTCCTGGAACAAAGATTGGATCACTATATTTTGAGAATACATTGGATTGCTGTCTTTTGAGAAATAGCTAGACACCAGAGATTGGTTCTGCTGTTGCTTTAAAAAAGGAACCTGCAGAACTGACCATCACAAGATGCAATCACGGGAATGTGACTTTTATAAATCTGTGGAGTCTGGTGCAGGGATTGTTAATTTTTTTTTAGGGGGGGCAATTGAGGGAGCATCTGAGAGGTTCTATAAAAGGACAGCAGGAAGAAAATGGTGATATGTTTTCCCTCCCCTACAAGAATTTGTGGAGTCTACTGGTTTAAATGGATGAGCATCCAGATTTAGGAAATATGATAGAGGAGAAACCTTGCAGAGTTCAAAACAAGCAGACAGGCTTTGCTTAGAAGAGATGACAATGGGGATTCTATGTCTCATCGTCCCCCATTTGGAAGGAGAAATTGACCAGGAGAGCTAAATGAAGCCTCCAGACTTAAACATCCAAACCATAACTGTATAATTGTGAGCAGGAAGGTGCTGCTGTTGTGTCTGGCCTCTGGGTTTCTTTGAAGGAAGGATTGATGTGCCTCTTAGGGGAACAGAAGGTGTGGGGGATGAGGGTGTGTGATCCCTCAGGGCTATTTTGGTGGTTGAGACAATCCACGTGGGGAACATGGGAACTGGAGTCCATTCTGGGGGTTCCCCAGCCACCCATACCTCTCCCCCCCCCCCACTCCATGAAGTGACTCTCATTGGGATGAAAAGGTTTCTTCCTCTCCATTTAAGGGAGTATTTATGCATTGGCTTTCTGCATTTAACTGATTTATGCAAATGCTTTCTGCATTTAATGGAGCATTTATGTATTTGCTTTCTGCATTTAATTGATTTATGCAAATGTTTTCTGCATTTAATGTAGCATTTATGCATTTGCTTTCTGAATTTAATTGATTTATGCAAATACTTTCTGCATTTAATGGATCTTCCATGTGCAGCAGCAGTATACCTCCAGGCCAGAAAGGGAGATCCTTGAATAAAATGCTTTCTGCATTTAATGGAACTTCCATGTGCAGTCTCAGAATACCTTGGGGCCAGAAAGGAGACCTCTGGTGAAGGAATAACCACTAGGGTTCAGGATGGGGGATTTTGAAGCTGGTGCCTCAGTGCCATCTTGGGTTGGTGGAAGAGAAGCTCCGTCTTCCGCTGAGGACTGAGTCCAAACCTCTCTGTCATTCCTTCTTCTAGTGGTGTGTCATGTGCAAGAGAATGTCCCCTATGAAGTGCAGATTCGGTACCGGATCTCCCACTGGAGCAGTTATTGGAGCGACTGGAGCCCATCCGTGGTTGTGCCAGTGGGTGAGGCATTTGCACAGGCATGTGTGCAAGGGGAGAGAGTTCAAGCCACAAACAAGGAGATGCTCAGAGGCCAACCGAGGATTGTGTGTCCCCGATGGGGTGGAGGATTAGAGAGTTTCCAGAGACCAGAGAGCCACTGTCCAGTAAATAAATACATCACTGCATTTAATTAATGTGGCTTTAAAATTATTTTTAATTCAGTTGCATTATTAACATTATATTGTTGCTGTCGTGTGCCTTTGAGTTGTTTCTGACTTATGGCAACCCTAAGGTGAACCTATCGTGTGGATTTCTTGGCAAGTTTCTTCAGAGGGGGTTTACCATGGCCATCCTCAGGCTGAGAGAGTGTGACTTGCCCAAAGTCACCCAATGGATTTACATGGCCGAGCCAGGATTCAAACCCTATTCTGATCCCCTCATGAAATTTTCCTCCAAATATGTAGCATTGAAGAGGCTGAAACACTAGAAATCTTCCACCCCCCCAGTTCTTAGGTTTACTGTCTTCACCTTTCCTTGGGGGTGCATCTCCACTGTAAAAATAACGCGGTTTCATCCCACTTTAAATGCTGTTGCTCTGTCCTATGGAAATCCTGGGATTTGTAGCTTTGCCGGATCTTGAGCAGTCTCTGCCAAAGAGTGATGCAAACTACACATCCCAGGAGTTTGTAGAATGGAGCTTTGGCAGTTCAGTTATTTCTGCAGTGCAGATTCATCCAGAGAAAACTAAATATCTCACAAAAACTACAAATCCCAGGATTTCTGTAGGCTGGAGCCCTAGCAGTTCAAGTGGTGCCAAACTGCATTATTTTTGCAGTGCAAATGCACCCTTAGTAACAGAATCCAGGATGCTATGTTTCTATTTGTACCTATTTTTTTTTGTCAGTTTTGGGGACTTGAGGTGGGAAATCTGCTAGATTTGGGAAATGCCACTTTATCTCTTCCAGAAATCCTCAGGAGTCCAGAAATTAATTTCACCGTCGGGAGGCTTGGAGGAGATGGATTGAGAAATGTCACCCTGAAATGGGAGGTAACATCTTGCCATCACTCCCTTTGCAACTCCTTGGCTGCATCTGCATTGGAGAAATAATGCAGTTCAACACCACTTTTAGTGTTATAGCTACAGAATCCTGGGATTTATAGTTTTTGCAAGGTGTTTTGCTTCCCTACCAAAGAGGGTTGGCAAATACAATGCAAATCCCAGGATTGGATAGGATGGAGCCATAGGAGTTAAAAGGGTGTCAAACTGCATTATTATTTCTACAGTGCAGATTCCACCTTGAGTCCCTATGTTGGGGGAAAGAATGGATATGAAAGAGAAGGAAAGGAAGGAAGGTAAAAGGAAAGAAAGAGAGAGAGAGAGAGAATTTCTATAGATACACCCTTAGAGCCCCCCAGCCAACATGGCCATGTGGGGTACTCCAACTCCCAGAATCCCCCAGCCACTGTTACTTGGGGATTTGTCAGGGGCCATGCCACTTCAAAAATTCTGGGAATTAATAGGCTTCCAAAGGTACCTTGTCCAGCTGCTGGTCTCTATCCATCACAGCAAGCTCTGTAGTGGCCTTTGGGTTTGACCAGAGTCTTTGGACAGAGTGGGCATGTGGATTTGAACCCAGGCTCCCTTCTCTGCAGGGACCCAGCCCGGACCAAGGGATGGTGAACTACACCCTGGTGTTCGTCCTTCTGCTCTGCCAGGGGTGCCTGACTGAAATGGAGACCTTCGTGGCCACTGTATGCAACCAGACGTCCTACCAGGTTGCCCTTTCTGGGGCAGCGTACAACATCTCTTTGCAAGCTGCTAACAAGGCAGGAAAAGCGCTGGCAAGCTTTGTTCGGCTTCCACCAGAGCAAGAGGCAGGTGGGTTGTTCATCGTATGGGTCAAATTTCCTCACATGATGGGGGTCCTTGAACCAGATTGCACCATCGTACAACTGGCAGTGAAAAATGTGGCAATGCCTCCCATTTGCCAGTTGCACAACAGTGTGCAAAGGGATCTTTGCCCAACAGTTAAGTTGCTTGCTTGCGTGTTGTTGAGCAGGATGCCAGCCCCATGCCACACAAAAAGTGCACCATGGTATCACCCGTGCAAATCACCAACAGGATCCCAGCCAGAGTCCAGAGAAGTTACCTTTCCCAAGCCCTTAATGATCCTTTGCCTTTCACCCTTCACCAGTTGTTTTGTGCTTCCAAATCCTAGGGTTTTCTCAGCAAGCTTTATTTCAGGTTTCCTCTGCAGATGAGAGAGTGGGACTTGGCCAATGCAATTCAGGGCTTTTTCTATGGGAATTTAAATTCTGATCTTGGGTTTGAGTCTAATGCTAAAACCACTTCACCATGATGGTTCCGGTGCTCCTTTAGGACAGGGGTCGGCAACCTTTTTGGGGATGGGGCTGGTCCCCCTGTCCCCTGATGCCCCCCGGACTGCGGTGGTGCGCGCATGCGCGTGCGCACTACCAGAAGGGCTCCCTCGACCGTGCTGGGCCTCCAAGAGGCCCAGCACGCCCATGGGGGCTCCCCAGGAAGGCTCCCTCAACTGTGCTGGCCTTCCGAGAGGCCCGCCGCAGCTGCGGGGGTCCTCCGGGGCACCATTTTGGATTCCAAAATGGCTCCTGGAGTCTCGCGTGAGACTTTGGGGCACCATTTTGGAATCCAAAATGGTGCCCCGGAGGACACCTGTAGCCGCAAAAGGTGGCGGCAGCGGCAGGACTAGGCAGGGGCCGATCCGAAGGCCTCCGCAGGCTGCCCCCGGCCCGCAGGCCTTAGGTTGCCGACCCCTGCTTTAGTACCTCTTCTGCTGTTTTATTTTCTTTGTTGGTTTCACCCAAGATCAGGACTCTTCCAGGCTCTGTTTTCCCCCAATTTGGCTTTTGACTCTAGGTTCCAACATCCTGAATGTCAGCCTCTCTGGCCAGAACTTCAAGGCCTGGTGGAAAGCCCCGGTTGACGCAGATATCTGCTTTGAGAGCCAAGCGCTTGGAGACTTTCCCTTGGAGATGTCATGTGACAAGTATGACTTGGTAGCAGGCAAAGTTTATGAAAACTCAGGTGAGGCGTGGGCACCTCTGGCTGAGTCCTGGGTTCAAATTTCCCCTCAGCCATAGAAACCTCCTGGGTGAACTTGGGCAAGACACAGTCTCTGCTGTAGCATCTTCCTTTCCCTTTTCATCCATCTTCAGGGATGGTGAAGCCCAATCGGTGTTACCGCCTTGCCATCCACGGATTGAACTTGAACACCATGGTCTGGTCCACATTCGGATTCACCCACCTTTTCCAGCGAAATGGTGAGTTTCTGGTTTTGGATATATGAGTTGCTCCTACCACTCGCTCCATCCCCTGCCACTCGTGGCCCTTTATTGTGTGGTAACAGACAATTTGTGTTCTGTTCGTTCAGAAAATATATGATTTATGGACATTTATGGACCACAATGTCACACTGGCTCTCAGTTTAACCATATCTTGCTATCTGCTTTTCCTTCTCTCCTTGTAAACATTGCAGCTAAATTTGTATTAATTTTGCATGCAAATGGGGGATTCCTGAAGATGCCAGTTAGCCCCACTGCCTGGCATTGTTAGGAGCCATATGGGGGAGCAAATGGAGACCCTCACCTATTCCTCTTCATTCTCTTTCTTTCTCTCCAGCTTCTCTGGAAGACCCCATCTATGTCAATGTGACCAAGCGAACCTCCCATTCAGCCACGGTTCGATGGGAGCCCCCTGGTGTCATCTTGGCCTGCCCAGGGGTGCTGAAAAAATTCGTCGTTTGCTGCCAGAAGGATGAGGAGGGTGCCCAGACCACATGTTAGTGGGGTGAATGTGGCTCTGCCGGGTGGCACCGGGGGCCATAATCAGCACCCAAATTCCATTTTGCCAACCCAGTGTGCAATTTAGGGGGAATTTGCTGGGCCTCAGGTTTTGCACCCTTGCACTAGACTTCTCAACACTATTTCTTTTTGCAATCCAGATTATGATGCCAATGCTTCCAAGCGGGAATTCACCATCCCAGACCTGCAGCCCCAGACAGGCTACCTGGTAGGGGTGTGGGCCTCCACAGATGGGAGTGGAAAAGACTGCAAAGCCCATCTCGTTTTTCTGACCAGCCCCCCAGGTATTGCATCCATCCACCCCACTTTTTCTCCTCTTGCCACAGCAGCAGGGACTCTCACTAATGCCACCTTTCCTTGGCATTTCCCCAGATGCCAAGCCGACAGCCCTGGCACAGAGTTTCCTTGCTCTGGGGATTTTTGTCGCCTTCCTGACCGCAGCTGGGAGCTGCTGGCACTTTGGTCGAAAGTGGTGAGCAGACTTCAAGAAGAATGAACATTTACATTAATTCCTTGTATCTTATTATGTATATACTGCACTATACTAGTTAATGAGCACTATAAGGTAGTAACCTTATAAAACAGACTTAAATGCATTGATATTTTACTGAAACGTTGATACCATAAGAGGAAGAATTCTCATTAGATCCATACTTGTTTATATAAGATTTTGGGTGTATTTTGAATAGGTAAGAAAGGAGTTAGAATAGATAAAGATGAATTAGACACTTCTCATGTACAGTTTAGGAAGTTTTTTTATTGGTGTTAGTTTGTTGACTCATTTGTGTATTTCTGTGTTTGTATTGTTTGTATTGTGTTGTTAGTATTGTTTGCTTAAAACATAATAATTTTTTTTAAAAAAAGAGGAATGCCATACAAAGAATGGCGCTCTCCTCCATCATGCCTGTTTTGGGGGTGGGCATGGGTTGGGCAATGGAGGAGACGTAGCTGCACCACATTAAACTCAATGAAAGGGATTGTAGCTCTTTTGGCAGCACAGCTGTCCCTTTTAGTTACCATGGTTGAGCAGAGATTCAAACGTTGGTCCACAATGCCACACTAGCACCTCATTTTGACCATATCTTATTATTTATTTCTCTCCTTGTAAACATTTTAGCTGTATTTGTTTTAATTTTGAATGTTTCCTGGAGTTGCAAATTGGGAACAGTGATAGAATCCAAGAGTTGGAAGGAACCCCCAGGGGCCTTGCAGGATGGAAGCACCTACTTGCAGAAGTGTGGCTCGACTGTTACAGTGGTGTCTGCAGTATAGATCTCATCCAACCATCTCCAGTGCAGGAACCCACTGGAGATTCCAGAAGATGCAAAATAGCTATTTGCCTTTGAGAAACAGGAAAGAGTTAGTAGTTTAAAAAATAATAAAAACACTAAACAATTTAATGGCAACTAATTTTCTCTGTTTGGCTTGGTGCTATACAACTGTAACTACTGTAATTAGTAGTTTAAAGTAACCTAGGTAATTATTTGTTTAAAGTAACCTAGGCAATTCACCCAATTTAAAGCTTGCAGCAAACTAGCTGAGTCCAAAAGGCAAGTCTCTTGTTTTTCTGAAAAATTAATTAAAACTCACTGAAGAGATTCTGGTCAATTCTGTCACTTTAATTACCATGGCTTGTCATTGCAAGACAATTGCAATTGTCTTGGTATGCTGGGATTTGTAGTTCGTTGAAGTACTCAGACATCTTTGCCAGGAAGATTTCTAGCATCCTCCCTGCAAGTACACTAGAGGATTCCATGCATCCCTAGTACAAATCCCAGCATCCCACAGGTTGAACCCAGGGAGATTAAAGTGGTATCAAAGTGCTAAAATTGTGTCATGTGGACGTGCTCCACCATGGATTGATAGAATCGTTAAAGCATTAATTAAAGCACTTTTGTATGTTTTTAACTGCATTTTTTTTATAATTTGTAAGCTTTTTTGTGTCCCAGCTGGGGGGGGGAAGCATGATGATGATGATACTTAAAGTTACCTGATAATAATACTGTAGTAGTAGTAGTAGTAGTAGTAGTGGTAACATATAATAATAATATCTAATCATCATCATCAAAAAATCATTCCAGAAATAGAAATGAAGGCTGGAGATCTCAGCCATGCCCATAAATGAAGGAGGAATGATACTGCTGGCTAGAGGATTCTGGGAGCTGGAGTCCAAGAAAAGGAATTGGTAACTCATCTCTCCCCCTGGGAACTTCCTTTCTAGGATTCAGAGAGCCCTGTGGCCCCCATTGCCAGACCCCAATGGCACCGAAGCCGTGAAGATCCTCTCAACGGCGACATCAGGCCAGGTGAAGAGACCGATAGCATGTGTGGGTGGCATGGGAAGACTGGCAGCCAGAATTGTCCTCCCCTCGCACTCACCACAGGACATCCTGGGGTCAGAACTGCCCAGAAAATTGCAAAGACGGACCCTCCAAAAATCAATATTGCAATTGATCAGATGGAATGAGAAACCTTGCCAAGACAGTTTGTCTCCACTATTGAAATAATGTGGCTTGACCCGACTTTGGCTGCAGCTCCATCCTAGGGAATCTGGAATTTTGAAAGTATAGTATCATCCAAAATCAACAAAACAGTGATATTGGACCAACCAAAATGCACATTATCCACTGTGGCCCAATAAATCTGTTTTGTGAATTTTGGATGATACTATATGGACAACATGGCTCATCCTGTATATTTTTTCTGGGATTTCTAGTTTGACAAAATCATTAGCTCTGTCTGTCAAAGAGGGTGGGTGCCTCACCAAACTACAAATCCTAGTATCCTGTAGGATCCAAGTGACCAAGCATCCACCTTTTCCAGGACATGCCCTCCATTTCAACCTTCTGTCAGGAGGAATTTCACAATGTCCTCCATTTTGAGCCTGACTAAGAATCATGAATTGGTATTTCTGCAAGTGTTTTTAGCTTTTAGTTGCTCATGTCCTAATTTTTTCCTTGAATGTCCCACATTTTACAGCACCATGTCCTCCTTGGCATTTAGGACATCAGATCACCTTGTGTAGGATGGAATTAAAGTGGTGTCAAACTGCATTATCTGACAGTGTAGATGCACCTTGAGAGAGGGGCATTGTTGTTGTTGTTCTTGTGTGCCTTCCAGTCAATTTCAACTTATGGAGAACCTATCCTAGGATTTTCTTGGCAAGTTTCTTCAGAGGAGGGTTTGCACTTGCCATCCTTTGAAGCTGAGAGAGTGTGACATGCCCAAGAGAAAGGGTCACCATAAGTCCAAGTCAACTTGGTGGTGCACAACAGCAACAAATCATGATGCCAGGAGGGGGACACTTTGTTTAAGGGGAGAGCCAAATGTATCCTCCTCCAAGGTTGAGACCTTATGAGGCTGAGACTCTGTCCCCTTTTCTAGGTCCATGGATGGCAGCACTTCATGGAGCCGTTGGAGTTTAGGAGCACTGTGGAACCATTCCTAGTTGAGAAAGGGGAGACCAGCCACGCCACGGAGGACACAAAGGACTCCCGGGGGCTCATCCCAGCCATAGAAGAGCTAAAGCCCCCCATTGAGGACCCCCTTAGCTCTGGGGACCCCCTGGCCTCTGAGTACAAGGCCCAGGGGCTCCTGAACCCTGTGGAAGAGGAGCCACAAGGGAGGGAAGGGGGCGAAGAACTTCCACATCACGAGAAGACTGCAAGTGCCATCATTTGTGAGCAATGCTGAAACCATGGACAAGAGGGGGCTGTTTTCCTCATGGCCACCAACCCCACGGTCAGTGGCAATAGAGACCTAGGAGAATAGCTTTTTTCTTATGGAGCCCACCATTTTGAAACAACAAGAAGGTGGTTTACATGGCATTCTTGGTGGCTGCTTTAAAGAGGCTATGGGACTCCCTGCCACAGTGCCAGCCTTCTCACCCCTGTCTTCCAAGTGGCAAAGATTCCTTTTTCCCTTTGGTCCTCCACTTACTTCCATTCCTGCAAAGTGAATCCAAAGTACGGTAGTTTGCGCTCATAGAATCACAGAGTTGGAAGGTTCCCCAAGAGGCTATGCAGTCCAACCCCTGCTCAATGCTATCTAGGCTCCTGGCCAGATCACCATATTTGTTGAAAACAGGGGCTTGGCTCTAGGTAAAGGCTAGATTTTTTTATTCGTATGTTTTTTTCAATACTATTTTCAATTTGTTGTGAGTTTTATGTATTTATGTTCTTTTTGCATAAAAGCCTCCCATATTCAACACAAGTCAAATAAAGCCAGGAGGAAACCAACAGGAGAATAGTGAGGCTGCTGTGCAAGGCTTCTCTCTCCTCTTTTGCAAAACTGGACAGGATGTTGGAGGGTGACTGGTTTGCAAAGAGAACTTGTCCTGTTGCCCCACTGATGTAGAAAGGATTTTTTCCCCTTTTTTTTGCAAGGTCCTTTATTTTTCCTTTTGGACCCTGGAAATATTATGCAGCCTGAGGAAGAGTCCTGTGTTGCTGAAAAAAGGAGCAGGCTGCTTGGAAGAGACCAAAGGAGCCATTGTCCAGATGTAGGTTTCCATCCCAGATTTGGCAAGGACATTCCGAATTAAATCTCTGCCATCCCACTTTTTCATCTGTTTTTAAAATGTCCCAGTTTCTCTCCCTTTCTCCCACTTTCTCCCCTAGCTTACTTCCATTTCTGCAAACTGAGCGTAAAGTAGGAAGCTGTCTAGGCTCTTTTTTGAAGACACACAGAGAAGGAGACCCCACCACCTCTCTAGGCAATTGGCCATAACTCTAGGCAATTTATGATCAACAATAATCCCAAGGTCCTTTTCACATGTAATACTGCTCAGCCCAGTGTCCTCCCCATCATATTATTTGTGCACTCCATTAAGTCTTGCCCTTCCCAGGAGGCTGAGGCAAAAGCAAACTGCTGCAACCTCTCCCAGTTTGTCTGTTCCTCCTCATCCATTTGTTGTCTTGATACGTGTTGTGTTGCTTGGTTTTGCATGTCCTGGTTTCCGTCTGTGAAATGTTGGAGAGTGTGGATTTCTGACCTGTCTTGAAATTGCTTTCCCCTCTTCATTCTGTATCTTTAACTTGTATACAAATTAAATTTCTCTCCAGCTTTTCCTCCAGTGAGCTCCAGACAGCATCTGTGACTCTTTGCTTCCCACAACAACAACCCTGTGAGGTAGAGCAAGCAGACAGAAAGGAACCACCTGGTGAATTTCATGGCTTGGTGGTGGGACTTGAATCTAGATCTCCCAAGTCTCAGCCAGCCCTTGAACCACTGCTATTGAACCACTCTGGCTTGTAAGCTGGTGTGGAAAACTGGGAGTTTGGAATGGAGGAGAAGTAGGAAGGCCTCTGGAGAGGCAGTGTGGTGTAGTGGTTTGAGCAGTGAACTAGGAACAGGGTTCAAATCCCTGCTTGGCCATGGGAATTGACAAGTTACATTCTCTCAGCCACAGAGGAAGGCAATGGTGGCAAAAACTCTTTAAACAAATCTTGCCAAGAGCCTGTGATAGGTTCACCTTAGGGTTGCCATAAATCAGAAATGTTGTGGCCTGAAGACACACAACAACAGGAACAGGAAGGCCTCCTTGCAACTCATCAAGCAGTTGCAAAGTTGTAATTGGAAAGGTGGGGGGGGGTGTCTGGCTTTGCCCCACCAGGTTTTCAAAAGGCAAGGGAACAACTGAGCAGCACTGGATTTATTGGCGAGGCTGCCCACAGAAACCCAACCTGATCTGATCTGCTAGGTGATGTCCAACCCTGTTGGCCAGGGGTGCTCCCTGACTCTGTGTTTTCCAGGGGGAAACAGGCGCTAATCCCAGACCCTGTGGGACGATAGTGGCTTCTCCAAGGGGGATTTGCAGGGGTGGTGGTGCTGAGCTCTCTGCCAGCCTCCCACCACCCAGCACCGCTTGGGACCTGCACCAATGGCCTCCATCTCATCTCTGTCCCCACACAGGGGCCTTTGTTTGCAGGAATCACGGGATGCTGAGCTCAGCTGGGCTCTTCCTGCTGGGTCTTTTCATCCCTGGGGGTGGAGGCAATCCGAGGGGTTTGGCATGGTGTAAACAAGGATCCTGCCAAGAAAACCACCTCGTGATCCACCCACCACCCTTCAACATGTCACAGATGAAAACCAGGACACAAACCGTGGCTGGGAAGCAGCAGTGTGTGGCCAGGCAACAAGCAGGCAAAAGCTACTCATGAGGAAGAAATGCAGACAAGGACTATTTGAGCTGTGAAACCCTGGCATTTATGTACTGAGTTGGGGGTAGCGGGCGGGGGAGGGATGGAATATGTGCATGCAGAGCCTAATTACCCAAAAATCTAACATGATGTAATACATTATTGAAAGATCTTAATGCTTTTGGCAGACCCTGCTCAAATGTCCAGCTTTCTCAGATCCATCGTGTGTATCCACACCCACTCCCTAAAACAGAAATAGGATGCATGGATATAGGATCCCTGGCTTGACAGCAGCACATGTACAAGGGATCTGGGAGTCTTAGCGGACCACAAACTGAACATGAGCCAACGGTGTGATGCAGCAGCTAAGAAAATCAATATGATCTAAGCTGCATCAATAGAAGTACAGAGTCTAGGTCAAGGGAAGTAATAGTATCACTCTATTCTGTTTTGGTAAGACCTCACCTGGAATACTGTGTCCAGTTCTGGGCACTACAATTCAAAAAGGATGTTGATAAGCTGGAGCATATCCAGAGGAGGGTGACCAAAATAGTGAAAGACCTGGAAACCACCAAGCCCTATGAGGAGAAGCTTAAGAGAGCTGGGTATGTGTAGCTTGGAGAAGAGGAGGTTAAGTGATGACATGGTGACCATGTTTAAATATGGGAAAGGATGGAGGAAGCTTTTTTGCTGCCTTTGAGAATAAGACCCAGAACAATGGATTCAGACTACGGGAAAAGAGATTCCCCCTAAACCTTAGGAAGAATTTCCTGAGGGTAAGAGCTGTTTGACAGTGGAAGAATGCCTTGGAAGGTGGTGGAGTCTGGAGATTTTTAAATAGAGGTTGGATGGCCATCTGTCATGGGGAGGGCTTGGATTGCATATTCCTGCATAGCAGAGTTGGACTGGATAGTCACTTGAGGTCCCTTCCAACTCTAGGATTCTATGATTATAAATCCAAGCTTCCCCACAGTGTGCAAAAGAGCCTATCATATCCCAGCCTACTCCACAGGGTTGTTAGGATAAAAGTAATAAGGTTAGATAGGGATGGGGAGAAGTAATGTACAATAATTTTAATCCCAAAAGATAAATGGGATGAAATTAGAAAATAATAGTGGGGGATGGGGAGAGAGACTCATGATCACACAAAGAAATCTGTGCATTCTAGTTGATTTTAGAAGGTCTCACTTAGGCTACAGTCCTGCACACATTTGTCTGTGAACTAAGATTTAGCCAGTAAATCCCTCCTAGTACTGAGCATCTGCAAGTTACATTTTCTTTACTATAACACAGTGTGGTCCTTGCACCCATAAACATATGCACAGAGGGCTGCCACATCAAAAGAAAGGGATGGAGAAAAGAAAACCAATATAACTAAGCCATATGGTATAAAGACTGCTGCAAATCCTTGTATGCTTGACCTCAGCTAGGACTGGGCAGCAACTCTTCTTATGACATCATAGTCCTCGTCAATGAGGTCACATTCCATCCACGGTCACCTTAGAAAGGAGATAGAATTCAAAGATACATAGTCTATATAATCAGTATTAATTGTAGATTAAAAAATTAAAATTAAAAAATTAAGAAGTTGTCAGCATGAGCTTTTGTAGACTTCAGTCTACTTCTTCAGATGTTGGGGACAGAATGTTTTCCCCAGTTAGTCTTAAAGGTACTGCAGAATCTATCTACAACTAATGCTAGAGAGGCCTTGGACCAAGACCTCCATCTTGATCCCCAACACTCGTGGATGGACAGAGACGTCATCATTGAGGAGTATGACATCACAGAAAGGATTGCTGCCCAGTCCCTGGTCACCGAGGGTTCCCTAGCTCACTGGACAGAAGGATTTGAAGAGGGGACCTCCATCCCTCCCACCCTTCCAGCCCCGTGGGGGGGGGGGGGGGGGGGTGGTCGGCCTCAGTTTTGGTCAGCCCCAGCTTTGGCCCCCAGGACCAAGATGGAGGCCCCCTCCTCCGTCCCCCAAATCCCGGCCCCGATCCCCTACCCCTCCTTTCTTCGGGCCTCCCACTTCCAGCTGGGCTATGACCCCCGGCCGCAGGGCAAGACGGTGGTCTCCCCTTACCGCACTGACTACCCTCCCCGCTGGGGCACGTTTTGCCCTCCGCCTGTCCAGCCCCCCAAGTCTTCAGAGGTCCTGAACCAGGATCTGGACCCCACCTGGGATGCCCACCCTGAGACAGGCACCGCCTACCCGCCGTGGCCTCTCCAGCCACGGCCCCCCATTTGCCCACCGGTGCCAAGGGGCTGGATGCACACAGACCCCCGGCAGCCCACCTCTGACTCGGTCACCCACTGGAGCTACGGGTGCCCCTCCGGCCAAGCCCCCACGCCGCCCCGCCGGGGGGACAAGTGGGGCGACAGTGTGCCCAGCGGGGACAAGGCCAAGCAGCCCTTGCCGGAGACCCTCCACCAGCAGTCCTACCGGCCACCTCCCAAGGATGCATCCCCCCCTGCCAAGGCCCCCAGCCAGCACCTGGGTGCGTCCGGGCAGTGCCCGCCTGAAAGGCCAAAGGGCTCTGGAGCATGTATAGAGTGCCGTGCCGTGCCATTCAGGAGGGGGACAGAGGTCTCTTCACTTGGAGGGGGGGCACCTGTTTGGCAGACCCCTAGGAGGAATGAGAGCCCGGGGCCGTCCCAGGATCCTGCTTGCCACCCTGGCAGAGAGGAGAGGCATTCTTGCGGCCAGTCTAGGTCCTGCAGGAGATCTGAGGTCCTGGGTTCAAGTCCCTAATGCAGAGCGGATGCCAGTCCAAGTTGGCAGCCCTGGCAGGCTCCTCCACAAAGTGTCGTAGGGCTGCTTCCTAGGTTCCTGGGTACCTGTGGCCTCAGGCTCCGGCTGGCAACCTCTTCCACAAAAGGAAGAAGAAATAATGCAGTTTGGTGCCATTTTAAGTGTCCTGGTGCCATGCCACAGAATCCTGGGACAGGCACCAATACTCTTTGGCAGAGAAGGCTCAAGAAGACCTTGTGAATCCCAGGATTCCATAGGGTGGCACTGCAGCACAGAAAGCAGTGTCAAACTGCATTGTGCCTAAAATGGAGATGTGAGGAACGGTTGGCGATGCAGCCATGCCAGCCCAATAAGACCAGAAAGGAAAGGAGGACCCCAAGGGCAGAGTGCCACTCGAAAGGGGTGATAGGGGTGCCCAAATAGTGCCCACAGGCAAAAGGGTGGGTGGTGTGTCATGAGCAAGGGGCTGGATTTGGCCCCCAGGAGGACACAATCCAGCCCCTATGAGTGGCACAGGATGGCTTGCATGGCTGAGGCTTCTCACAAGAGAGAGTGGCATCCTCAAAAGTAACTGCGCTCTACATGGGGCTACCCTCGTACCTGGTCTGGAAACTTCAGTTAGTACAAAATATGGCAGCCAGAGTAGTTTCTGGAACATCTAGGAGGGATCACATAACTCCAGTGTTAAAGTCCCTCCACTGGCTGCCTATTAGTTTCCGGGCCCACCTGTATAAGGTGTTGGTTATTACCTTTAAAGCCCTAAATGGCTTGGGTCCAATCTATCTTCAGGACCACCTCCTCCCATAGCAATCCTCCCTGCGCACTCCAGTCCTCTGGGAAGAACTTGCTCCAGCCATTAAAATTCAGGCTGTCTGCAACCTCCCAGAGGGCCTTTTCAGTAATCGCCCCCAGATTATGGAATGGCCTGCCGGATGAGATCTGTCAGATTACAACACTGAACAGCTTCAAAAAATAGGTTGGACCCAAGCCATTTAGGGCTTTAAAGGTAATAATCAACACCTTATACTAGGCCACAGAATCCTGGGACTAGGAGTTTGGTCAGGCACCAATACTACTGTTAAGACGGATCTCTTCCAGCAGGCCTTTCCAGAATAGACTTCCCAGCATCAGGAACCTCCTTTCAGCCCTTTCTCAAACTGGTTGCCGCCACCACGCCCGTTGTTCTATGATACTGTATATTCGCTGTCTACTGTTGATTTTACTCTATATTATTTTAATTTAATATGTGTTAATTACTGCTTAGTTTAATACTTTTTTAAGGGAGAGTGGGTATGGGTTTTTTTTTAGATTATACTGTATGTATTTTTAAATGTTGTTAGCCTCCCCGATTGAGCTCAGAGGGGCAGGACACAAATAAATTTTATTATTATTATTATTATTATTATTATTATTTCCCCCAGGGAATGCTCAGAAAAGTGGCTTTTGGAGATGCCATTCCCATGCTAGTTGAAGGACTCTGGGAGCTGCAATCCAAAATAGAGAGGAAGAATATTTCCCCAGCTGTGCTGTTCCTTTTTGGACTGCAGCTCCCAGCATGCTTGGTACACAAGGGCCAGATGTTCAAGATAATGGGCAATGCTCTAGCCCCCCTCAGGGACCCTTGTCCTCCTTTGACAGGAGAAGATGCCGCCCTGAAAGGTGACGGCCGCCATCGCTATGACACATCCTACAAATCCCAGTACAAGGGCGAATCGGGGCCACCAGCCCAGCGGTTCAATGAGGTACACCAGGACCCTTCTTCCTCTTCCTCTTCCTCCTCCCCATTTTCCAAATCTCTGGACTCTACTTCCCAATGTCCACATCCCAAACTTGGGGGGGGGGAATCCTTTTGCAAATTTCCTGCAACTGGGGAAGCTGTCATACCCCAAACACAACTTTTCCAAACTCTGATCTTGCCCAGCACCCAGCTGCTAACCTTTGGCCACTGTCAGAAGCTGAATGATGGGCAGGGCCATTGCTTGGAGAAGTTACTTTTGTAGTGGGGGGGGGAGAAGGAGCCAGGAATGACCCAGCAGTTTCCATTAGGATAGACTGCCTCTGAAAATGGAACCTCCATTCCCAGCCACTCTGGCACTCAAAAGCCCTTCATCTCTTTCTTTGCAGAAAGTGGGCTCTGTTCCCTTTGGGGACCCCCGGTGCCGTGAAACTGAGAGCGAGCAGAAGCGGGCATACACCCCATGGCCACTCAAAGGGCAGCGGTAAGTAACCTTTGGACAAAATTGCTTGGAAATGCCCAGCTCCATGTAATGTAGTTACCTGTAACTAGTTGGGTATGTTAGCAAGAGCAGCCACCTTGATCCAAGGCTGGTTTCCTGCATTCCTGCCTGCAGAAATGTGAGTTCCTGCACTGACCTTTGGGGATCCCTTTCGGTATGGAAGAGCAAAGTCTCTCTCCTTGTCCTATTTCCATTCAAGTGCCAGTGTGGCATATTGGTTTGAGCATTGACCCTGGAGACCAGGGTTTGAATACCCACTAGGCCATGGAAACCCACTGGGTGACCTTGGGCCAGTCACACTCTCAGCCTCAGAAAACTCCATGATAAGTTGACCATAAGTTGGAAACAGTAGAAAGTGAGCGTGGTGTAATAGTTTGAGTGTTGGACTCTGGAGAACAAGGTTCGATTCCCTGCTTGTCCATGGGACCCACTGGGTAACATTGGGCAAGTCACACTCTCTCAGCCTCAGGGGAAGGCCATGGCAAACCTCCTCTGAAGAAACTTACCAAGAAAACTCCATTATAGGTTTGCCTTAGGGTGGCCATAAGTCAGAAACAACTTGAAGGCACACAACAACAAATTTTGAAGTGACTTGAAGGTGCACAGTGACAACAAGCCAGTCCTTTCCTCACCCCCAGAGCATCCTGGGACTTGTAGTTCTCAGAGAGGGCATGGCTTCCATCCATCCATCTCAGTCCCTACCATCTAATAATAATAATAATAATAATAATAATAATAATAATAATAAAAATTATTTATATCCCGCCCTTTGGGAACCCAATCAGGGCAGCTTACAAGCATAAAAACATATACAATACTGAAACCCAGCACCCCCTCCCCCCCTTAAAACAGTATTAAATCAATAGAAATTAAAAATTAGCACATCATTCAATAAAAACAGTACAACAACCAACATATAAACCCAGCAGCAATAATCCTAACCATCCTTAGATGGGGCCACGCAAGGATCACTGGGGTGGGAATACCCGAGGCCGGAATAATTAATCTGGAAAAGCCTGCCGGAAGAGATCCATCTTGACAGCTCTTTTGAAGCTGTCTAACGATGTTA
>CM034716.1:587716-606340 GCA_020142125.1 Phrynosoma platyrhinos
CTTCCTCTAGCATAGGCTTTCCTTTTCTGGATCCTTGAGAGTCAACAGAGTGCCTCTGAGCAAGTGCAGAGCGCTCCGTAGCTTTTGCTGGGTCTTTGGGCTGTAACAGAGTGCCTCTGAGTAGGTGCAGAGTGCTCCCTTCTGCTAGCAGAAACTTTCCTTTGCTGAGTCCTTGAACTCCAACCTCTGAACAGCTGCAGAAAGATCCCTTCTTTGGGAGGGTATATTGTGATATTTTATTGATGTAAGCCACCCCGATTGCTTCAGTAGAGAGGTGGGATAGAAATAAATTTTATTATTATTATTATTATTATTATTATTAGTGCAGACCTGCAGGATCCTATAGCTCCAACAGGGTGCCTCTGAGCCGATGCAGAGGGCTCTGTCAGCTTTGCTGGGTCCTTGGGCAAAGGTGTCTCTGAGCAGGTTCAGAGTGCTCCTTTGCATTTTCTGGGTCTTTACTGGATGCCTCTGAGCAAGTACAGAGTGCTCCGTAGCTTTTCCAGGGTCTTTGAGCTCCAACAGGGCACTTCTGAGCAGGTGCAGAGAATCTCCTGGGTCCCCATTGCCTCTGAGTAAATGCAGCGTGCCACCTCTCCTTCCTCTTTGTCTGGAGAGCCTGGGATCCTTCTCCCCTCTCCACCTTCTTTGTCCTTGAGGCTTTGGGCTCTTCTTGCTTTCCAAATCTTATCCGTGTGCCCTCTTTCTGGGAGAAGGAAGGCAGGCAGTATTGAGTGAAGTGGGTGGCAGAGACCCTAAACTGTCCTTAACTAGGCCAGTCTGGATGACCTCTCCCTCCCCTCCTATTCCTAGTCCGGCTAGACAGGCTGTTCCCCACATTTGGACTTTGTTTCTTTCCAGGTAGGGCCTTTCTGAGAATCCTCCCTGTTGTCCTCAGGAGCCACCCTTGCCTGTGGGTGGACATGGTCACAGCTGGCCAATTTGGCAGGAGCCAAGTCTATTCTTGGTAGCCCTGAGCCCTTATGTAATGGGGCAGGAGGAGAGAAATCGGAACCCGGGACACAGAGTTTTGGCATCTCCATCTTAGTCTGGGTCTGGTTAAACGCTCCCAAAGGGTGCTTGCCAGCTTCCAGCACAGACCAGTGTGGCTCCAGAAGAAGAGACACTTTCTAAGTCTTAGAAGCCAACGGAGCTTTGAAAGCTTGCAATATATATATTGTGCATTTTGTTTGTCTCATTAAAAGTATCCCTGTTTTGTGGATTTTGGGTCTTACTGTTATATGGCCAACATGGCAACCCCTGGATACATTTCTAAGTCTTAGTCCTTAGGCAACTCTTGCAGGTTTATGTCCATTTCTTTGTGCCCAAAGAGAACCAGGTAGAGCCTGGGAAAGGCGAAAGGAGAATCAGTTGCTACATTCATTGTCCCTTTGAGGAATTAGTATTTGTGTGCATTTAAACCAAGGTCACGCGTTGCAGTGTGTTTGTGTTGACTTGTTTTGATGCCGCAAGGAAAAGATAAGTCCTTGTGACTGAGTGTTGCTTTTCTTTATTCCCAATAACAGATGATGGAGACTTCATAGTCCTCCAGGCTGGGCGGCATGAATTCCCCTTCGCGTTCCAGCTCCCTGAGTAAGTCTTGCCTTCTTCTTTTTTTATGAGAAAAAAATAGCTTTTAATTGTTGGTTGTTGTGTGCCTTTTGAGTTGTTTCCGACTAAAGACGAACCTAATATTTGGGTTTTCTTGCCAAGATTTCTTCAGAGGGGTTTTGCCATTGACTTCCCCGAGGCTGAGAGTGTGTGACTCACCCAAGGCCACCCATTGGGTTTCATGGCCGAACTGAGAATCGAACTCTGGTCTCTAGGCTCATAGTCCAATTCTCAAACCATTACTGAGTCTCAAACTTCTAATTACTTTCTAACAATTTTAAATTTGTCTTCTATTTGCATGATTTGGGCACAAAAGCAGTGGGTAGCTTCCACACCAGTGGGTTGACGAATCCGCTTTGGGCTTTAGTCCAAAGCTTTCCAAGGTGTTTAGTCCAAAGCTTTCCAAGGGATGTTTTGGCATCTTTAAAATTTAGACAAAAATACAGATTCATTGTGTGAAAGATAATCCTAGCAGTCAGCTATTCAGGCAAGCATAAAGGATTGGGAACAGTTCAGAACAAAACTGGGAGGGCAAAAGCAAACAATTACACCTGGTCACAAACATCCCATTGAGAAGAAAACAATGAACATGAGAAACACATCTGGTCTCCCATCAAAAACTTCTTCCCAGTAGTGCATTCATAGAATCCTAGAGTTGAAAGAGACCCCAATGGGTCATCCAGTCCTACCCCCCTTTGCCATGCCGGAAGACACAATCAAAGCACTCTTGACCATTTAGCCTCTGTTTAAAAACCTCCAAAAAAGGTGAAAGATTCCCTCTGAAGTAGTTTTAAAAATGAGTTTTTGCTCTGCTGTACCAAAAGCAGCATGTCCTGTTGCATCCTTTCACAGGTATAATTGGGCCCTTGATGTCTGCTAGGGTTAAATCAATATCTGCTTTTTGAAATGTCTATATTTTTAAAAATATAGTGGGCCTTTGATATCTGCAGGGTTCGGTTCCAGGACCCCCGCCCCCATGGATTCCAAAATCCATGGATGCACAAGTTCCATTAAAGGCAATGACATAGTAAAATGGTGTATCAAATAGCAAAATCAAGGATTCCTTTTTGGAATTTATATGTATATTTTAAATATTGTTCAAGCCGTCAATGGCTGCATTAATGGATAAAGAATCTGTGGATATGGAGGGATGACTATACATCTTGGCCATTTACCAGCACACGAATTGCATACAAAAATTTGCAGTAGGAGTGTGTGTGTATGTGTGCGCCCACATAATTAGTGTTCCTGATGTATGTTTCTGTGTCTCTCTCCCTCTGGCAGGACTCTGGCCACCTCCTTTGAAGGCAAACATGGCAATGTCCGCTACTGGGTGAAGGCGAAGCTCCACCGGCCATGGGCCACTGTCAAGCGGGCCAAGAAGGAGTTCACGGTGATCGAGCCCATTGACATCAACACCCCGGCTTTGCTGGTGAGTGGAGAGGTGGGAAAGGCAGGATAGAGACTCTGAAATCTTCCAAAATTGTCCACATGGGCAGCAGAGATAGTGCCACCGTTGCTTTGTAATGCATATGCCAACTTTGTTCCATGCACAACATTATTAAAAAGATTAGTATTTTAAAAATTACCTTCAGGCTAGGTGTATCAGGTGTACATGAAACATAAATGAATTTTGCAGTTAGATTTAGGTCCTTTTCCAAGATATTATCATGATGTATATGCAGGGTGACCAGCTGTCCTCACTGCAAAAGAGGGCAAGGCACCCTTCCAAGAAAAATGGCAGATCTTTCCCAAATAAAAGCTAAAAACTACCATAGAAATACCAATTCATGCTTCTCAGTCATGTTCAAAATGGAGCTGAAGTGTAGGATGTGTCCTGGAAAAAGAGGACATCTTTCTGGTCATTCTATGTATATGCAAATATTCCAAAATCTGATAATCCAAAACACTTCTGGTCCCAAGTATTTTAGATAATAAGGGAGACTCAACCTGTATTGGTTTGTAGGATGAGGTTGCTCTGCCTTTAAAAATGGCAGTTGTAGAGAAATGGCTGGAACTGGAAAAGTTACAATTCCTAGAAACACTTATTCAGTTGAGGGGAATCTAGGAGGTGCAGTCCAGCAGAGTAGTATCTCATGTTCTCCTTCAAAGAAATGTGTTCAAGTGTTGGTTAAGTCTGAATAAAATTTTGCACAACCAAGGACTGTCCTGATCCGATTGAGTCTAAGGAGATTATTGCACATACAAAAAGACCCAGTTTATCTCTTCCAAACTGGAGCCCAATTCAGGCTGAAGCTGGGTTTTATCGCATGGCTTTTCCAAATTCTGACTTTAAAAAATGGCCGCTTGAGCGCATTTTTGGATCCGCATTGGAGCGGGGATGTACTTGGAAGCCAAATTAAGGTGGAAAAGCCATGCAATAAGACCCAGCTTCAGCCCAAATTGGGCTCCAATTCAGAAGAGGTAAGCTGGGTCTTTTTGTATGTGCAATAATTTCCTTAGTTTATGAAGTTCTGTATCCTGCCCCTGCTCCCAAGATCTGGGAATGATGGGAATTATCAGACACTCCACTGAAAATTTAACAAAGAAATGTGCTCTTTGCAGCATCTTGTGGCAAGGAGCTTCACAGGCTCAATTCTGGCACTGGTCATTTCTTTTCCTGCTTGCAAAGTACAGGCTTAATGAGATGTTCCTTTTCAAGTGAAGGAGGTTCTCTTCCTTTCTCCACCTTCTTTCCTGCAAGGGCAAAGAGGAAAAGGGCTTCTCTGAGTCTAGAATACTATCAGTTCCTTTTGCTGATATCATTATCTCTTTTTCTCTCCTTTTACAGGCTCCTCAGGCTGGTGCCAAGGAGAAACTGGCCCGGGCTTGGTACTGTAACCGGGGGCAGGTCTCTGTCTCTGCCAAAATTGACCGGAAAGGGTACACCCCAGGTGAGTTCCTGTTCTGGTCTTTGTGTTTTGTGGGGGGGGGGAGTGCAACAGTTACCCCAGATGCCTCTCCCAATTTTGGGCTTTGCATGCAGGAGATAGCAAGGCTTGGGAATGTTGCTTGCTTGGACTACAGTGCCCAGCATCCTTTAGTGAGAGGGGTAGTTTAAAGAAGTTAATTTTTCTTGCCTGACAGTGGTGGGAAATTCAACCCCCTCCTGCTGGTTTAAAGCCAGTAGAGGCCTTAAGGTCGAAGTGGGCACATAGGCACATGCTATGGGGATATTAGGCATCTAAATATGGCTTGAAAACAATCTGTGTGTGTGTATGTGTATTATATACACAGAGATACACATACATACACATATTCCAAAAAGCTAACCTAGATTTTGCCATTTTGTGAAAGGGGCACCTTTTTACTAAGCCATTGTATATAAGGTTCCATAGATTTTGGTATCCACAGAGGTCCTGGAACCAAACCTCAGCAGATCGCAAGGGTCCACTGTACTTTGGAGGCTTCTTGGGGTGATTGTTTTTCCCTTGGCAAAATATTTTGCAAAATAAACATTATTATTACCTGAAGCTTCCTTTGGCTTGGGGTTACAAATCTAGTCTTGCCAACATTGGGAATTTGGGAAGGGGGGTCACTGTTTCTTTTGGTATTTGGGTCCTGGAGCACACTGGTCACCCCCTTCTGACACTCTTCACTTCTTGTTCCCCCACCCCTTTAGGTGAGGTCATCCCCATCTTTGCTGAAATCGACAACTGCACCTCCCGCACAGTGGTCCCCAAGGCAGCCATCATCCAGACGCAGACTTTCATGGCCCGGGGGGCCCGGAAAGAGAAGAAGTCGGTGGTGGCCAGCATTGTGGGGGATTCCATTGCAGCCCAGAAGCGGGAAGTCTGGCATGGTCGGGCTCTCAAGATCCCACCCGTGGGGCCCTCCATCCTCCAGTGTCGTATCCTCCAGGTTGAATATGCGCTCAAGGTGAGCAAAGCAACTGGGATGTTTGGGATGCCTCCCTCTAGCATGGAAGTACACAGAGTTAGGGGGGCAAATGGGTCATACAATCATAGAATCCTAGAGTTGGAAGGGATCCCCAAGGGCCATCCAGCTCAACCCCCTTCTGCCGTGCAGGAAGTCACAATCAAAGCATCCCCAACAGATGGCCCAAAACTTTGAAATAAGTTAACTTTTTCCGACTGACAGTGGTGCTGTGGACTACAGTTCCAAGAGTCCCCGCCAGCGGAACCATGAGGTTGCTGCAATCCAAAATACACTCAAGAGGAGATCTCGGCAGCACCATAAGGCAGGGAAGCTCCCGCCTACGTGCTCCATCTTTTGTTCCTCCCTTTCTAAACAAGCCCTCTTGTTCTCCTGTCCTGGCAGGTTTGCATCGACATCCCTGGGACTTCCAAGCTGCTCCTGGAGTTGCCGCTGGTGATCGGGACCATCCCTCTGCATCCATTTGGCAGCCGGACATCCAGCGTCAGCAGCCAGTACAGTGTCAACATGGACTGGCTACGGATGGGCATCATGGAGCAGCCAGAGGGTGAGTGGCTGGAGATTTGGAGCAAGGAAGGAGGGAACAAAGAGGAAAGTCAATGCCAATTGATCAAGTTTTGATCAGGCAGTGGAAATTGGTTGTGCGCAGGAACAGGAAGCGCTGGACCTGTGAGGCTACCATTTATTCAATGGTTTCTCTTCTCATATTCGTTATGGTTACCCCAGCTTGCAGGATGCTTCCCGTGTTGTGGTGGAATTGTAGTTCAAAATTGCAGCTGTTTCCAAGCTCTGGTGATGAGAATGGAGCACTTGTTTCTGCCTTGCAGTACTTCCTGCATTTGACTTCTGTTTTGTGGGCTCAGTTTATGAATGATCTTTTAAAGTGCATTTTAGAATGGGTGGGTGAGGTGATGTGAAAAAAATGCAACATTTAGGGCAGGTTTAAGAGGACTATCCAGGTAGTTATTTCCATAGAAGTGAGGTTGCCTCACCTGTTGGAATTCCCAGACCATTTTCTAAAAGTTAAAAGCTTGCAAACCCCTTCTTTAAATGAAGGCTAGAAACTTGGTAGTTTTGTTTGTTTGTTTGTTTTTTGGAATACAGAGCCAAGGAATGTCAGTCTTAGATTTTGCAAACTCCATGGCAAGGTGGTCATTTGGGGAGGGGCTTCTGTCCTTGTGCTGTCCTCTGGATCTATGTCATGTTCACCTAAACATCTCCTCCCTTTCTCTCCCCAGCTCCTCCAGACTATTCCTCTGTGGTTTCTGGAGATGAATCTACGCAGATCCTATCTCCTCCTGGCCAGAATGGACCCCCCAGCATCCTTGAAGGGCCTTTCTTTCCCTACATCCAGGAATTTCGCTTCCGACCGCCTCCACTCTACTCTGAGGTAAGCAAGTGCTCAGGGGTTCAGCCTTACAATCCCGTCTCCACTCGAGAGGGAAGCACCATGCTATTGTATTTGCCAAAGCCCAGGTGGGGCTACTTCCAAGCTGGGGGTTCCCACACTTCCATACCCCCATAGCAGCCATTGCTGGTTGGTTTCTGAGCTTTTGCAAAGGTTTGCTTGCACACACTTTTCATAAAGTGTCAGTGGCTCTCCTCCTTAGGCTTACCCTAATACCAGGAGGAGTCTCAGCAAGCTAAAAGGTGCATGTTCCTTTGCCCAAGGCTGAAAGTCTGTGGCCCCCAGGAACCTCTCTGAAGGGGGTCTCTGGCCCCCAAGAGCTGCATGCTTCTTCTCCATTGCTTTAGCTGAGGGTTGGCAATTGCACAACTCCCATTTGAACTGGGGGAATAGAAGGTTCAGTCCTTGGTCCCCCTGAGCCCTCTGCAGCACTTTCCCAATTTATGTACTAAAGAATTTCAGTTCAAAAACAACTTTTGAGGAGGAAAGGTCCCCCCAGGGGTATAGTTTTACCCCAAATGCTAAGAATTCCCTTTAAGTTGGTGAAATAGTTCTGATCCCCCCCCCCTTTCCCAAATGGCAGCCTTTGCAGAGTTAGGGGAAGACAAAAATGCCCTTATACATTGATGAACAGCCCTGCTATGGTGCCTGGATTGGCATTTTAAAAGCTAAGGGGCTTTGGGGAATGTGGGGTGTTGTTACTGCCTCAGGCCTCATTTCTATTGTGTTCCCCCCCCCATTTGACATCCAGGTGGACCCCAACCCTCCAGCTGACAATGCCATCCGCCCACGCTGCATGACGTGTTGAAGGGAGTGCTGACCTGATTCGAGATCCTTCTTTCTACCGAGAGTGAAAGTGGGGAAAATGCAGCGGCCATTGGGAGTTGCCCTTGGCTCCTGGCCAAAATCAGTGTGCCTTCACGCACTTTAAGCGTTGCTCTACGCATCCCTTGTGCACTGGACTCTCAGCCACATAAGAGACGGGGCTCGCCCGGGTTCGACGGACATTAGCTGTGGAGGAGAGAGGCTACGGGTTCAAGAACAGACGGCCCCAAAACTACCAGACTCTGAACTTTTGGGTGGGGGATTTTCTCACCCTCCAGACAGCTGAGGAGAGGCCATGGCTCCATCCGTTCCCCACCTTTGTGCTTTGAAGATGGCAGTTGCCCCCAGGGCAAGGCCTCCAATGACTCAGGAACCTGATATGCAATCCATTATGGCATTTTTGGGTCACCCACTTTGGTTTCTCTTCCAAGACTGGTCTAACCTGCAGCCTGGATGGTGAGGAGGTGGGCGGAAGGGAGGAGTGACATCCATCCTTGCAGTTCCCGTTCTTGTAGCAGGGGAGATGGTGCTGTCGGCCAAGGATTGTCTATAGGTGGGGAAAGGAGTGGGTGCTTAATTTGCAACCCTGGGTATCTGATGCCTTTTATCACACAAAATCAGCACCTTTAGGATAGGAATGGGAAGTTTTTGGTACAGAAAGCTGATAACATCCCCAGGAGCTTTGCTGACCTTGGAAAACGAATCCAGCAAGGAATAGAATTAAAATGGGAAACTGTTTGTATGGGATGTTTTATTGGGGGGTGTATTTCCTCCCTCCTTTTTGGGATAGGTCTAGGTAGGGTCTAGATTTACTCTCAAAACTGCATTGTGTGAACTTTGAAATGCCAAAAACATTTCCAAAGCCATCCAATTCCAAGACCAATACTAGTTTCTGTATCCTCATTTTGTAAGCTCTTTTTTAACATTAACATGCTCTGGTTTGATGCAAACTTGAAAAAAAAACAACATTTCTATGTCAAATATTTTGTACACTTGCCTTTAAGACTAGAAAGGAAGCTGTTTGTGCACTGTGTGTGTTTTTTTTCTAAGAATTCCTGCATTTTGTACATGCATTGAAATTAAATTTGAGACTTAACGATTCCCCTGGCTTTTTTTTTCTTCGTGTGAAGTTGGCAGAGTTTTGCTTCCCCAAAAGGACCTCCAAATGTTTGTGGGATGAGTCTCAGCCCAACAAAAACAAGTCCTTCATGCACTTTACAAAAGCATCTGAATGCATCCAACTAAATTTTTGCAGCTTTTTCCATTCCTGGGTGGGAGGAAGGAGGATTTGCGAAGAAAAGAGGACTGGGCAATGGTCCCTCTTTGCTTTCCAGGCATTCAGGCGAGGAACAGCTTGTGTCCAGCCAGTCACTTTGTTATCCTGCCAGAGCCCTGCCTGGCCACGAAACTGGATGCTGGAGGGACAGAAACCCTTGGACAAGTCCAGGCCATTCTGTCAAATTTGTGAATGTCTGGTGCTGCAGAGGTTGTGCCAGACTTCACCTGCTGGGATTTCTCTTGCATGGTTGTGTATGTGCGTTGCTAGTGGGACTTCCAAGAAAACAGAGCATGGCACGTTCTCTTCTTCGGACGCTTCCAGTGAAGCAACACTTGGCTTGGTTTATTCCTCTTCCCAGCTGGTTGACTGGAAGCTTGGTTTGCTTTCAGGGTCATCCCTTTATTCCAGAGTAAAGCATTAAGAATGGGAGTTGTGGAGTGTATGGATTTTTATCTCTGGGGGCGACAAAGGGCCTTTGCAGACTGCCAGAAATAGTGCAAATTGAGTCTACTTTAACTGCCCTGAGTCAGTGCTAGGGAATCATGGGAACTGTAGTTTATTGTGGCACCAGAGCTCTACCAGAGAAGGCTCAATGTCTCAGAAAAAAATACAATTCCCATGATTCCCTAGCACTGAGCTAGGACAGTTAAAGTGGACTCAATTTGCACTATTTCTAGGAGACCTTAAAGTGAACTATCATGGGGTTTTATTGGTGAAGCTCTTCAGAGGGGGAACAATATAATCCAAAATCCACGAAACAGTGATATCTTTATTGGGCCAACCAAAATCCACATTATAAATGTTGCAAGCTTTCAAAGCTCCACTAGCTTCTTCATCAGGTATTGATATGTTTTCTTTAGAGGAGGTTTGCCATTTCCATCTTCTGAGGCTGAGAAAGTGTGATGCCCAAGGTCATCAGTGGGTTTTCATATGGTCAACCAGGAGTTTGAACCCCGGTCTCCAGAGTCATAGTCCAAGGCCCAAACCACACCACCACCTGATTGGAATCAATGGAAGCCCTTGTTTGCTTTCCCCATTCATTTGCAAATTTGACCTGTTTGGCTTGAAGACAGAGAGACCAGGAGTGGCTCTAAGTTCAGCCCAGAAACTTGGTGTCCCCTGGAGGTATTTATGGGCACAATTAATCTAACAGATAATGACTTTGGGAAAACCAGCAGTGAATCATACCCACTCCTTGACAGAAGCTCAGCAGGATCCGGGACTTTATTGCAACACCAATTCCACCCCCTCTATGTGTTCAAAATCCACAAACAGCAATACCTTTATTGGGCCAACTCCAAAGCTTAAAATATAATATGCAAGCTTTTCAAGTGGTGGAGCATCCTCCTTTGGAGGTTTTTAAACAGAGGCTGGATGGCTATCCATCACAGGGTGCGCTTGGATGGTCTCTTCCTGCATGGCAGAATGGGATTGGACTGGGTGGCCCTTTGGGATTCCTTCCAACTCTAGGATTCTATGATTCACTGGTTGTTTCTTCAGGCAAATATGTTAAAAATCACATAGGAGAAAAATTGTGATGTTATTAGGCCTAGTATGTCCCATTTCAGATGTTACTCTACTGTCCATTAAGAGGGCAGTGAGAGCTTTCAGTGCATACAGAGGCTACTTCCCCTTTTGGCCATGCCTTGCATCTCTGTGGATTTTATACTTTGTTTTTTTGTTTTGTTTTGTTTTTTGCTGCATAGCCAAACACGGCTACTTCTGCAAATGTTTTCTCTCTATTAAGTGGAAGGTAATTGCCTTACCACCACCACCAGCGGATTCACTTTAGGTTTTAAAACAAGCTGCCATCTGTATTTTGCATTTGATCATTAGACTGCAAGAAGAGCCCAAAGACCCAAGAAGGCTTCTCTGGCCAGCTGCCTGCTCCCATAGCAAGCAAGATGGGGAGCAGTCCCCCTCAATTCTCTCCTGTTGGGACTCAGGGCAGCTCACAATATCAAAAAACATGGACCATCCTGAGTAGTAATGGTAACCCATAATGGCATTCTCTTATTTGTCTAGCCTGGAGTGGGGGGCTGCTGTGGTCCTTTGGGGTTTCCATCTTGCACCCCCATCTGCTCCAGACAGTAAAGCCAGAGGTGGTGGATTTGGGGTGCTGCAAGAAAGCCAACGTGGTATAGTGACTCTTGAGACCAGGATTTGAATCTTGGCTCAGCCACTAGGTGACCTTGGGCAAGTTGCATTCTCTCAGCCTCAGAGGATGGCAATGGCAAACTGAAGAAACTTGCCAAGAAAACCCTTATGATAGCCATAAGTTGGAAACAACTTGAAGGTATACAACAACAATCTGGAAAAACATCCAGCAAGTCAGAGTTGCAGTCTTGATCTTTGGCCCAGTTAGTGGCCATCACTGCATCTCTGTGTGCCAAGCAGTTAGCCCTTTTGCCCATCTGGCACCACCACCCTGTTCAGATGTTGTGATTGAAGCATCCACCTCAAAGATCTGCTGGCCCATCAGGTGCCATTCATTTCTCCTGGAGCAGAATGTGAGCATCAGTGTCTTAACAGCCCAGAGCATGGAGTCTCTGGCCAAGAATTAAATCTGGGCAGTTGACCACCACATTCAAGGAAGGGACTTCCTCTCCTCTGCAAGGCTGGGCACACAATGGCAGCATCCAGTCCCAAGTCAGCCCAATTGTCCAACTGTTGCTGCCATGGGAGGAATGGCTGGCCATGACAAACGCCTCTGTCTCCCCTTGCTAATCTTCCGTTCCCTGAAATCTCTGGCATGTTCCTTGGCCAGGTCATTTCTTAGCCTTGTGATGGGGACATGGACAGGACTGATGCCAAGGACACTGGCTGCCAGGGTGTGTGTCCATCCCAGTACAGTGAAGCCTCCCCAGACAGGGTCTCTGGTTTCAGACAGGTTGGGGGAAGCCCGGTAACTCTACAAAGCCAAGGCTCCTTAAGTCTGGGGCTGGGCTTGGTGGTTGTTTGGGCATGGGCCAGATCCATGGCCTCTGTCTGCCCTTTTCTCCTAGAAAGGCAAGGGCTCCTCAATGGGGCTCCTCTTCCATGCAAAACACAAATGCTGAATGTGGTCCAGGAAACTCCGTGCCACACTGCAACAGTGCAATGGAGTTGGACTAAACAGCCTTTGTGGTGTCTTCCAACTTTATGATTCCAAGACTTTGGGGTTCAGGATGGGAATCAGGCCAACAACCAGGTGTTTTTGGACTTCAGTTCCCAGCAGAGCTACTGGTGATGGATGATGAGCATCAACAATTCAACAATATGAGCCCACCTGTGACTTGCCTCCAGCTCCCAGTAGTTCACATCTCAGAGGCAGGGGCCTCCCCTGCAGCCCTGCAAGACTGCTTTTCAAGAGTCCCAGTATTCTTTCCCCAAAGCCTGAAGTTCCTTTTTTGGACTACCCCTCCCAGCATCTCCCAACCAGCACAGCTGTCATTCTCTGAATCTGGAATTTCTGATTAATGCTTTATATTTTTACTATAATTATCTCTACTGACTATGTCGTTTAATTCTGCATTTTGCATTTGTGTGTGTGGCTTTTCTTTTTTTGCATTGTATTTTATTATTTTATAGTACTGAAATAGTTACAAATGTTTTATTCTGTTTGCAAAGTGCAATGCACTATATAAATAAACAATAATCTGGCCTTTTCCAATCCTAGATTGCTATATTGAGAGAATTAACGTGGCAGGAAGTTAGGAATGGTGCTGTAAATTTTTTTAAATAAAAATCAATTTAAAAAGGTCACCTTTTCAGGATGCATAATTGAAATGTACTCCATTATATTTTATATGTTAGAGAATCCACCAACCTGTCTGTCTGTCTATCTAAATGCAGGCAGAGAGGAGGGAATGCAAAGCAAAACTGTGGCGCAGTTTGGCCTGAGAAACACACGGCTGGACTGGCCAGAGGCTGTCGCTTTGGGGGGCTAAAGTCCAGGGCTCGTGGTGGTCAGTCACCTCAGAGTCTGCACTGCAAAATCTAGGGAAATGCAAGGGGAGAACAACGTGTTTTTCATTTCATAAGCAGACTCCAGAAACCTACAACAACCCAGGAGCCAAGTGAGGATCATCCTTTGAGCTCATGCACAATTTAGACACATCCCTGTCCTCTCTGGCCTGGAATTAGGAGAACTGGGCTTGGGGCAGGGTTCTTTCAAAAAAGCAAAAAAACAACCACAACCTCCCACCTCCAGGCATTCGTTGGACCTTAAGGGATGGCTGTGACTGCAATGAGCGCATGCCACACTGCAGAATTAATGCAGTTTGAGACTGCTTTAACTGCCATGACTCAACATTATGCAATCCTGGCATTGGTAGTTTGTGGTGGTACCAGAACTCTCTGAAGTAGAAGGTTAAATATCTCACAAAACTACAGATCCCTGGATTCCATAGCATTTTGCCATGGCAGCTAAAGCAGAGTCAAATAGCATTAATTCTGCAGTGTAGTTGCACCCAGGGGAAGGTAAATCTGTCACAAAACTACAAATCTCAGGATTCCATAGCATTGCAGTTATTTTTCAATCCTTACAATGTCTCATGGCAATTTCTTATTTCTCAGAAACAATAATGAAAAAACCCCGACTGGCTACCTTTGAAAAAGTAACTTTCCAAGCTCTCCCTGAAACCTGCTGAAAGCAGTGCTGGATTACGGTATTTTGCCAAGGGCCGGCTGAGCACATGTTTGTTTGGTTTGGGCTTAAGAGGGAGAAAACTGGAGGGGTTCTGGTCTTGCAGGGCACCTGCTGTTCCCAAGGCTTCAAAACAGAGCTGACTGTGTACGAAATGACATCCAGCCTTTTGCAGGATATTGGCGTGTCACTGCACATTATCCATCTTCCTCCAAATTGTCTCAAGTGGTCTAGCAACTTGAAATCTGAATGGGAGAGAGGTAATCCATAAGGAAGGACGTTGCATGGAATTTGCCCCCAGATTCTACAAAAACAAGGCTTGGAAGGGCAAGTAAACAGTGACAGACAGTATAATGTAGTGGTTTTAGTTCTGGACTACGACTCTGGAGACCAGAGTTCAACTTCCAGCTTGGCCAAGAAACCCTCTGGGTGAACTTGGGTGAGTCACATGCTCTCAGACTCAGGGGAAGGCCATGACAAACCCCCTCTGAACAAATCTTGCAAAAAAACAAAAACAAAAAAAACAACCCTGCAAGAGGAACACCATAAGTTGGAAATGACTCGAAGGCACACAACGACACAGACTGAAGGAAATGAACTCTGCTTATGCTTAGGAGGCCTGGCATCGCCCAGTTCAAGGGTGACCTTGCAATAAAGTCCTCCATGAGTTGCATCTACCAGACACTCAGGATCCGGGCTGAATATTGTCACTACGACACTGCACCAAGAAAGTCCACCGCCTCCTGTTCTCACCTCCTCAGCAGAATCTGAAGCACTTCAGGAAGGCCTGAAACAGCAGAATGACTCCAAGGCCTTGCTCAGCACCACGATCCTCATTCACCATCCCCCATTAATGGTCTCCCAGACTGCTTACTCAGTCTCCAGGGCAGGGGAGGAGGGTGCCAATGGCCAGCCAGGATTGCATTGCATCAACAACGGGGCCAGATGGGTTTATTTATAGTCCTTGGGCCTCTGCAGGAGGGAAATACTTTGAAGACCACCTGGTTAAAAATAAACCACATTTCCTATGCCTGCTTTCAACCCTCTGGCCCCAGTGCCTTTCTGCTTTCCTGTTGTTTATTTGGTGGTACCCTTCTTGTGGTGCCAGAACAAGAGAGGGGTCAGTCATCATTGGAGGGGCAAATGGGCATGGCAAAGATTGGTGCTGCATTGGCAGAGATCTCCTTTTTTTTTTTTTTTTTTTTTTGGAAACCAACAGATGGAAGAAGGACGGATGGGAACAGTACTAAGGCAAGGGAACTACAGGGAATAACAAAAATAGTCAACTAGGGATGGCACCCTGGGCATCAATGCATGCCAGGCTCCCTCCCAAGATCAGGTGTTGCACTTGCCCATATTTCCAGATCTTGGTCCAAAATTTACATGCTCCCAAATTTGCCACACTTTCAAAAATTGCAACAATAACAGCATTTGGCAGTCATGCTTTCATGCATATGTGATCTGCATTCTCTTGTACCCAAATCCAGGGCATTTTCCTCCAGTGGGTGGGGAAGCTCTTCGAATCCAATGAGCCCAGATTTGACATGGCACCCAGAATGGGCCTTGCACTGGAGTAAGCCTATTACTTTGCTGGGGTTTACTTTGGTACAGAAGCCACTGGACTCTCCCATTGGGCAATGAGAGGAGGTAGATTAATAGAGGAAAGGTTCCTGTCTAGAGGGAGGTGACACTGACTCCTGGGGAGAATCTGCCACCAACACAGGAGCAGGGAGATTTTGGTTTGGTTTTTTTTTTTCTTTTTGGAGAAATTGTGCATTTTAAATATCTGCCTTTATAAACAAGAAGAGCCCTGCCACCCACCACAAAATGCCAGTGGCCTGATGTGGGGATTTAACCCCAACTCTAACTCTAACCCACGACAAGACATCAGCACCATGAAGAGGGGATTTACTCTAACTCTAACTCTAAACCTAACCCACAACAAGAAGTCAGCAGCATGAAATGGGGATTTTTCCTTCTAGGAAAGAACAAGATGCAGCCCCATCTTGTTGCCTCCAGAACAGAGTTACTGCCAGACAATCCTTGCTGGACCTATTCAGGTGGATTAGCTCTGCTTTGTCTGCATAACCCACTCTTACTAAGCCATTGTACCGTCCCTTTACTAGCTCCCAAAGGCCCTTATCAGAGAAAACAAGGGGGATTTTCTTTTTTGTCTCCTTCAGAAGAGCCAGCTACCCAACTGACCCAAACAGACTTTTGGAATGGCTTCAACTGAAAGGCTTCCTTGCTGGTTTGGTGACCAAATGGAAAGTGATTAAATGTGAAAGAATAGAAACATGTCTTGAACGTTTGCAATAATAGATAAAGAGGTGGTTAGAGGGACTGGTATTAAATATATGCACATTCATGTGCTTGTATGAGAGAATTGTCTGAATGAATAGAAATGCTGAACTTCAGAGAGAACCAAGAGGTACAGAAATCCTCTTTCTCGAACCCTTCCATTTGCTGGATATGTGTGTATCCCTGCCTTCAGGTTGCTGACTGACTTATGGCAACCTCACAAATTTCACACAGTTTTCATAGGGAAGGAATACTGAGAGGTGCTTTGGCCAGTTCCTTCCTCTGAAAGCACTTGTAATTTGTTGGTCTTCCATCTAAGGACTATCCAAGGCTGACCCTGCTTAGCTTCCAAGATCAGACAGGATCTAGTGACTTTAGGGTATTTAGGCAATCAACCCACCAATGTGTGTGTGTGTTTATGTGCCTTTGCCTGTCGATTTATGGCAAAGCCATGAATTTTATCACAGGGTTATTTTTGTCAAGGAATCCTTAGAGGTGGTTTTTCCAGTTCTTTCCTATGAAATAGTATTGCATTACAGTACCTGGAATTTGCTGGTGGTCCCCCATCCAAGGACTAACCAGGGCTGACCCTGCCTAGCATTCATAATCAGATGGGATCCGGTGCTTTTAGGATATTTGTTCGTGTGCATGTACCTTCAATTGCTTGTTGATTTATAGTGACCCCATGAATTTAACAGGATTTTCTTAGGCAAGGAATACCCAGAAGTGGTTTTATGAGTTCATTCCTCTGAAATACAACTTACAGCACCTGGTATTCCTTGGCGGTCTCCCATCCAAGGAGTAATCAGGGCTGGCTCTGCTTAACTTCCAACCAACCAGCTAAATCAGCTACAACATGAGGCATTAGATTAGGTTTTTGTTGTGTGCCTTCAAATCCTTCCTGATTTATAGTGACCCTGAGGCATATCATTGGGTTTTCTAGGGCTGAGAGTGTGAAACCCTGTCATCCAGTAGGTTTCCATGTCTGAGTGAGAATCAAACCCTGGTCTACAGAACCACAGTTGTTGTTTCCCTTTAAGACAGTGGTCCCCAAACCCCAGTCCGCGGCCCAGTACCGGTCCGCAGAACAAATGGTACCGGGCCGCGGACTGGGGGTTGGGGACCACTGATCTGTTTTGATTTAATAATCAACGCGACGCCACAAACGCCCCCCCCCAGTGGGCCGCGGAAAAATTATCAAACGTTGACCGGTCCACGGCAATAAAAAGGTTGGGGACCACTGCTTTAAGTCATTTATGAGGGTGATCCTAATTCAAACCCAGGAAGAAGCCAGCTTGGTTTAGTGGTTTGAGCATTGGACCAGGACTCTGGAGACCAGGGTTTGAATCCTGGTTAAGCCAAGGAAACCCACGGCAAGTCACACGCTCAGCCTCATATGAAGGCAAAGGCAAACCCCTACTGAACAAATCTTGCCGCATGATAGGTTCACCTTAGAGTTGCCATGAGTTGGAAACAACTTGGAGGCACATAACAACAACTATCCAAACCTACGATGAGGTTTTCTTGGCTGGGTTTGTTCAGAGGGGGTTTGCCATTACCATCCTCTGAGACTGAGAGAGTGTGACTTGCTGAAATAGACCCAGTGGAAAAAGGGATTCAAACTGCCATCCAATGCTCAAACCACTAGACCACACTGGCTCCTAAAAGCAGCCCCTAAATCCTTTGTTTAAAAATATTTCTTTTTGCTAGAATGGCAGACTTTACAGCCTGGATGTGGCAAAAGTCTTCTCTGTCCCCAGACACCACTACAGGACGCTGTAGTGGTGTCCCCAGACACCACTACAGGACGCTCTCTGCTCCTGGGTGTGTTTTTTGAACATTTTATTCCATTCTCCTCTTCCCTCAAACCCACTGACCTATTGGCCATTCCCCTTTGGCCATTTCCATGCTTTTCTCCCATCCGGTCACCTCTGAACGCTCCTTGGCATGCTGCCTTGAACGTCACCAAGTGGGACCGGTCGCCACTGTCCCTCCAGCCACAGGCCCTGAGGCAAGGCCAGTCTGGCCCTGTTTTGACCACAAGACCCACATGGCTCCTGGAAGGCCAGACCTGCAGGCCAAGTCTTCACAATGTCCTTTTTTATTTTTTGTGGCCTGTTGAGCCAGAATCTCCCCATTGCGACAATCCTGGCGTCGGAAAAGCCCATTTTCCTGATTGGTTTCCCAATGGCTAGTAGCCCTGGGCTTACAACTTTCTTTTGTTTATTGCCTGTTTCCTCCACTGAGGATGGATGGAAATTTCTTACCAGGTTCAGATCTTGCTCAATGATGTTTTTCTCTGAAAGGGAGCTGACTGTGAGACGGGGAAACATGTCTTGGGATAAACACAAAAGCATGGCTGGCGGCCACGGAATCAACCTTGCCAGCCAGCTGGGCCGGAGGAGAGTTTTACTGTCTTGTTTTCCACGGTTTTGTTTTGGGAGAAAATGTTTGGCTCCACTAGGCTGGAGAGTAAAAAACAATCATCCTTCTCTTGTGTCAGGCTGCTCCATTTGCATTGTTTCTCCAGATTAAGAAGAAGAAAAAAAAGGATCAAGACGCTTCAAGGGTCAAATGAGTCATTTTCCAGATGGATTTGCAAATGCTTGGCTCTGAAAGTCATTGTGGTTCAAAAGGCAACTGGAAAAAACAAAACAAAATTATATATATATATAT
>CM034716.1:643880-673147 GCA_020142125.1 Phrynosoma platyrhinos
TTAACTGGAAAAGTTGGGGCTCATCTTATACGCCCAGTCATCTTATACGTCGGAAAATACAGTATATAAACACATACATATTCAGCTTCCTTCAAGCAAGTTTTTAGCCCTAATGGAAGCAAAGATACTGGACCTGCCTGGTAAAGCTTCTAGAGTGGAGGGAAGAAGGGGGACAGAGGGCTTGGCTTGTCCCCTTTGGCCCTTCCAACAAGCAAAAGTAGAACAAGATTCAGTGGTGTTATTAAAACAGCTGTTGCATAAAGACACTCAACTTCCTCATGTTTTTTACAAACTGCAGACTAATTTAGGTAGCCTAAGTGGAGGGAAAGGTGCTACTGAAAGCCAGAGCTGCTTTCACTTTCCCAACCCCAGAGGTGGCTGCAGAGGTAGTGTGAGAAGAAAGGAAAGAGAGAGAATGTACTCTAGATCCACGTACTGGATGCGGTCCTTCATCCCCGGCTGAAAGGACCTCCTGAAGCAGCCCTTCCGAGCTAGCTGGGAGACCTTTCCGATCCCGCAACTGTGGCTCTCCGCTATAGATCTTCTTCTTGAAGCTGCCAGCTGGAAAAAGAGGAGGAGGTCAACACAACCACTTCAGACACCCATTCAAATCTCCCTTCTAGTGTTGTGGGTAAGTGTGACCGACAAGGCTGCTTCGCTTCCTGGCTTGTTTCCAGGCACAAAACATAGGCAACTTGGCAACTTCCAGACTGCCACAGTAACATGTGCCAAGTGGGCTCCCTTGTCTCATTCAGCATTGAATTCTGGACCTGTCTGGCCTTTAGCAGGAGACTCTTTGACTAGGGAGGAGATGGCAGGCTAGGAAAGGCAATCGCTCAAAGGGACACCCTCTTTCACCTTTTCCCCAAGTCAGATCAAAAACCGACACAAACTCATAAAGAAACAGAACACAAAATGTGAAGTCGTAGGCTTTCATGGCCGGCATCCATAGTTTTTTTGTGGGTTTTTTCGGGCTGTGTGGCCATGTTCTAGAAGAGTTTCTTTCTGACGTTTCGCCAGCATCTGTGGCTAGCATCTTCAGAGCATCTGAAGATGCTAGCCACAGATGCTGGCAAAACGTCAGAAAGAAACTCTTCTAAAACATGGCCACACAGCCCGAAAAAACCCACAAAAAACCCTAAGAACACAAAATATTCATAAGAAGTAAGACACAAGTGTAAAATCACAATAATAAGTTCAAGAAATACACCACAGAGTCACTAAGATGCTCCAAGTCATAAACACAGTCCGAGCAGGCCTGGAAATCCAGTCTGGGTGTCCAAAGGCATTTTTCACAAAGTTCTTGCTCTTGGTAGTTAAGACCTTGGTTTACCCAGGCTATTAAGAGAACTTGGCTGCTTTTTAACAGGACACTACGTTCTGCTGTGTTATTGTAGTTTAAGTGGATAATATTTATTTTACTTTCTGGATGTTTTATTGTAGTGTAAGTGGATAATATTTATTTTAGTTTCTGGGTTTCTATGTGACTGTGAAATGCCCTGAAATACTGGGTGAGATCCCACAGTTAGAAATGTTCAAAGGGAAGGGAGTCATCATGGACCAGAGGGTTTTTTTTTAATGGTGAGATATTGCAGACGCAACTGTAAACAATCCCAACAAGGAACAAAAGTGGAAGTGTCTAAAAAAAAAACACAGGGTGGATGAACAAAGAACTTTCTGATGAGCTGAGATTTAAAAGGGAAATATAGAAGAAATTCCAATAAGGGAATACAAATGAACAGCCAATATTAGAAAAGCTAACACTTTTTTTGTTGTTTGACATCTTTATAAAGCTGGAATAGAAGGCATGCTTATCAAATTTGCAATGACACCAAATTAGGTTGCTATTGTTGTGAGTAGCTAATACCCAAGAGGACAGGATTGGAATTCAAAATGAACTTGACAGGTTGGAGAGCTACTCCAAACTGATGAACTTCAAAATGAATTTCAACAGGGCTAGATACAACTAGGCAAGAAAAATAGAGGCTGGGCGACACCTGGCTTGAAAGCAGGACATGTGAAAAGGATCTGGGGGGTCTTAGCAGATCATGGGTCAAAAGTGTGATGCAGCAGCCAAAAAAGCTGACACAATTCTAGGCTGCTTCAACAGGAGTATTCTGTCCAGATGGAGGGAAGTCACAGTCCACTCTGGTCTATTTTGGTCAGTCCACATGGGGAGGAATGACATGCCCAGTTCTGGTTGTCACAGTTCAAGTAGTTTTCTGACAAGCTAAAATATGTCCAAAGAAGGGTAGTAAAGGTGACCAAGGCCTGGAAAATAAGTCCTATGACAAATGGCTTAGGGAGCTGGGTATGTTTAACCTAGAGAAGAGAAGACAGCTATCTTTGAATATCTATAGGGATGTCATGGAGAAAATGCAGCGAGCTTGTTTTCTGCTGCTCCAGAGACTATGACATGGAGCAATGGATTCAAACTACAGGAAAAGAGATTCCATTTAAACATTAGGAAGAACTTGATTGTTACAAGCTAAATAGATGGCCTTGGAGGTCTTTAAACTGAGGTTGGACAGCCATTTCTTGGGAGGTGAAGGAGTGTTTTACTTGTATGTTACTGCCCGGTAAGGTATTACTCTCAATGGTTCTCAATGGTTCCATTGATGACCAATTCAATTGCCCTGTCTAAGGGAGGGGTTTTTGCCTATTCCTAGCATGGAATATCAATTTCAAGAAGAGCCGCAGCAACTTACTTTTGCCCAGGCCTGCCCCGGTACTGTCATATCCTCCAAAGGTCTCTGCCCGCCTCAGGTACCCAGATCCACAGGGCTCCTCCGGACGGGGGTTCATTCCGCTCCCAAATTGGGTGAAGATCCAGTTCTGAAGGCTCTCCACTGGAAGGCAAAAGCCAGGTTTAGCCAGAGGCAGAGAGGAAGGAAAAGCCTAAGAATGGGCTAACCATAGGCCTCCCCACTCATGTCAGGACCCCTTTCCCGCCAGTGTCCCCCCCCAATCACCCACCTTCTGTCACCGCCTGTTTGAGGATGGCCTCCCCCTGCAGGTTCTCTGGGGACTCCACTTTCTGGATGAGGCGAGGGCGAGAGCTGGAGGCCAAGTCTTCAAAACCACTCATCTCAGCCATCTCCAGGTAGATCTGCTGCTTCTCATTCAGACTCTGTATAATTTGCTCATCTTTCATACTCAGGCGGTCTGGATTGCGGCCAGGGATAGAGGGGGGGGGGGGAAGCATGACAGCAGAGCCCCAGAGCATTTGGATTGGCAAGTCCAAAATGAGAGCATCCCTCACCCCATCCTGGTAAAAAAGGAATTTGTTTTGGGCTGGAACTCTCTTGGTGAGTCTGAACTAAAACAGACACATTCAACCAAATGTTGAAGGGTGACTCAAGAAGGAGGCAAATGCAAATGGTCAGTGGGAGTTGCAATGGGCTTCAGGTGGACGTTTGTCACTGTGAAGCTAAATGATGCCTCAATGGGTTACGAATGCTGGCTGATTTTTGTCTTATTTTTTGTGCCTTGAAAAAATCCAAATTGTTAGGACTTATAAGAGAATGATTCAGAACTACAAAAATCTTGCCCAAAATGTCTTTAAAAGGCCCTTGGTAAAGCCCTGCTAAAAGTAACAAATGAACACTGCTCCTTTCACCAGTCACATTGGCTTCTGAAATGTAGGTCTACTGCTCCTTCACTATATTCTCACCCTCACAAGGGAACCTCTGAGTTTCCCAGCACTGTTTACATGATCTTTGGAAGGTAACACTGCTCTGCCCTTGTCATCCTAAAAGGGGCACTCTGCTCCTACAGTTCCTGCTACACCCAGAAAGAAACTCTTCTAAAACATGGCCACACAGCCCGAAAAAACCCACAAAAAAACCTAAGAACACAGGGTGGCAGTAAGGAAGGTGTCTACAGGTGGTCAAGGGGGAATCTATCTTGTGCAGGCCACTTTTATTTTCTTCTCCCATCAGGTAGAAGCAGCAAGCATCAAGTCCCACCCTCCCACTCCCTGTGACAGGGCCTGTCTTTACCTTGGAACTCCCTCAGCTTCGCTGCCCTGGCTTCGGCCTGTTTCCGTTCCTCCTCAAGGTCCGCAAGGACTCCATCCTCTTCATCAGGACAGCTGTAGGGACAAACAAATCCCACAGACTCACCTGTCATGCCTGGGCCCTAACAGTTTTCCCCCACTCCATTCACCCTCTTCTCTGTGCCCAAGGCCCAGGAACAGGAAGAGATGGCAGGGCATCTCCAGGGGGTGCACACCGTCTCCTCAGGAGGAAGAGGGGGGCTCTGCCTACCTGCCTGGGTGCTTACCTCTCCACAGCCCTGCGGATCTGCGCCATCCAGAAGTTCCTGTCCTCTTTGGAGTTGGTGTGAATCTCGTACATCTCTGGCCCCTTCATTGAGGCGCTGATTAGAAACATGGCCTTCTCCTCGTTGGCCACCTCTCGCACAATCAGCTTCTGCAGAGAAATCACTGGCGGCTTTGAGTCCTGTGCAGAAAAAAGCCACCAGCACCACGTCAGCAACCACACTGGCACTTCTGACCAATCACACTTGGGGCAAACCTGGACCAGAGCTTGAGAAGTTAACTTTTTTGGACCGCAACTCGCAGCATGCTGGCTGGGCATAATTCTGCAAGTTGCACTTCCAGAGTCACTATTTTAGCTTCAGTACATCCTTGTAAGCTAAGTCAATTTTTCCCCAGTTCTTGAAGGACTTCAGGAGAAATAAAACCCTTGAAAAGGCCAACAGTTACATTGCAGTTACACTGAGGATAGCAATCAACTATAGTTTTTGTTAAATAAACAGAGTTTGTATATTGTGCAAGCATACAGTATCATATACAATTACTGTTATACATCCATCAGGCAGGGGAAGTCAGTAGTATTTGTTATTTTTAGTTTAGTATTTTAAATATTTTTGTAATTGTTTGCTTTTGTTTTAGTTGTATATATAAGTAAGTTTGTGTTTGCAACTGTGTTTATGTTTAACAGAAGTATTTTTTTAAAAAAAAAGGTACAGAATGAGTCAGACATAAAGCAGGCTGGAGGATTCACTAACCCTGGGTTTTAAAATTCCAGTCTTGCATATGAAGCTCCACAAGGATGACTTTGGGTCAGCCAGTCCTTTTTTCAGACTAATTTACCTCACAGGCTTGTGGTGAGGCAGAACTGAGCACCAAGTCCACCTTTCAACCATTTTTGTGTGGATGCAATCCACCTCAAATCTTGGTGGACCCTGATACCACAGTCCCCATTTTAAGATATAATTCAGAAACTGAAGGAGCTATAGAATACCTTTTCCTAGTTAGCTAATATGCACAACTTGGTAGTGGCAAGCAGGTACCACTGTCATTTCTTTGGGTGGCAGGGAAAGGTAGCTTTTCAGGAGAGCTGCAGAGTAGGGTCTCTGCATCTGTCCTCCTCTCTCAATCATGGTAATGCACCTTTGGTGTCCTGTTCTCCCTGTGCTCTCAGGCTTCATGCAAGCTCCACCTCGGCATTAGGGAATATGTAAGTGAACAAATGAGGCAGAGGCTACCTATTTGGTCTCCCCTCAGCTCTCAGTTCTGTCCTCCTGTGAAGAGGAAGCATCTGAAGGGGAGAGCCTCTACTATGTGTACAAACTCTCCATGCAGTGGGGAAGTCTGAAAAGCCTGGGTCTCCATGCACAGAGGAAGCTCTGGGCTCCAGATTCTCATTCTGGAAACACTGGGTGAGATGATGAAGGACTGTGAGGGGCTGCTATACTCCTCTCCTCCCACTTCTAACTGGGTTACCAAAAGCCTGAAATCTAGGTTGCGACAAAATCCTTTAAAACCCAAGACATGCCCCCCCCCCCCCAGCATCTGAGAGGGACACACGTACCACTGATGCAAACATGTACTTCTGGTCTTTCTCTTGCAACAGCAAAAGCACATCTGTCAGCAGGACAGCCAGAATATCTGCCAAAGATAAAAAGGGAAGGTGGGGAAAGGAGAGCGGTCAAAGAGAACACCAAGGAAGCAGCTCTTTCCAACTGCTGTGTCTGGGGCTCATCTGAGGACCCACCTACTTGCAGCAGCCTCTTGTTGCCATGGGTGACACCAATTCTGACGGGGTATTTAGGTAGAGCCTATTAGAACAGTTGTGGTTTTTGGTCCAGATCAGGGGTAGGCAACCTTTCCCCTTTAAGGGCCGAGGGACTTCAGCTCCCAGAATCCCAGGGGCTATTGGCTAACATGGGACTATTGGCCAACATGGCTGTGGCTTCTGGGAGCTGAAGTCCCTCGGCCCTTAAAGGGGAAAGGTTGCCTACCCCTGGTCCAGATGTATGCTCCCCCTCCCTACACACAGCAGGGTGCACCAGACACTTTGCTGTCCTATAATAAAAACATTCATGTCCTAACACCCACACCCACTGTCTGGTGGCCAATCCGCAAACCAGTCACAGCCCTCTCACATACGAAGCAAAGATCAAACTACTAGTCCATGTAATCCAGTAATTCCCAAACTCTGACATTCCAGGTGTTCTAGACTTCAGCTCCCAGAATCCCAGACTACGGGTCAAGATGGCTGAGACTTCTGGAAGCTGAAGTTCAAAATACCTGGAGGACCAGAGTTTGGGAGTCACTGATATAACCTATGTGGCAGGGGGTGTCCTGGCTGGGGTGAGACTAAGTAGATCCACCAACTGGGTGGCCTCACTCTCTCTGTCAGTCAGACCTACCTCATAGGAGGGTTGCTAAGGATAAATGTGGGGAAGGAAGAGAGCCAAGTGGAATATCCTGCTTGAGTTTGTGGTGGAGTCTCCTTCTTTGGTGGTTTTTAAGTTGAGACTGGACGGCCATCTGTCACATGGAAAACTTGGACTGTGTCTCCCTGCCTGGCTGGAAGTTGGAATGGATGGTCTTTTCCAACTCTATGATTCTAAGTGCCCTGCCATGAGCTTACTGGAACAGAGTTGGTGGGATATGAGTGAAATTCATGCACAACTAAGAAAGCCTACACCTGAGGTGGAAGCTTTCTTTGAGGGTGAATCTGGGGTCCCCTGTGGCCAAGGAAGGGTGGATCCAAAACAGATCCATCTGTGCCACAGAGGAAGGCACTCACAGAAGACAAACACACACAAATACCCACCTTTCAAGCGCCCTGAGGCGGCCTTCAGGTAGAGCGTTGCGTCTAGCTGGAGGCATCTCTGGAGCATATCTTCCTTCCGGAAGACGAGGCCATTCTTGAACTTTCCTGAGGACTTGAGCTCCATCTTGGTCACAATCTCCCGGAGGCGCTGCTCCTTTTCACTTTCATTCACTTTGGCGTCCACAGCCGTGATGGCCTCCTTGATCAAGGAGAGTGCCTGTGTCAGGTCTTCATGCTCCTTGGTGCCAGCTTGGAGGAGAAAAGAAAGGAGCTGAGAAGGACATTGAGGAAAGTAGGGAAACAGGGGCTGAGGAAGAGAAGGGTGAATGGAGAGCACAAGCATCTGTCTGCCTCCAATCTCAGGAAAGCCACTTGTTCTCAAACTACTGTAGTCTGAAACTACTGTAGTCAGAGCAGTTGGTGCCAGACTAGGGAATGCTGACTTGCAGTAAAGTAAATATATTTATTTAATTTATTCATTTATTTATATGTAATCCATTTCTCCTGGATTAGGACCCAAAATAATAATAATAATAATAATAATAATAATTTATATACCCCACCTTTTGCCTTTGGGCAATCAAGGCAGCTCACAACAATTGCATATAAAACAAATCAGTAATAACATAATAAAACAACTTACCCCCTTAAAATTACATATAACGGTAAGCTTATTTTAAAATAACTGGCGAGTTCACACCAGTAATATAAAATGCCCTAAAAAAAGATCTAAACCATAAAACATAAAAACAATAAAAAACAATAAAAAGAGGGCGAGACATATGTTGGTTGTGGTCTGTTCTATTCAAGGAATTATCAATAATGATAGTGATGAGAATGATTACAATCTGTGCCTGTTGTTAATGTCTATCTTGAGCTTCTACTACTTACGTGTGTGTGTGTGTGTGTAAAAGACAATAATGATAAAACACAACACACACCGTTAACCAAAAACATACAAACAAATCCACCGCAGCATAAAGTAGATGACACATTAGGAAGGAAAGTAAAACCAGGTAGTAACTAGATCAAAATAACAACATAGACAAGGCCACCTACAGGGGAGGAAATGGGTCATGCATTCCCTTTCCTGAAGGACTGCAAACAGGAAGAGGGCAACATTAGTTACTAACACTGGTTTTCTGGATGACAACTCCCCACTTTGACATTGGGAGTTTGCATCCAAAACAAAAAAAAAACAAAAACAAAAAAAAAACCCCACTTTTCGGAGCAATTCCACTTGTCGAAGCGAAAGCTTCCTTCACAGTGCATACCAAACAGAACAAGCACCCTGCAGACTTAAGGACACCCCAAAGGAGCAAAGGCAGAAGAAAATTCTGCTCCTTGTGGGAAGGGGTGCTGAGCAGAGCTGTGTCCTGCAAGGGGCCTTTGTGCCCTTCCCCTGGGCAAAACCATGGCAAAGAAGGTAACATGCCACACCTTCTGTGTTCTGAATGATGCGCTCCACCAGGACAGGGTACTTCATGATCCGCTGGGTCACAAGGAGGTTGCACTCCTGGATGCCCTGCCGCCTGACGATGGAAGAGTTGCTGATTCTCTAGGGAACAAGATACAGAAAGAGGGAGGGAGGGAGCCAGACAGAGAGAAGAGAAAAAATAGAAAGAGAATATGCTTACTCATAGAACACCAGAGGCAGCCATGGCCTTTGGTTCCAAGTGGGTTCTCTTCTGGTTCCTTCCCCACCTTCCTTTTACCTTGATCAAATTCTGGAATTTCTTGCTTTGCTGCATCAGCTCCTTATAGTAGCTGACAGCCTCAGCATGGCTGCTGCAGAAGATGCCATATTTCTCCTTCACTCTTTCTCCTGTTTCACCAGAAAACTACAAGGACAGAAGGTTTTAGGAGTTCAAGTTAAGGATAAACCAAACAGCAGGGTGCAAGGTTTGTGCAGACCACCCTGGGGAAGAGACCCCAAGAAGGGGGCCAGGATTTGGCAATGCCAGGGGAATGAGGGATGCCCTCTGAGAGGAGCCTGGCACAGCTCAAGGGTTTACTCAAGCAAGGAGGAGTTAGCTTGTTAGTCTAGCCCAAGGGTTCCCAGGCTTTGGTCCTCCAGATGTTTTGACTTCAGCTCCCAGAATTCCATACTGCTGACCAAGCTAGCTAGGGCTTTGAAGTCCAAAACACTTGGGGGACCAAAGTTTTGGAATCACTGGTCTAGATTGAGCAACTCTTCCAAGGTCTTTTTCACATGGAAAAACCACAGCACATCAACACTACTTTAACACTCACAGCTGCATGTTATGGAACTCTAAGGTTTCAGAGCTTTTTATCTTTTTAAATTGCATTTTATTCTTTTATTGTATGATTGGTTAAAAATACTTGTAATAGCCTCAGGGGAAGGCAATGGCAAACCTCCTCTGAACAATCTCGCCAAGAAAACCTCATGATTTAGCCTTAGGGTTGCCATAAGTTGGAAATGACTTGTAGGCACACAACAATAAGAAAGGTGAATTCTATTTTAATGCTCTCTGTATGATTTTTATTGTACAATTCTTTTAAATTTCAAGCCGCTTTGAATCACAATTATAGAGGGTAAATAAGATATAAATTAATAAATATAATAATAACATTATAGGCTTGTAGTTTAGGGAGGTAATATAGGCATAGACAAATCTATCCCCCTAAGCAGATGGCTTAAAGGGCTGTCTTGGGGGCAGGGAAGGGGAGGGGCAGCTGCACGCTCGGCGCCTCAACCCCTTCCCCAGGTCATCCTCGGAGCAGCTGACCCTCCGCATGGCCGGCGTTCCGAGGAGGACCTCCCGCCACAGCCTTTCCACACGCTGCGGCAGAAAAGTTGACAAAAGTGCGCAGCAGCCTTTTGCAGCGCACTTTCGTTGACTTGTGAAAGGAGCGCTAGGAGATGCCTCGGTCCCGTGGCACAGCTTCCCAGGGCGGCCCATGGCCGCTCGTCTGCTTAGCCCCTATGAGAGATTTACAATGGATGCAAAATTATATGGGTTTGAAAAAGAAGGAGAAAAAATGAATTAGGAAGCATATTAATTGAAAGATAAAGTAATTGAGAAATTATATGGATTATTCGTGAAATATGAGATGGAAGATGAAAAGTTAAGGAACTAATGATTAAATGGGCCAAAAATATAGGCCACTCAATACAAACTGATCAATGGGAAAAAATTTGGTTAAATGGAATAAATGATTTTTGTTAACTGCCCTCGAGTCGATCTTGACTCATGGCGGCCCTATGGATGAGACCCTCTGTCCTCCACTGCTCTGCTTAATTCATGCAACCCCATACCGTGACCTCCTTAGTAGAGTCCATCCATCTAGCATGTGGCCTTTCTCTCTTCATACTTCTCTCCACCTTCCCCAGCATTATTGTGTTTTTCCCAAGAGTCCTCTCTTCTCATGATGTGTCCAAAGTACGAGAGCCTCAGCTTGGTCATCTTGGCTTCCAGGGATTTTCTGGCTTGATCTGTTCTAGGACCCACTTGTCTGTCCTTTTGGCTGTCCATGGGATCCTCAGCATTCTTCTCCAGCACCACATCTCAAAATACATTGATGTTATTCCTATCATCTTTCTTAACTATCCAGCTCCCACATACATACATGGTAATAGGGAATACAATGGGTTGTATGATTCTAACCTTTGTGCTAAATTGTATATCTTTGCATTTTAGAATCTTTTCTAGTTCTTTCATAGCCACCCTCTCCATTCTTAGTCTTCTTCTGATTTCCTGACTGCAGTCTCCATTTCTATCCATGTTTGATCCTAGGTATGGGAATCCTTTTACTATTTCTATTTCTTCATTGTCTAGGTTGAACTTGTGAAGGTCCTCGGTGGTCATTATTTTTGTTTTCTTTATGTTCAGTATTAAGCCTGCCTTTGCACTTTCTTCTTTGATCTTCCTTAGTAGGTGTTCTAGGTCTGTGAGGTTTTTTGCTAGTACTATGGTGTCATCTGCTTATCTTAGATTACTGATATACCTTTCTCCTATTTTCACTCCTCCTTTTTCTGTGTTCAAGCCTGCTTTTCTTATAATATGCATGCAAGTTGAACAGATAGGGTGATGCAGCCTTGTCTGACTCCTTTGCCAAGTGGGAACCATTCTGTTTCTCCATGTTCTGTTCTGGCAGTAGCCTCTTGTCCTGAGTATAGATTCCTCATCAGGACTATCAGATGTGTTGGCACTCCCATGTCTTTAAGGGCATTCTATAGCTTTTCATGATCTATGCAGTCAAAGGCTTTGCTATAGTCTTTAAAGCACATGATTATTTTCTTTTGGAATTCCCTTGTATGCTCCATTAGCCATCGTATGTTTGCAATGTGGTCCCTCATGCTTTTTCCTTTCCTCAACCCCGCTTGGAGCTCTGGGATTTCTCTCTCCATGTATGGTTGGAGTCTATGATGCAGAATTTTGAGCATGTTTTTGCTTGCATGGAAGATCAGTGCTATGGTTCTATAATTGCTGCAGTCTCTTGTGTCTCTCTTTTTTTGGATGGGGATGTATATTGATTGCTTCCAATCTGCTGGCCATCATTTTGTTTTCCGTATCTGTTGACATATGTTGGTTAGCACTAGAGTTGACTCTGTCAGTGTGGATTGCAGCAGCTCAATGGGAATATCATCTGTTCCTGGTGATTATTTATTCCTGGTGGAATAAATTATACAGTCTCTCAAAATTTGCGGGGAAATTTATACAAGATGTTTTACCAATGGTATCTCTCACCAGACAAGATCGCAAAAATTTATAAACTGAAAAATAATAATTGTTAGAAATATGATAAAAAAGCAGGTACTTTCTTTCACTGCTGGTGAGGATATAATAAAGCAAAGAAATATTGATGTATGATTAATGATATGATAAAGGAAATATTAGAACTAAATATATATCTTAGACCAAAATTTAATCTTTTAGTGATCTTAGAAGAAAAACTGGAAAAGATGCATGGTAAAATGCTATTTTATATTATTATAATAGCTAGGATATTGTCCGCTCAAAAATGAAAGAATAAGGAAGTCCCAACAAAAGAAGAATGTCTCCATAGGCTGTATGACATTTTGGAAATTGATAAATTGACGCAAATATTAAGGAACAACCAAAATATCAACTCTATAAAGAATGGGGTAAAGTAATATATTTTTTAAAAATAAAAGATTGGGAGACTTGGCAACAATCAACATTTAATTTAGTTAAAAATGCTGTTGGCAAATAAAAGAAAAATATAGGGAATAAGGACAAACATTAATGGGTAGGAAGTGTGGTATGAATGGTATGAATGAGAAGAAAGGAAACAATAGAAAATAGATTATAAACTTAGAATACCGAGAAATACCAGTAGATGAGGAAAGGTAACTGATCGGAGGAGAAAGGTAACATAGGTGTAGAGCAGGGGTAGGCAACCTTTCCCCTTTAAGGGCCGAGGGACTTCAGCTTCCAGAAGCCTCAGCCATGTTGGCCAATAGTCCCATGTTGGCCAATAGCTCCTGGGATTCTGGGAGCTGAAGTCCCTCGGCCCTTAAAGGGGAAAGGTTGCCTACCCCTGGTGTAGAGAGTATGTGTATGTGAAAGGAAGGTATGAATAGGAGTTAGGTTAGATTGGGTGGATTAAAGAATGGAATAGAAGGAGATGAGAAAGAGATTTTAGGAAGTAGAAAAGGGTGTAGGAGTATGGAATGGAGTATAGAATGGAAGGAAAGGAAAGGAGTGGAAGGAAGAGGCAAGGAAGAGATATAAGAAAGAAGGAAGGGAGTGGGTATATATTGTAGAAGGTATAGGTATGAGTGGAGAAGAATAGATGGAATATATATTACACAATAAAAGAAGTAACATGATAGGATTGGTTCTAGGTTATATATACCATTTGATAGGATAAATTGTGTTTGATAACTATTTTATATTTGTATGTAGTTATCTAGCAGAAAACCTCACAGACCTAAAACACCTACTAAGGAAGATCAAAGAAGAAAGTGCAAAGGCAGGCTTAATGCTGAACATAAAGAAAACAAAAATATTGACCACTGAGGACCTTCACAAGTTCAGCCTAGGCAATGAAGAAACAGAAATAGTAAAAGAATTCCCATACTTGAGATCAAACATTGATAGAAATGGGGACTGCAGTCAGGAAATCAGAAGACTAAGAATGGGGAGGGTGGCTATGAAAGAACTAGAAAAGATCCTAAAATGCAAAGATATACAACTCAGCACAAAAGTTAGAATCATACAAGCCATTGTATTCCCTATCACCATGTATGGATGTGAGAAGTGGATAGTTAAGAAAGATGACAGGAAGAAAATCCATGCATTTGAGATATGGTGCTGGAGAAGAGTGCTAGGGATCCTATGGACAGCCAAAAGGACAAAGAAGTGGGTCCTAGGGCAGATCAAACCAGAAACCTCCCTGAAAACTAAGATGACCAAGCTGAGGCTGTTGTACTTTGGACATATCCTGAGAAGAGAGGACTCTTTGGAAAAACACAATAATGCTGGGGAAAGTCGGAAGAGAGGAAGGCCACATGCTAGATGGATGGACTCTATTAAGGAGGTCATGGGTATTAAGGGGTTGCAGGAATTAAGTGGAGCAGTGGTGGACAGAGGGTCTTGGAGATGTCTCATCCATAGGGCTGCCATGAGTCAAGATCGACTCAAGGGCAGTTAACAACAACAAATGATATTTTGTTACAATTGGTGTGTAATAAGTAAATGTATGGATGGACTGTTATACTGATATGTATTTTATTATGTATGTTATATGTTTTTAAAATAATAAATTTTATTTAAATAAAAAAAAGGGAGGCAGTACAATTCTGTATTAGAGAGTTCTTGAGATCTGCAGGATGGAGCCATGGCAGTTAAAGTGCCATGTTATGTAGCCGAGAGGACACGCTGAGACAGGTGGACTGTCCCAGCCTTTACTACCTGAAACCTTCGACCCCAAGGTGCTGAAAACTGAGCCAGAGTCTTTCTGAGAGCTCTGACAACAAACACATTGTATCTGAAGGGAATTTGCAATCCAGAAGGAATCAGCTCAAGCTGCTCTGCCCACAGAGCCCTGCCGCCTCTTCCTTCCCAAAGGGATGAGCTAAAGAGACCCCCAAAGCTGAGAGAAAGGGGCCACCCACTCCACTCCAACCTTGGTACTCCACCTGCTGCACCAGGAGGTCCCCGATGCTCTGGACAACATAGTTGCGCTCGCTGCCTTCCTCCAAGGCCTCCTTCCGACGCTCCTTCAGTTGGAAGAGGAAGGCCCCGTGTAGATCCAACAGCTCATCCACGCAAGGGAAAAGGCGGTGGATGACAGCGTTGCCAAACTGCAGCTCCTCACGCATGGCTCGCGAGTAGACCTTCAGCATGATTTTCAGCGTCCGGACATGGTGCATCTCCGTCTGCATCAGCTCTGCATGGACAGACCGAGAAGGATTGCAGTGACTAGAGGTTTAGGCTTCCTGAATCAGCCAGAAGAAAAACCCCTCCATGTTCTCCCATCATGCCTTGTGAGTCCTCAGTTAACCCACAATCCTCTTCCCCCAACCCCTTCCAGCACAAAGAGGAAAGTGGCTCCCAAAATCAGCCCCTTCTGTTTCTTCATGAGAGCTGCTCCTACACTCAGCCTCTGCACATCACAGATGAGGACTCTCTGCCCAAGGACTAGACTGGCACTTTCCCTGATGTCCTTCTGCTGGTTGGCAAAGTTGTTGTGTGTGCCCTCAAGTCGTTTCCGATTCATGGCAACCCTAAGACGATCCTATCATGGTTTTTTCTTTGCAAGATTTGTTTAGAGGGGGTTTGCCACCACTGCCTTTCCCTGACACAGGTCACCCAGTGAATTTCCCAAGGTCACCCAGTGAATTTCCATGGCCAAGTGGGGAATCAACTCCTCATCTCCACAGTCATAATCCAATACTTGAGCCACTACACCATGCCGGCTCTAGTAGACTCTGGTAGACAGACCCTGGCCTAAATCAACATGATTTACCAAGTTCTTTTGCACCAATGCATCTCCCCCAGAAATGGCAAACAGACTGAGACCCGTTATAGACATTTGGGGAACAAATATCTGTCAGGAGAGTCTCTGGGGCAACTGACCACTTGCTATATAAAGGGAAATGGAAAGCACTTTCACTTTTTCTTCAACTGAGGTGTTACAAAATGTGTTATTCTATTACCCATCTCCGTCTTTGTTCTGCTTAACTGGAAGAAACTTTTGAGTCCCCAACTCTAGGGGAGAAAGCAGCACATAAATCAAAGGGAGGGAGGGAAGGAGGGAGCCCAGGCCACATGGAGGCCAGCCAGACATCCTCACCATAGATGACATCCTGTCTCTTGATGACTTCTCTCTCCTGCTTCTTCACGTAGGATGGCTCCACCGCCAGACTCCACGACTGAGCCTCAAACTCCCGGGCATCCGTCTCCAGCTCATTCCGCAAGGAGGCAAAGTGTGCATCTGAAAGAAACAGGGGGAGGAGGAAGAGGAAAAAGAAAAAGGTCAGTGTTTGTTTACAGAGACACACAGCATTCCCTGAACTGTTTTACAGATATTAACTTACCATAATCTGCACAAGACGCTAACTCTCATTCTTTGTTGACAAAAAGACTTTCAAGGGGCAGCAAAAGCCTCGAGCAAGGCCATGTCATATCTAACCACCACCACCCAACACACACATCATCTTCACACAACTTGAGTTCCCTCTGCTACGGCTCTGTCACAGAATAGCTGAAAGAAAGTAAGCCTGTCTTTACTCTGTAGCCAGAGCTTGGAATAGTGGCTGTTTCAATCAACCTAGCTGGAAGTTTCTGGGAGATGTAGTCTAACAAACTTGCTTTTCCACAGCTCTACTCTTGATGCAAGTGAATCCTGGCTGCATAATCACTCTTCTGCAACTCTATTTCTAATTCCTATTCCTGTTTATAAGTTAACAAGTTGCTGTCAACTGAAATGTATGGACGTTGTTTGTAATACAGTTGGACCTTGTTATCCACTGGGGTTTGGTTCCAGTACACCCCATGGATACCAAAATCTGTGGATATTCAAGTCCCATTAAATACAATCACATAACAAAATGGTGTCCTTTATATAAAATAGCAAAATCAAGGTTTACTTTTTGAAATTTATATGTTGTTTTAACATTGTCAAGCCATGGATACTTGAATCTGTGGATAAAGTATCATGCATAAGGAGGGCCGGCTGTATTTTGTAATAGTCATTGTGCTTATACAAATAAACTGTTGTTGTTGAATTCTAGTTCTAAAGCAAGGATGGGGCAACTATGGCTCCATGAGGGTTTGGGTTTGTCTTTGATCATGGCATACAACTCGTAGCCACCCAGGGGCAGTAAAGCCAATGGTGAGAGAATACAGGAATCTGGGAATACCAAGAAGGACCAACGTAGCCAACCGTATTCTAAAAGCAACCGTCTCTCTTTGCCCTTGTCACTGAGAAATGAAGAAGGGGGTGCACTCTCCTGCTAGCAAGGAGACTGGGGAGCAACAGCCCTGATCTCAAGTCAAGGAGCATCCACGGAAGCTTCCTCCTTACCTTCCACAAAGACTGATTCCGTGACCAACGGGGCCAGTGAAACAGTGTCATCGGAGGCCGACTTCAGCTTGATGAGGCCAGAATCCCCTTCGTCCATCTCTCCCCCAGTGAGTCTAAGCAGTCAAAGGAAAGACACAAAACCAGGTCAGCACCTCCTTCTCAGGTCTGCATGACAGAAGCCATTTCTTATTTGAATGAGCTGAAAAGTTGCTCCAGGCACAGTAATAGGAGCACATGAGAGCCATTACAAGATGGTTCCAGAAGGAAATGTCAGCAGAGAGGGGGACAGGTGAGGAAGGGAGTCAGGATCCATGGACACTGAGGGGCAGAAGGGTGGCATCAATCAAGGCAAAACAAATGGACCCTTGGATGTGGCAGGCCATTCTCTCAAGGAAAGGAGGCTGCCAAAATGGGGAAGCAAAGGAAAGAAGCAAAATCAAGGACCTTCCTCCTCCCACTTCTTCAGGCAGAAAAAGCAGAAGCACTTTGGGGATTAGGGAAAAGACACCCCAACAAGAGGGAAAGGTGACACAAGGATTAGGTAAGGTTCCAGCGGGGAAGGACCACCAACTCAAGACCTCTTTCCCAAAGAACTGTTCCTAGGAGCAAGTCTTCAGGTTGGGACTTCTCTTCTAGGGCTGATGGTTGGGTTGTCTGCCTGGAGCTTTCTTCCACACTCCCCTCAGACAACCAAGCTTACCCTCTCCAGGGTGTTGAAAGGAACATACAACCAACTCAACAGGTGGCTAAGCCAAGGGACTCTTCCACTACCACAAAAAGCAAACCCCCTCCCCCCGAATTTGATGTTCAGCAGGAGCTTCCATCCACCTCCTCCCGATCCAATGATCCTGGCAGAACTCTTTTAAAAAATCTCCATCATCAAAAGAACCACCAAATCTTCTCTACCCCCAACAAACTGAAAAGAAGAAAGCAGCCGCCACCACTGGGAGGGGTGCAACAGCCAGATGTGGATCTTCATGCCCCATCAGATTCCTCTATTTGTGAGTTAAACTGCAATCAGTCCTCTGTATCCACAGATTCTTTATCCATGGATTCAAGCAGCCATGTATTGAAAATATTTTAAAGATATATAAATCCCAAAAAAGCAAATATTATTTTTGCCATTTTAAATCACAGAATCATATATCTGGAAGAGACCTCAAGGGCCATCGAGTCCAACTCCCTTCTGAAGTGCAGGAATACACAATCAAAGCACAATCCAGCACAATCCAGCCTCTGTTTAAAGATCTCCAAAGGAGACTCCACCACTCTCCAAGGCAGCATATTCCACTGTTGAACAGCTCTTACTGTCAGGAAGTTCTTCCTAATGTTGAAGTGGAATCTCTTTTCCTCTAGTTTGCATCCATTACTCCATGTCCTCATTTCTGGAGCAGCAGAAAATAAGCTTGCTCCGTTCTCAACATGACATCCCTTCTTAAGGGTCACCATTTTATTATGCCATGAGTATCCACAGTACCCAGCAGATACTAAGGGCCCCACTCTATAAGTGGATCCTTTTTTGGCACCCCCTTGCCTCAAGCATAAACCCCCATTTGCTAAAATGACCATGCCAATACCTCCAGCAAGAGTCCCAGGCAGAAAAATAAGAACAGCAATGCCACCCCTGCCCAAGACACTCTGAATTTGGGAAGGGAGCAAAGTTGCTTTGCTCACAAGCACATTTTATCTTTGCAAAGGAAATGAAGCCAGAGAGAAGAGTGGCCCGGATCCAACTCACCCAAGCTTACCGACGGCCCCGACAGTGGTAGGGGTGGTGCTCAGCTGAGATGGAAGACCTCCTTTCTGGGCAACCGTCATGCTGAAGGTCCGGGGCAGGCCGGGGGCGCCCCCATCCTGGCCCAGGATGGCTCCATGAGAGGGAAGGTGCTGGCTGGTGGTGGGCTGGTGCTGCTCCCTGAGCGAAGTAGCTATGGAGGCAAAGGCAGAGTTGGCACTGAGGAACCGGGGGGCAACGGGTAGGCTGCCGGCCCTCAGCCCCCGGGGGCTCTCCGAATGAGGGCGGAGGGCAGACAGGATCCTGGAGGTCAGGAGCTCGTTCTCCAAGAAGACGCTCTCATTCCACTTGTTGGAGAAGGAGCCACAGAAGAGGAGCTCCGAGGAGGCCGGGAGGGGTCCGTGGCTGCTGCCCTTGGAGTTGGCGTTCCCCATCCTGACAAACTGGCAGCGAGAGCCACTCGGGAAACGCTCCACCTTTATACCTCCGCGTGGTCCTTCTAGAAATGTCTAGAGAGGCGAAAAGGCTGTCACTCTGTCAGCGCTCTGTATCGGCGAAACCAGCAGCAGGTCTACAAGGGAGGAAATTGGTCCCCACTGCGCCTGTTGGCTCTGGAAATGGCAACAGGGTCTCGTTTGATGGGGGAAAACAGGGCCAGTGCTGCCAAGACCCTCAGCCCATCTCATCATTCACATCCTTGAACGTCTGGGAGAAAATGTCAGGTGTCGAGGAAAGAACCAACAACCCAAGGGGGCGTGTGAAGCCCTACACACACACACACACACACACACACACACACACACACACCGCCCTTCCGCCAAGGTGGTGATGCCTAGGGGGCAAAGATTTCCATTTCTCTTAAAAGTGCCTACCAATCTCCCAAGCCAAATAAAAAAGGTAAACACACCTCAGTTGGGTTCGTTTTAGAAGCAGTAACAACAAATCGATAGCAAAGAAATAGGATTAGGCTTGCAACATTTAACCGGTTGCACTCTTGCTGACTTTTAACATTTGTCAAAATGCAATTCCTGCCACTGTGGGTGGGATCAACAGTACTGTTCAAAATGGGCACCCCATCTTTTTCAATTTGGGAAAGTGAGCAGAGTCTGGGGTCTAGTGAATCATTGGATGGGAGGCCCCTGGGGGAATAATCCGGGGGGGGGGGGAATCTCAGGCTAGTGATGAGCAAGGAACCTCAGGAGTGAAGCAGAACTGGCACTATCGGGGAATGTGGGCACCAAGTTTTAGGGCAGCTTCCAGTGCTCTTGTGTGGACAGTTCTCTTTTGGGTTCACTCAACAATTTCAGGTAGAGAGAGGGAGGGATCCTGCCTGAGACCCTGGCAGATGCCACAGAGATGCCAGTCAGAGCCAACAATACTGAGGGGTTTGACATGCCCACAGCCCAGTTCAGAGGGAAAACTACTGAGTACGTGTGGATCCAAACCCATTAGCGACAAGCACCCGGCCTTTGAGAATCCCCCACTAAACTAAAACAGGTATCTGAGACCTGCTGGGAGAGATGTTGCAGCCTGAAGAGGTTGCCACAGTGCCAAGAATTTGTTCCCGGGGCCTGTCTGTGTGTGTGAGAGAAAGAGAGAGGAGAGAGAACACACATGGGTTCCTGTTTGTTCCCTGGACTTCCAAGAATTTTTGGCTGGAGGCAAACAACCCTCCCACTATGAGACCCATTTGCTTCCTCCCCTGGCAAAGACTGCTTTGCTTTAGTGTGTTAAGGCTTATGGCCAAATTCTTCTTCTTTCTATGCAAAAACACCCAAAGTCAGCCAACACCCTTCAGCTACTGAAGACTCATGAAATTATTCTTGTTAAACCCATGCCTGAAGAGATAACAAGAATGGCAGGGAGGACAGTAAAGAGAGGTAGTGTGGTGCATGGATGGGCTGGGACTCCAGGAGTTCATGGTTTGAATCAAGAATAAGCCATACAGAAGCCCACTAGGTCAGTGGTCCCCGACCTTTTTATTGCCGTGGAACGGTCAATGTTTGATAATTTTTCCGCAGCCCACTGGGGGGGGGGGTTTGCGGCGTTGCATTGATTATTAAATCACAGAAGACGCAGTAGCAGGGCGGCCCGGTACCATTTGTTCTGCGGACCGGTACCGGGCCGCGGTCCGGGGGTTGGGGACCACTGCACTAGGTGATCTTGAGGAAGTCCCACTCTTTCAGCCTCAGAGGAAGGTCATGGTGCCCTACCTCCTCTGAAGAAATCAGGCTAAGAAAACCCTATGACAGGTTTGTCTTAGGGGTGCCATAAGTAAGAGATGGCATGAAGGCACATGATAACAGCTGATGGATGCGAGACCTATTCACCACTCATCCACTGTCTCCTCCACAATATCTCCCTTCCGCCCTCTTACAGATTGATCAATCCCCTGGTTCCTTTCCTCTTGGGTGTCTCAGTTTTCAAGTGCAGAATTTGAAGGGAGGACCCATTTAAAAGGCAAGGAGTACATGAATTTGGAAAGGAGAAGATGGTGTTTACCTCTCTCCCCGCCCACCCTGGTATTAGTGCCAAAGGTGGATGCCAAGTGGGCCAGGGTGAGGGAGCCAGGAGCCTCCAGGCCTTGGCTGCTGTGTGGTGGAGAGGTGTGTGAGCAAACCAGGGTGGGCTTCTGGCCCATAAAAACTTCTACTCTGCCAAGGCAGGCAGCAGGCAGCGCTCTCAGTCATCGCAGGAGCATCACACCTGAGGGCACCAGACCATCCCCCTGCCCCTTCAGCAGCCTGCCTAAAGCAAACCTAGTCCTCCCACTTCCCTCTGTCAGGGTAGGTGGAATGGGGCTGCCCTGGATTTGAGATTTCACCTATCAACCCATTTGCCAAATAGCAATTTCAATCACCCAAAAACTGTCTCTTACTTTCACCAGCCAACCAAAAACCTGTTGGCACCCAAAGTTGCGTGATCATAATTATGCATAAATCTAAGGAACTAGGAACACAGGGGAAGAGATGCTCCTTCTGCAAGCAAGAAAGCACAGACAAACCAACACCTACATCCCTCTCTGCCTCAGTTTTACTGGACAGAGGAGCCTCTAGACCAGGGGTCGGCAACCTGCGGCCCCCCCGAGGCCTCTGGACCGGCCGCCACCGCACTACCACTGCGTGCGTCGCAACCGCCATTTTGTTTGCCAAAATGGTGGCCGTGACTCATTTGCGCATGTGCAGTACTCATGGGCATGCGCGAATGAGCCGTGGCCATTTTGTTTGCCAAAATGGCGGCCGCAACTCGCTTGCACATGCGCAGAACTCCGGAAGTACTGCGCATGTGTGCGAGAACAAGCGTGTGTGGGGAGGGGGAAAAGAAAGCCATGGGATGACACCCCAGGGGAGGCACCTAGTTGGCAAAGGATTCTATTCAGGTAGATGTGGACTCTTGTATTCCACTCTGGTAAGGACCCCTGAAGAGGAAGGCCATCGGGCAGCCAGTGGGTATTCTAGTGAATACAGGGGAGACTTGCCAATTGCCCCCCTCCCCATTTGGACCTCCCCTTCTGTATCTTACCCCCACCACCCACTTGCATTTATGAACAGCCCCCCACCTCCACCCCACCCCAGCCCCACTGGCTCAGGAGGTCTGGATTGCAATTGCCAAAAGCAAGACACTTTACCAGGCAAAATTTTCCAGCAAAACGTGACCCTAATGCCAACTAAGGAATAGTGATATTTTTAAAGAAACACCCTGCATTGCTCCAAAAGCTTGTAGCAAAGCAAGAAATCCTCCTCCCTTCAGCCCACCTCCTCAGCGCTGCCCCCCCCCCGCAACTTTCAAGGCACCCTGGAAGGGGACTTGCAAAAGCTGAGGAGCTGTTTTCTGAGTTCAATTAGCACAGTCTGCACACTGCTGAGAACTATTGATCCCCGCTCGCCTCTTGCCACAGACCAGACCGTGTACCACAGAGCTGTTTCAACCACAGGGCAGAGAGAGAGGTTTTTTTCCATTTCCTCAACCCACCTCCCCCTTTCCTTGCTTCTTTTTTTAGCTTCCCAAGGCTCATGGAGGCAGAGAGATGGGCTTGGCTCTAGAAACCATGAAAACCTGTCCTCCATGGGATGGAGAGAAAGGTCAAAGATCTCCTCAGCCTGCCCACATGTTAAAATTATGGATGGAACCCTCCGGCAGGAGACACATGCACCCTCCTCCTGCTCCTAGACTCTTCTAGACTTTGCCCTTTCTGAATAAGCCTGGCTTCAGTGGGCTGAGACGCCAAAGCTCCACTTATACTTGGGAGTAAGCCCTCACTGAGCTCAGAGGCACTCAGGCCTGGGAAAGGATTGTCTGGATCCTGGCTGAAAGACAATCCATTTCACCTTTCTTTTCCAGTCCCAAACTACATCTGTACAGAATGGCAGCCTGTCTCTGCTGCAGAAATGGAAAGACTCCAAAATGGGGGGGGGGGGGGGGGGGGGGGGAGAGACTTAGCGGAAGGGCCAGAGTCTGAAAAAAATCTAGAAGGGCCCCTGGGAAGACAGCTAGTCTGCAATTCCCTGCTACATGCCAAGTCTCACAAGCATAACCATTATGCACATGGAGCAAGGGGGCAGAGAGTGCCTTCAGGAGCAGCAATTCACTTTTTAAAAGGAAGCAAGGACCTTGTCCTGCACTGTCAAACCCACTGAAAAATATAACTAGGAACATCTCATTAGGAAACTTTAGGAAGAACTTCCTAATAGCAAGAGCCGTTCAACAGTAGAGCAGGCTCTCACAGAGGGTGGTGGACTCGCCTTCGCTTGTATATTTTCTGTTAGCTTGGATGACTCACGTGGATTCCTGCATGGCAAGGGCTGGACTACATAGCCTTGGCAGTCCCTCTCAGTCTTGTGATCCTACCAGTTTTTCCAAAGCAGAAGTGGGCTTGCAGCTCATTCCAGCTTTGCTGAGTTTTTTTTTTTTTTTTTTTTTTTTTTTTTTTTTTTTTTTTTTTTTTTTGTATTTCTGACTGTCCAGGGATAGGAAACTGGTTTCCACACCCCTGGTGAGGAAGGGTGAGCAGTCTTCAAACCAGGAAGAGCCCACTGCCTCTCGACCCAAAGCAGGGAACACTTTTGCCCAACCAAATGGCAGTACCTTGTCTCCCCCTTAGCTGCTCTTTTGAAACAACTCCTTTTTGAAGAGGATTAGGGCAGAAGAAACTCTGTCTAGAGGCATGGTTTAACAATAGCAAGGAAATATATATCTCCCCATTTTCACAGCTGCAGAATAGAAATCAATGTGAAACCAACCTATTGATTCTCCATGCTCTGTGATTTCTCCTCTCTTCCCCCTCCCTCAACCTTTCTCCCCCTGAGGTTTCACAACAAGGTGGAATAAGACAGAATAAAAATATGAAAGACCATGGAGAGGAAAGGCTATTTCAAGAATATTCTAGACCATTCCCTTGAAAGGAAAGGAGGGCTGCACTTCTCCCACTTCTCTGCCAGGTATTTAAGAAAAGGTGGGCAGTTGGTTGAGTGGGTAGATGCCATGCAAAGGTGAAAAGAGAGAAATGGAAATATTCCATACCAACCTGAAATGGGGCTCTGGAGAGAACTAGCAAGGGAGCCTGCAGGCCAGAACTGCAAATCCTTCTGCTACAAAGAAAAATAGAAGACATGAGGGGGTTTGCTAGGTTGGAAGAAACCCATCCTCCAACAGAACAGCAACACGTGAATTTATTTTTGCAGACCCAAAGCTCCCAAATCAGGTCCTGACTGTGTGCACTCCCATCTGCCAAACAGGCAAAGGCCCTCAGCTCCCTGATCCAAACACAGCTGATGGGCTAGCACCAAACATGCAGGCCCACCCTTCACAGGAGCCAGCCAGGAGTTAGACTGGGACCCCCAAACACTCCCTGTCACAAGACATCCACAGGATTTGCAGCTGCAGATTTAACATGCCTGTTTATCCAAGGAACAAGAAATGTCCATCCACCTCACCTTCTCCATCTTTAGCTTAACACACGGAATGTAAATATTCATTTATGGATGTGGAGGCAGCAGGGTGGAGGGAAAATAGGACCTTCCAGATGTTCTGGACTTAACTCTGAGAAGTCCCACTCCTCTTGGCTAATGGTAAGAGACCGAGTGAGCTGTAGTTCAATACCTCTGGAGGGCCAAAGCCTCCATGAATGTAGTTGATAGTGGACAGCAGCCAAGGTCCAGGGTATTCTGGACAGACACCTCCCCCTCTGTGAGGCTTTGTGGATGAACCAGGCCATCCCATCTGGCTTAGCTCAGTGCTGTGCACACAAGGAACTGTGGCTCAAGGGAAAGGCTAGATGCTGGGCCTCCACCCACTTGTTCAGTCCTCAGTATCATCTCAGAGATCAGGGAATTGAGGAGGGGGAAGTTGGCCTTTTCCCTGACCCCCTCCTCACACCAAAGAACTGCTATGGTTCAAAAGAGATGGTGCTGGACCAGATGGACTGATATGTGGCAAAAGGGAGAGCCACAGGATTGGTCTCTATTGAAAATTAAGCCAGATAAACTCCATTTCCAGTGGATAAATGGAGAGAAACCCACTCCCAGATCCTAGTTCGTCTTTGCCTTTCCCTAAGGCAGAAGAGAATGGCAATGGCAAACCCCCTATGAAGAAACTTGCCAAAAAAGCCCCATGACAGGTTGGCCTTAGAGTAGCCATATGTCCGAAACAACTTGTGGGCCCCCAACAAGGCAGAAGTGAACCTGGCCTTTCTTTGCTCCCAGTCTGGCACTCCTGTCCTGGGTCTTCTCAGATGGCTACACATCCTTCCTCCTCATATGCCAGCATCTGGATGCTTTCCCCTTCCCTATTCAGAGACCAAAATGCTTTTCTACCACAAGGGGAAAAACATCTTGGCCTTTTTGGTGCCGCCTCTTCAGCTTCAATGCCACCCACCCAGAATGGGGTCCCCAAGAGCATCTTTAAAATCCAGTTTGGCCCCTGAGGCTGAATGGGGTTTCCCAAACATGCTGACTGGCCTACCTCCTGAAGTTAGGGGGATGTTGCATGACTTGCTAGACCTCTGAAAACACCCAACCTTGTTTTCATAGCAGGGAACCTTCCTCCATGTCCAACTCACTCTACAAGGAGCCCACAAAGAGGCAAAGGCGAGGCCTACCTTGAGTCTGGTGCTGGTGCATTCAGGTAGGAGAGTCTTGCAGCTTTTGTGGACATTAACTGTGCAGTCTGAGGAGGAAGAAGGAAAGAGAAAGAAGATGCAGACTTCCCACGCATGCATGCATGCCTCTCTGTTCTGGATAGCCATTAGGATGCAAAGCCACTCTGCCTTTGCAGGGCACACAAGGAAAAAGTAAATGTGCTACAAAAGTGGCCATGCAAAGCTAAGTATAATGGTTAGAGAGCTAGAGTAGGACACACAAGACCCAGATTCAAAACTCCCCAGCCACTGTGAACTTGAGCTGGTTGTGGGCCCCCCAAATCTCTTGAAGCCTGACCTATTTCACAAGATTGTGAAAATAAAGTAGGAAAGCAGAGAGCCAGGTACTCCATCTTGAAGTCAGATGACAAAAAATGACCCAAGCAAATAAATCTGCTCCACTGTGCACTCCTGTATTTAAAGTCTCTTCCAATTCTATGGTTGTATGACCAAGGGCAGCAGCTTTTCCTGACTGGTTCTGCCCATAACTTCCTCCATGACGATAATTTTTGAAAGAAAGGGGGCACTTCCAACCACCTCCAGTGGCTGCACCGGGGCAACAATCTGGGCCCTACAAGCCCACCCTCCCTTGAAGAGAGATGCTGCAGCACTAGGCTTCAGGGGCTGCTGTTTTCCCAGAAAAATAGAACCACATTATATAATTCACACAAGATGCAGCCCAACAACCAGGCAAACAGCTTCTCTCACATCCCAGGAAATCCGCACAACGTGTCCTCGCCACAAGCGGGCCAACAGGCCAAAGGGTAATGATGAGCCAGGGTAGGGCTTGCTTTAATGCCCCTCTGTCACCCCACAGCAGCCAGCAAGAACCTGGTAAGAACAGTGGTTTCAGACAGCTCACCGGCTGGAGGCGGGGGATCGGGGAACAGGGGCTGCCATGAAAAAATACATTAGTATTTTTAAAACACATACAAGCCCAGCTTTGAGAAGAAGTATACAACAGGTCAAGAAGCCCTGTGCCCCACTTTTTGCTTAAAACAGAAGAAGAAGCACCCAGTGATTTGGAAGTGGGAGGACAAGAGCTGGTTTTCCTTGAGCTCACAGCGAGAGGACAAGCAACAACAACTTAGGATGTGAGGGTGACACCCCAGACACACAGCCACAAGACAAAACCCAGTGCCTGCCCACTCCAAGAAAAGAGAGCTGTTTTCTTTACTGGGGCAAGCTGACCGAGATAACGGTGGAGCTCTGTCATCACAGCTACATCTGATGACGCCACCCAAACTCATCTTTTCAGCAAGGGAGCACCCCAGTTTGCAAGGCAGTGAAGACTGGGACGCTGGGCAATGACATCCACAGTGCATCCACACAGAGACCAGGCTGCTGGAGAGACACCCCCCGTTTGCAACCATGACCATGCTGCAGACATCAGTTCCTGAGGCCCCGAGCTCCAGTACCTCAAAACCCCTTGCATTGGGGTGTTGCTTGGCTTAAGAAGTAGGCTTTGGGGGTCACGCGAATGATCATAAATGCAAATCCCCAGGAGTTACATGATCACATCCACCTCTCAATCTCAAAATTGACAAACAGTTTGCCAGCCTTTTTGACCACCACTCTCAGCAGTGTATGGCCCCATAACCATGCACGGACTGCCACCCCCACACACTGTAATTCCCCTCTTGCCCCTGCCCCTTACAGCAAACTATAGACTGCAAGTCCCTGTCCTATCCCAAACCCACACCCTGCAATGCTCCACAAACAGTGGCTGAGAGACTGGCAAGGGCACACCTCACCCCCCCCCCCCGAGCTGCCAACCCCAGAGGGCCTTTCAGTTTACTTCCTGGTTTCCAGGGCCATGTGCTAGAAACATAATAAAATCATCCCCCAATTCACACCTTCCAGGGCCCATTGACGATATTTTTAGTATCAAAATAAATGTGGGGAGAGGCTTGTAGTTTGGGCTCTCCAACATCATCTTGGGGGATTCAGTTCACCCAATTTTTATGACGGCTCCTTTTTCTTGACAAAGTGCTATCCTCACCTTTTGACTTCTCTTCTCTGGCTTGAACACGTTCTGACCTAAACCAGCTGCTGCTGGTAGTTTGAACAGGTTTGAAAGGGAGCAGAGCAGGAACTCCAAGGCAGAGGCATGACCTCACCCTGAAAGGTATTCAGAGCATCTAGGAAGCAGAAACACCGAAAAAGCAGAAACCGAGCACTACTTCTCTCACATCCATCTTCTAGGTTTCGGCCGCAAGCGGGCACAGGGAACGTCGCAATTCATAACTGATCCTCTTGAATCCCCAAATCACTTAGTACTAAGGAGGACTCCAGCTAGCAAGGAATGCCTAAAAGGTGAGGCCAAGCAACCAGCAGAACCAGAAGGCCTGGCACTGGCCCTTGGTGGATCCAGGGGAAAAGCTGTCCCTTGCTAGAGGGGATAAAAACCCTGTACAGTTGGCCCTCCATATCCACAGATTCCTTATCCATGGATTCAACCATCCATAGCTTGAAAATATTTTTAAAATATATGAATTCCAAAAAGCAAACCTTGATTTTGCCATATTCTGTAAGGGACACTATTTTACATTACCATTATATTTTATGGGACTTGAGCATCCACAGATTTTTTGCATCCATGGGAGGTCCTGGAACCAAACTCCAGCAAATATCAAGGGCTCAATTTCAGACACTGCATTAAAAGCCAAGAGGAAGACATCACACCTCAGTACATCATTCCAAACACATTTAAAGATGTGTTTGGAAGAAGGAAGAGTTTTTATGAGGAAACGTTTTCAAAACTCTTTCCAAGTGAAGTGTTTTCAAATAGGTATAATACAAAGGTATTTATAAGGATACAAATTGGAGCCACTAAAATAGTGAAGGGTATGGAACCCATGCCTTATGAGGAGCGACTTAGGAAACTGGGTGTTTAGCCTGGAGAAGAGTAGATTAAGAGGTGATATGATAACCCTGTTTAAATATATGAAGGGATGTCATATTGAGAATGCAACAAGTTTGTTTTCTGCTGCTCCAGCTACACGAAAAAAGATTTCACCTCAACATTAGGAGGAACTGTCTGACAGTAAGAGCTGTTTGACAATGGAAGACGCTCCCTTGGAAAGTGGGGGAGTCTCCTTCTTTGGAGGTCTTTAAACAAAGGCTGGATGGCCATCTGTCAGGGATACTTTGATTGTGAGTTCCTGCATGGCAGGGGCTTGGATTGGATGGCCTTGTGGTCTCTTCCAACTCTATAATTCTATGAAATTTGCATGTCCTAAAAATGATGTAAACAGCTCACTGCTTCTAAGAATCAAGTTTAATTTCCCACCCACCGGATTTTATGACTGTCTCCCAGAGCCCACATGGCTAAAAAAGAGAAATTGTCTCTGCCTATATGGATAGCTCTCCGTACCATCTTAACTGAGAACAACATTTTGACAAAATGTAGGCCTGTGACTTCTTTCTTTCTCCTGTATGATTTTAACACCTTTGCCTGATGAAAAAGCCAGTGGAGCTTTGAAAGCTTGCAAAATATATTTTGTGCATTTTTGGTTGGCCCAATAAAGGTACTGTGGTTTTGTGGATACTGGATTTTATTGTACTTAACTGCCATGTTTAGCTAAAACAGGCTGTATTAAAAACAACTACCCTGTAATACTCCCAGGGCTAATGTGTAACTGAGCATTCAACCTGACAACTCAAATATTCACAGCTCTCAAGGTCTGATTCCTCACTTGCCCTTTTTGAGCCAGGGGCCAGGTTGCTGTGCCTCAAACAAATGGGGGACCGAAGCGCAATAAATAAATAAATAAATAAATAAATA
>CM034716.1:673247-710362 GCA_020142125.1 Phrynosoma platyrhinos
ATATTTTTTCAATTGTCCTTTACTAGAATCCCAGTGTAGTATAGTGATCTGAGGGTTGGATTGGGAATCTGAAAGATCAGAGTAAGAATTCCCATTCAGCCATGAAAACTCATTGAGTGATCTTGGGCAAGTCACACCCTCTCAGCTTCAAAGGAAGGCAAAGGCAAAAAACCCTCTGAACAAAACTTGCCAAGAAAACCCCATGATCACCTTAGATCAGAAATGACTTGAATACGCACAACAATTATTATTTGCTGTATTGCATGCATTTTGTCAATGTTGTTGTGAGCCACCTTAAGTCTCATTTTGATGAGAAAGACGGAAGTGAGTTCAAGTTCCTGAAGAAGACATTCGAAGTTGAAAGGCAGCAAGTCAGAGATTTTTAATGGTGCGTTTTGTTTACCTTGCAGGACATGTCAGTGCTTGTTCCGGTCCTATTTTCTCTTTATTTTGGTGCATCAACTGTACATGAACTTTTTATTTGGACCGTGAGCAGCAACCAAAAGGTTCAGGCTGCCATTACCCACACTGGCTGGTGATTCTGGAAGTTGCAGCCCACTAAATGTAAGTTTTCTCCATGCCCTTCTCCTCTCCAATGCTGCCCACCAAGGCTTTTTCTGCTATTCAGGAGGCCCTGTTTGCTCCCAGCCCCAGTTGGATCCCATCTGCAAAGGGCAGAGCCCATAGACCGGAGCCTCTAAAATGAGGCATGAAAGTGCTTGAGACAATAAATCAAGAAGTGGCCCCAGGCTCATGCTTATTTTGTTGCAATCCAGACTATCAAAGCAATCCCTCTGAAAAACCTGGGATTCATCCAGTGCCTGCAGAATAAACACTGGGAGAGCATGTTTATGAGCAAGGATGGTCACCTTCTCTCCCACAAAGGAAGGAGGAGGAAAAGGAAGGGCGTCCAGAAGGAAACCATTGCCCAGCAAGGCAAAGGGCAAAGCCTGCAGGCCACTCATATTATGGTGGGCACCCAATACCCATTTTTCAGTTCAGCTCTCTTGCCAAGCCTCTGGCAAAAAAGCCCAGTTCCTCCCAGGCTGCCACTAGATGCCCCAAAGGCAGAGGAGAGAAGCCTGGGGATGGGGTGGCTCAGCACATCCTTACCACAAGACTGTCACTCCTCCACCTTGCCAAAGGCTGCTTTTTTCCTCAAGCCAAACTGGCATTTCTGCCCCAGTGCTCTCAATGCTGCTGCCTGCATTAGCACTGAAACAACATTCAGAAGTAAAAAGGAAAGGGGAGCTGCCTGCTTCTGTGAGACAGAACAACTGGGATGAGGAGAAGAGAATAAATGAAATGGGTACAGTTAATTATTTACAAAACCTGTCACATTTACTAAGTATTAAAGAGATATTAAATGTCCATCCACCAAGATATATTTTTAAAAAGCCCTTACACTGATCAACTTAATCTGGGATATACATTCTGATATGTTGGACTAGAAGAGACCAGCATTCAAATCTCTACTTGGCCATGGAAACCCATCCTGGGCAAGTCACACTCTCTTAGCCTCACAGCAAGATCATAGTAGCAAACCCCCTCTAAACAAATCTTTCCAAGAAAATTGTATAATAGGGTCACCAAGAAGAGGGAGACAACTTGAAGGTGAACAACAACATATTCTGACTCCCAATGGGAATTCCAGGGTAGGATGATTGTTTTAAAAAAAACTGCAAGGGCTGCCCCTGTGCCTCTGGTCTAAACTCAAGGTCCTTGAACCTCATGACTGGAAGGAGTGCCTCTCCCTATGTAGGGCTGCCTGAGGTCTGCTGGAGGGGCTTTTTTTGCTCAGGGACTCCTTGCAAATTCAATTAGCACCACGACTACGGTCATTATGGCACCAAGTGAAAAAGTGGTGGGTTCCCAAAGCTTTTTTTGGGGGGGGCCTAACTGGTTTCAGACACATGTGCATAGTTTAAACTCTTTTAACCTGTTTTAACCTTCCTTCTTCACTATTTTTGTTCAATTGCTTTACATACTTTTAGCTTAATTTTTTTTTCATTTGTTGCTGTTGTTATATGCCTCCAAGTTGATTCATTCCCTTGGACAGAAGGAATTCATTCATTTTCTCCAAAAGCAACCTGAAACTCAACTCCTGGCATGCCAAGGACATCTTTGCCAGCCTGTTGAACAACAATGAGAAAAGGAACAGGTAGCAGATAGTAACACTGCTGAAAAGTTCCCCTCAAAAGAGCCAAAGAAGGACTGCCTTCACACCAAGCTGGGCTCTTTTGCTGGCCTTTCCAGCCAGCTAATCCCCATCCCTTTCCCCACAAAGGTAGGTACTTGGGGCTGTGTCCATGGCCCTTCCCCCCTTCACAGGATTATGGGTACATTCCTTTGAAAGGTTATTCTTTTGAATGACAACCCAACAGCCCCAAATCCTAGGAGCTGTCAACAACAACAGGAACCTTCCTAAGCTCTGTTTTGTCTAGTTTTATTTCATTTTTGCCACTCAAATGACAACCCCCCTCCCTTCCTGGTTCAAAATTCTTAGATCTTCCGAAATCTGGGACTAAAATGATCCCAGGCACCAGACGTGTATGAATATATATAAGCAGCTTCTCCAAGCTCTGCTGGGCAATACTACTTTGAACAGGCAAAAGGCAGCAAGACAGTGTGGCAACACAGCACAGAAACACCTGGGGGGCTGCTGTCCTATAGAGTCCCCTGGCTGAGCATGGCCCTCACCCAGCCCTTGAGTTGTGGGTGGGGTGGACACACTCATTTTTCCATTCTAATTTATTCATATTTCCAATAACAATTTTAAAAATTCAAAACTGTCCACCATATCTGCCACCCACTGAAACCACCACCATGGCTCGTCTATAGTACAATTTTACCTGAAACCAGATGCAAGGAAGTTCACTTTGAATGAATTCAAGGTATGTGTGTTAGACAACAGCCATGAAACCCCAATACTGACCCACCCAACCACACTAATGTGACAGACAAGAAGCCCTATATAGTTTTCTTCTCATGGTGAGGAGGGAACAGAGACAAGGATGAGATGACCAAGATGATCAAAGGTCTGGAAACCAAAAGCCCTCTCAGGAATGACTGAGAGAGCTAAGAGATGAAAAAACTGAGAGGGGACATAATAGCCTTTTTTAAATATTGTAAGGGATGCCATGTAGAAGATGGAGTGAGCATGTTTTGTGCTGCTCCAGAGAGGAGGACATGGAGCAATGGGTTCAAATGGCAAGAAAAAGATTCCACCTAAACATTAGTAACGTTTGATTGTTTGACAGTGGGACAGATTGCCTTGGAGGGTGGTGGATTCCTTTCTTTGGTAGTATTTAAACATAGACTGAATAGATATCCCACAGGAATGCATTAACTATAGATTCTACATTAATGACGAGTGTGTGTGGGGATTTGATAATAATTATATTTTAAATATTTTAAAAACACATAATATACAGTGGAACCTTGGTATTTCCTGGGTTTTGGTTCCAGGATCCCCTGTGGATACAAAAATCCATGGATTTTGACACAGGGCTACATGTGAGGTTTGATCAAAACCGAATAAAGTGGGATTCCTACTGCCATTGACTGGGGCATTATACTCCTGTTGATGCAGCCCAAAATGGCATTGGCAGTTTTGACTGCAGCATCACACTGCTGGTTTATGCTTATCTCCTTATCTTCTTGAACCATGTCGTGCCCAGAACTGGAGAAAGGATTCCTCCAGATGAGGCCTTGCTAAAGCTGAATAGACTGGCACTATGCCTTCCTTGGCCTGGATATTATATTCCTGTTGATGAAGTCTGGAATTGCATTGGCTTTTTCAGTCACCCATCACACTGTTGACTCATTTTTAGCTTGAGGTCTAAAGTTTGTGTGATGTTATTTATATCCTGCCTTTTCCCCTATTCTGGGACTCACAGCTGCTTACAAAACCCATAGAGCTAAAAAAAAATTACATCACAAAAACAAAAGTTAAAAATATAATTAAATTATCAATAAAATTTAAGGCAGTTGAAGCAGGACCATTAGAAGAAAAAGAGTGATTACAGACAATACAGCATTTTATAGGTTGAATCTCCCTTATCCGAAATGCTTGGGACCAGAAGCGTTTTGGATTTCACGTTTTTTCAGATTGTAGAATATTTGCATATAAATAGTGATATATCTTGGAGATAAGACCCCAGGTTAAATGTGAAATTCATTCATGTTTCGTATACACTTTATACATATAGCCTGGTATTTTATAGTGTATTTATACATGGTATTTTAAATAATTTTGTGCATGAGACAAAGTTTATGTACATTGAAGCATCAAAAGACAAAGGTGTTACTATCTCAACCAAACATGTGGGACAATTTTGGATTTCAGAATATTTTGAATGCTGAAATCCCTGATGAGACTCAGCCTGTACTGAGCAATCAGCCCTCAAAGGCCTTCCAAAACAAGACAGTCTCCCCTTGCCTATGGAGGGAGAGCCTAACCTCCCTTGGAAGGGAGTTCCAGACTTCTGGAGGAGCCACCAAGAAGGCCCTGCCTCCCATCTTCCCCACAGATGTACTTATGGGGCTGATGGGCAGAGGGAAGGGTCATTCCAGAGGATCTCTATACACGGTCTTCACTCACCCCTTCACCCCTGGGTCTCAGATGTTCCCTAAATAACAGGTTCTCTGACTTTTAAAAAACAAAGAAACTGCAGATGCTGGAGACTGGGAGGTTTGAGAGGCAAAAGAGGGAGGAAAAAACATCTCAAGCTGTGTTCAAGCCCTAGCACAGAGATACTCTCAGGCTGAGAAAAAGAATTGTGGGTTCTCAGACTTTGCATTATTTCTCACACATTCCAAACAGGAGAGGACGAAACTGGCATTGTTTTCCTACATGAGAAAGAGGTGCCACTCCTGGGTGCTCCTGGAAAGGACAGGCAGCCACCCCATACCACATCAGATCTGGGGTCTATCCTACTCACTATTAAGCAAGCTGGGGGAAAACCCACCCAGCCCCTCAGGATCTTTAAGTCAACCGTGGCCTCCTTGCTTCAAGCTAAATCCAACTGGGAGTGATTGGATTATGTCTTCCAGGATTGATAGACTTTGGGGGTCCCTTCCAACTCTAGGATTCTATGTATTCCTGCATAGCAGAAAGGGGTCGGACTAGATGGCCCTTGGAGATCCCTTCCAGTTCTATGGCAGTCAGTCCCCAGCTAAGAGCAGGCCCAGGGAATCAACAAGAACTCAGAAAACCAAAATTTCCATTGATGCAGCAGGCCTAACCCTTACGAAGTTGGGGAGTAACAACTGAATTTAGATCCAGGTGGTGCTGGTACTGCAAACAATTCATCCTTCAACACTGGCCGGGGTTGATGGGAGTCACAGGAACAAAACGTCTGGAGGGCCACCATTTGCCACAAGACCTTCAGCATATCTTGGCTTGTCAGGCACTTTCCAAAGGGGTCTTCCTAAATCCAGGGAAAGACCCAGATCCTCTCCAAACACACCCATAGAGCAGAATGGCCTCTGAAGTGCTGCCAAAATACCACCTATTGACAGGTCCATGAAGACTAGAAACTTGGATTTTCAACACACACACAACCCAAAACAACAATTTCTTGCAAACTCAAGTCCACACAGGGAGCAGCCGGGTGGTGGGACAGACTCGGTGTCACGGGGAGAAGGAGAGAGGCTGGCCATCCCTTGGTTTCTTCCAGCAGCCATTCATCCGTCTCTAACCACTAGCTCACATTGCCTAAAGAACTGGACAAAGTCTGAGGACCCACAATAAGAAAACATGAACTCACACTTCACAAAATAACCACAATTCCTCATGTCACACGCGGGGAGACCGCACGATTCCTAACCCTCTCCAGTTTTTGGAGAAACATGGGATTTTAATGAAATACAGTAAAATAAAATACGCAACATACACAAGAGCCAGCATAGTGGTTTGATTTCTGGAGTAGAACTCTGCATACACGGGTTCGAATCCTGGTTGCCATAGAAACCTGCTGGGTGACCTTGGGAGAGTCACACTCTCTCAGCCTGAGAGGAAGGCAAAGGCCAAACCCTTCTGAGCAAATCCGGTCCCCTCCCCCCCCAAAAAAACTGTGACAGGGTCGCCATGAATCAGGAACGACTTGAAGGCACACAACAACAACACAACACGCAAGTGGGCAGGCATATATATTTAAATGATATGCTAAATAGGTACACACATAAACACCCAGAGAAAACACACACACACCCATACAAGGAGCGGCCTCCCAAGGTTTTTCAAGCCACAAGTCCCACACTGGCTGGAGAGGATGATGGGAACTCAGGTCCCCAAAACACCTGGAGGAGTAGCCCCTCACTTACCCTCTAGGTTTTAGGTCAGGCTGGGGAATGGTTGAAGCCTCCTAGAGTGTGTTTGGACTGCAGCTCCCATGAGCCCCGGGCTGGCCCCTCCAAGGATAGGGGATGCTGGGAGCTGCAGTCCAACAGCATCTCACTATAAATTCATAACTAGAAACATGAGGGTTTTTTCAGATTAAGAAAAAGCAACATGCATAACAGGTGTGTGAGCGTATATTTAAATGATATGCTAAATAGATACATAGAGTCTAGGTGGGTCTCTCTGAAGCCTCCCCCCAAAATGGGGCTGTGACGTAACGCAGCGTCACAGGGGAGAAGGACGGAGAACCTGCCTCACCTGCAGGAAGGACCCTTCTCTGAGGAAGAAGAAAAAGCGGCGGCGGCGACGGTCCCCCCAGGGCAGCGACGCCCGGCCCAGCCTCGCCCCCCTCTCGCGAGAACTGCCCTTTCTCTCGCGAGAACTGCTTAATTCCCACGGGAACTTGGGCAGGTAGAAGACTGAAGGTGTATTGAGAGAAATCTCGCGAGATGTCAGGGCGCCTTAGGGGCGGAACCTCGCGTCACCTTACCACGAAGGTAGAGAAGAGGCAGACCCGCGTAAGCCACGCCTCTTCAAACAGAGCGCTACCTGCGCCAGCCTATCACCTTTCGCGACACCGGCCCTTTCAAAATTCCCGCCCCATTCCATTAAAGGAATGCTTCGGTCCTCTTCCCGCGCGGCTTCAAAATATCGCGAGAGTATCTCCTTTCCCAAGCTGGTTGCCTTGGCAACGGCCTGCGTCTTGGCCTGCCATTTCCTTCTTCGCGGTTTGAACTACAACTCCCAACCAGACATGGGGATGCTGGGAATTGTAGTGCAAATAAAGTAACTATTCCGGATTATATTTTTGTGAGCAAGCTTGATTAATTTTTAATAAAAACTTGCAGTCCTTTCTTTCATGGTATTTTAAACTAGTTCACACTTCTGAAAAAAATACACATTTCATACTATAATATTAATACATTATTTAGTGATAAATTAAATCAATAATATTAATAAATATTAAAAGTTTAAATTTGAGAGGACACTAAACGGGTTTCTCTAAGAAGGAGGAAGCTATTTTACAGTTTATTTACATAAAATAATAAATTGTTTTCATTAGTTTAACTTTACTCTTGTGGATTTTGTGAGTTGGATCATTTATTATTTTAAATAAATAACAACATTACACTATTCGTATAAAATAATAAAGGATCAACAGTGAAAATTCACAACAGTCAAGTTATAATAATTAAAACAAACAATATTTTTCTGGTATTACTTTATGATAAATGATAAGATGGTGATAAACAGAATCAGAAATAAACTTTTCCATGCTCTGAAATTAGTATACAGGCTGAGTCTCCCTTATTATCCAAAATATATGGGACCAGAAGTATTTTGGATTTGGGCATATATGCATAGACATAATGAAATACTTTGGAGATAGGACCCAAATCTAGACATGAAATCCATTTAGGTTTCATCATATACACCTTACACCCATAGCCTGAAGGTAATTTTATACAAATACTTTTAATATTTTTGTGCATGAAACAAAGTTCGTGCACACTGAACCAACAGAAAGCAAAGGTGTCACTGTCTCAGCCACACATGCAGACAATTTTGGATTTTGAAATTCCACATATGGGAGACTCAACCTGAACCTGATTAAAGAATATAAAAATAACAAGATGATTAATATATTTATTATATACTAATTTCAGAGCTTGGAAAAGCTATTTGTGATTCCCCCTAAACCCTAAAACAGCTACCATGCAATTTACACAAACAAGTTACTAGAGCAATTTAAACAAACAAGTTACTACAGGAGCTGCGGTGGTGGATGGTTGTTCCTGCCATTTCTGGCTTCTCCTTTTATGTCATGTCTTTTTAGATTGTAAGCCTGAGGGCAAGGAAATGTCTAACTATCTCTAAGCAGCTCTGAGAGCCTTTCTGGCTGAAGAGTGGGGTATATATGCAGTAAATAAATAAATAAGAAGAAATCAAATCAGAGGGAAATAAACCAGGATGGTTGCCTCAGATTATTGTTCTTTGAAATAATTTCAGGAGAATTTTGCTTTTTAATATAATTTTTTCCTTATCAGAGGCAAAGTCAGGAATATACAATCTGAACTACGCAACCCAGTGTGCACTCTGAAATCATCATTAAAGAAGGAAAGATACCTTTTCAAAGGTACTAGGAGAAAGGCAGGATATACGTGATAATAAATTAAATAAATAAATAAATATCCTGGCATGCCATCAAAGGCACACCCTCTCATTGGGTCTGGTTTTGGGGGCTGCACAACAAGCAAAAATACAGTATGCACAGCTTGCCACAGCCCTGGCACATGTGTGTGTCTGCATCCGCACTGCAGAATTAATACAGTTTTGTACTGTCTTAACTATCAAGCATTATGTAATGCTGGGATTTGTAGCTCTGAGCTAGTTAGCTTTCTTTGTTAGAGAGCGCTGGTCCAATAACATCTAAAATCCACCAAACAGGGACATCTTTAATGGGTTGACAAAAATGCACAAAATCCACCAGGCAAGCTTTCAAAGCTCCACTGGCTTCTTCATCAGGCCAAGGTGCTAAAAACCACACAGGAGGGGAAAAATTTAAATTACAAATCCCAGAATACCATAATATGGAGCTGTGACAGTTAAAGCGGTGTCGAAGTGCATTAATTCTGCAGTGCAGATGCAGCCATATGTGAAATTAAGACATTCTAGAGCAGGGGTAGGCAACCTTTTTGAGCTGTGGGCCGGGTTGCTGTACCTCAGACAACTGAGGGGCCGAAGCACCAAAAATAAATATATAAATAAATAAAAATAAAAATATATTTTTAAAAAAATTAAAAATTAAAAAAATATGCATGCACACTCTCTCAGCCCCAGAAAAGCCATGGCAAAACCCCTGTGGAGATTTTGCCAAGAAAACCCCAAGAACAAGTAATAACAACAATAATCAGTATCATCATGGCGGGCGGCGGTGGCAGGACTGGCCTGGGGCCGGTCTAAAGGCCTCAGGGGGCCACATCCGGCCCCCGGGCCTTAGGTTGCCTACCCCTGTTCTAGAGGGTTGCAATAGTTACAACACGGAAGAGCCCTACCAACAAGGATGGTTGGCACCTCGCCTGACCAAGAATGATAGCCAGAAGCAGCAAGGGGAGAGAAGACGGACAGAGGTCTCCAAGGAGCTGAGATGGGGATGTGCAGGGAAGAGAGTAAGAGAACCCATGTGCCTCAGCAGAAAGCAGAGGCAAGCGGAACCAGGACATAGGTGCAGAAGGCAGGGGACTCCCGTGGTCCCATAGACCCACTGTGGGCACCAGTGAGCCACGCTGCTTGCCCGCCGGTCAGGGCGACTACTCACTCAAGCACTGCAGAGCTGTTTTGTTCACCAAGATCTTGCCACAGAGAGAGCAGCAGGTGCCACTAGAAAAGACCCCCGGTGACAGCTCATGCCCATGCAACACCCGTGCCTGTGCCTTTGCCTCTGCCGCTTCCTTCTCTGTTCTTACCCTACAAAATAAAAGAAGAGGGAGAGAGGATGCCATCATGTCAACAAGGGATCCTTGGAAAGTATGCAGAGCAGATGCCCATCTGCCTTGCCCTCACCACCTTCTCCCACTCAGTGTATAAGCAGCCATTTCCTCTCCAATGCTACCCATTCCTTCTAATGCAGAGGACTTCCATTCCTCACCCTGAATTTGGTCATTCCCTAGGGGGTCCTTTTTCCCCCTGACTGTACATTAGTTTGGTGCTTTCTCCAGATTTACCATCCACTTATCCCCACAAAAACCCAGGTTGGCAAAAAAAACTCAAGTCTTGTTTGCTGTTAGTACAGACAGCTTTGTTTGCCGGTGGTATGGACAGCCAGTTTGTTTTTGTTGACTTTTGTACCATAGTAAAAATATTTGGGGGATGCTTAGTGGTTAAGATGCCAATAGGTACCACTCCAGTGGGAAGATAACAGCATTCAGTGTAGTCATGCTGGCCACATGACCACCAGAGCAGTCCTCGGACAATGCTGGCTCTTTGACATAGGACGTTATCACACGGGGCAAATCTGCTGGTTAATCCACACAAATCCCAAACAAAAACTGGATTTGTGCCCCGCATTTTCACACGATGTCGCACAAAAACTGGACAGAAAGTGGACAGAAAGTGGTGTTATCCAAGATCTTTTGAAATTCGGTTGTTTGGAGGAAATGCATTTGCGAAATTAAGGTAATTTCGCATTTACCGTAATGTGAAAAGCAAATGCGAATTTGGGAGCATTTCCCTGCTTTTCCCATGGTTCCAGTGAGCATTCCTCTATCTGCGCATGTGCAAGAAGCTCATTTCTAGTACATTTACGGGCTTTTCTCACTTGTGTGTGAACGTTAAATGCGCATACTGTAATTTCGCAATTAAGATAATTACGTGTGAAAGCCATTTGGGGAATCAAGGTTTATTTTCGGTTTATTTTCGGAATGCCTCATTTCCACTTTATTATCGCTTTCTGGCCCACGTGTGATAACATCCTTAGTAACAGAGATGAGCACCACCCCGTACAGTCGGTTACAACTATACATTCATATCAAGGGACTACCTTTACATTCACTTAAAAATATTTTACACCTTCACAGTATTGAGTATTTTGCATATAATCTCTTCCTATTTCCACGTTGCAATGCAACCAAAAATGTACAAAAGTCAAAGAGAGGGTGACTACTTCTGCAAGGTATTTTTCCACTTTTATCCCATCTGCCACCAGAATGAGGGCCCCCGTGAACTTCTCTGAAACTGTATTCACCCTTGTTCTAACTGAGATTGGAAAACTCTCTGGGACCTAGGAACCAAAGCATGCATACTGCTGCAAGGCTACAAGTTTTTGTGGGGCCCCAGTGCTCTGGATGCAATCCCTCCTTCTCAAGACTCCTGCTTCTGACCCCAGGGCCAAAGCAGTGTGCGCACTCAGCCCTCTTGCCTTCTCCTTCTGCCACGATCCGGTGACGCGGTTCCGCAGGTTGCTCAGCCGCCGCTTCACTTTGGGGGCTCCCCTCTCAGCTTTATCGCTCTTCCCCGTCTCTTCACTCCTGTGGGAGGAAAGAAGGAAAGGGAAGGTCTGGCCAGAAAGGAGGAGGAGGAATGGTATTTGCTTTATCAAATGTATTATTCCCCACTCCTTTAGTACACAGATCTGGCCTGGGCCACACACAAAAATGTCAGCGGAAGCAGATAAAATCAAACTGGTCATTGAGAAGAAGAGCAAAGCACACAAAAAAATCTCCTCTAAGGCACAGCCACAGGATTAAAGCACCCATTCTGGGCCCCTAGGATCACTCTTTGAGGCCATCCTGTCAATTGGGTGCAATAGCACCAGGAGAGTGGCAGCTGTCAGTCCCATGTCAATGGGGTGGTGAATCTACAGACTTTATCACACAGGGGAAATCACATGCTTAAATGGGGTTTTAAATAGGAAAAAAACTGCAAAAACAGGTAGATTTTCAGGCGACATCACTTTTAAAGTGTGCTTAACCAGAACGGAAAGTAGTCAAAAGCTGCTTCTTTTTACTTTCAGAAAATCCCGAAAGTAAAAAGAAGTGGCTTTTAACTACTATCCATTCGGTTAAGCACACTTTAATGCGACGTCACCTGAAAATCTACCCACTTTTGTGGGTTTCCCCCACCTTTTAAATCCCTTTTCTGCACGGGATTTCCCGTGTGATAAGGTCCCACGCCAAGTTTCCATGTAGACTTTCAGGACTGGGCATTTTCACTTTATCACCATGGAAAGCTCCTTGAAAGGTACCCACAACTTCCATTCTGTGCCCCATTGAGATGAGAGTCCCCAGCTGCCACTCCACCAGGGTTCCTGTCTCTAAACACACACAAATCCATACACACACCACACATGTACTCACTCATTGGAGAGAAATTCAAACCAGGTCAAGTTTTGTTGTGTTTCACTGCTGCCTTCTGGCGCACGCAGGCGTTGCTTAGCCCTGGCAGGGGAGAAAGATGACATATATTAAAGCACAGAAGGCCAAGGCAAAGATCTGGCTAGTATTTCATTAGCCTTACCAACAGCTGGTCCAGGCAATTAAAAAAAATATCCAGATGTGGTCTGGTGGCCCCTCCAAAACCCAGTCCCATTTGATCAGTAAATAACTGAAGGAAATCCATAGATGAAGCAGAGAAACTAGCAGGCATTTTGGAGGAGGGGAAGTGTTAAAACAAGGCAGCATGTTGTCTTGTGCCCAACGGAGAGACTCTGACACCCTAAATCCTAGGAGGGACATCCTCCTAGAAAACGGGAATGAGATCCATGGTTGCATGTCCAGAAAGCAATAAAAAGAGATGCCTGGGGTGTGAATCTCCCTTAACTGAGACCTGGGATGTGTACATACTGCAAAAATAAAGCCATTTGACACTAGCTGTGGAATCCTGGGAATTGTAGTTTGGTGAGGGATTCAGCCTGACCTGTCAGAGAGCTCTGATGCATCGCCAAACTACAAATCCCAGGATTATGTAGGGTAGAGCTATGGCAGTTAAAGTGGTGTCCAACGGGATTATTTATGCGGTGTGAATACTTCCCTGAGTCTCTTTCCATTGGTCTGCCCACATGGACTCCTTAGCCCCTTCAGGCCAGTGGTGGGCAAAGCACCAAGTGAAAGAGACTGCAACTCCTATCAGTCAGTCCTGATATCTGACACAGCCAAGGATGCTATGGTCCCAAACTCTCAACCTGACAGGGGTTTTGATTTCCCCAAGACTCACCCATGGTACTGCGTGAGCTCCTTCAGCACCTGTTGAACCATCAGCCTGTTGGGAGTAGGAGTGCAATAGGAGATATATTATTGTAGCTAAAAAAATCAGGTACAAACAAAGACACTGAACAGTATTAAGAGAACCACTGACCCACGTGCAGAGCTTAAAAGCATTACTGTAACTTGAAAAATTAATTCAGCCATTAAGCATAGTTGGTTAAAAAAACAAGCAAATCCTTATGTTTTTTGTGGGTTTTTTCGGGCTGTGTGGCCATGTTCTAGAAGAGTTTCTTTCTGACGTTTCGCCAGCATCTACGGCTAGCATCTTCAGAAGATGCTAGCCATAGATGCTGGCGAAACGTCAGAAAGAAACTCTTCTAGAACATGGCCACACAGCCCGAAAAAACCCACAAAAAACCTATGGATGCCGGCCATGAAAGCCTACGACTTCAAATCCTTATTATTGTTAGAGTTAGAAGTGGAAAAATGGTGGCTTCATTACTATGTTAACCTTTATTTTTTAAAAAACAAGGTATAGGCAGCTTGCAAACCAAACATCCTGTTTCACAAAACCTTCCAGCCCTCCTGCTTGGTTAGGAATTCTCTAATTCGTTTCTCTGAAATACAGCAATGGAGTTTTCTAGCACAGAAGTCTAAGGAACTCCCAAAACTACAAATCCCAAGATTCCACAGGAAGGAGCCCTTATGGCAGTTACAATGGGATCAAAGTGTAATGTGGATACACTCCAGACTTTGTGGGGAAGGAGGTCTTTATCATGAGTTTGGGAATACCCAGTAGCTTTTCAACAGGGTCGAGGGTCAAGAAATGTTTCTTGTCCTCAAGGTGAAATAGAAAGGGCAGGAAAGAAGCTACCTACAACCTACATTTGCTCTGGAGCAACGTCGTCCCTTTTGATTACTTTCAGTACAGGTGGCACCATCTCTGAAATGCAAGGAAAAAAATTGAGAGTGATGCATCAGGATGCAATGGACAGGAGGCATTGCAGCCATTTTCTTTCACAGCCCAGAAAATTTCCTCTCTATTTTTATTTTATTTTTTATTTATTTTTTTGGACAACAGCTCCCAAGAACCCTCTAGCTAGCATAGTTCTGGAAGTTTCCTGCCTCACATCGCCCCAAATAAAACATTTAAAATCTGATTCTAGGCCAGCATCATTACAGGGAATTTGGATCTTACCCATAAGATCTGAGCCTTGGTTAAATATGGACTGGGAATCATGTGTCTCCACCAAATGTCTTTGGACTGCAACTTCCAGCATCCCTTACCATTGGAAATGCTGGCTGGGGTTGCTAAGACCCACAGTCCAGCAACATCTGATTCTCACTTATGCATGTTAGAGTGATTCTCACAAACCCCTTAATGCATGTATACACAACTTCTGGCTAAATGTCTCCCTCTCCCATCATCCTCTTTCTACTTCTCCTCTTCTCCATCCACATCTCCTGGCTAAATATTTTCTCCTTCTCTTCTCTCTCCCTTCCTTTCCCTCACAAGTCACTCATCTTCTCCCTCTATCTCTATTTCCCATCCTCCTCTTGTTCTTTTCTTTTTCCCCCCATTCTCCAATTCTCCTGGCTCAAATTATTTCTTCCCTCTTCTTTCTCATCTCATCCTTTTTCTCCTTCTACCACCACCTCCCTAGAACTACAACTTCCCTATATCTACAATTTATCAAGATCCAGGCCCCTCCTGCCCTCTCCTCCCTGCCAAGTTAACGCAGATTACTGCAACAAGTGCAAAATTACTGCAACTTGTGCAAACTACTTTTTGCACTAGTGCAAAAATAAACCTAGTGCAAACTACTTTTACACTTTGGACTTAGTTTGCAGCAATGCAAGTAGACTGAGAACAAAGGGAGAAAGAGAGAAGAGGGTAGAAACCAGGACATTTTAAAAATAGCTGATAAAAGTGGGATGGCAGAGGATTGGCTGACAAACAGTTGGAAGTTATGAAGAGGTTCTTGGGAAGAAGAGCCAATGGCCAAGCCAAAACTACTCACCCACACTGACCGGAAGAGAGACCTCTAAGCTGTGGGACATTCGTGGGGAGAGGGTAGGGTCGCAAGGGGAAGGGCCAGATTGGGATCTGAGCCGCTTTCCCCCACTGCTAACATCCTACAAAGAAGAGAACAGCACGTCATCCAGCAGCCCTCTCTATGTGCATGGCAGGAGGTTGGACTGCATCAGGTCCTTGAGATCTCTTCCAATTCTATGGAAGAGGAGGAAACAACTCTATGGAAACATCTAAGAGGAGGATGTTTTGGCCAGTCCATGAAACGTTTTGGGTCACATGGCGGGATTCTCAACAGCTAAAGCAACTGGGGACCATCCATTCAGCTAGGATGGCCCATCAGAGGTTGGAAAAAGGACGCCCATTGGCCATCACCAACTCCTCACCTGCCCTGACCCATGCTTAGATGGCCACAGCTGAGACTCACCACTTGGTTGGCCTCCAGCACCAGAGCTGTCTCTAGATCCAAGGGTCCGGTCTTGACTTGGATGGTCTGGCCTCCACTCCAAACTGTCTGTCCTGGCCGGTGGGAGTGCACAGAAGACGGGTCAGACTGGAGAAGAGTCTTCTCTTCACCCTCCTCCTTCTCTGTATCACTCTTGGGCTCCTCAGAGGCATGTAGACTGAACCTGAAAGGGAAGAACAATGCATCAGAGTGAAAGGAAATCCAAAGGAAGAGCACAAGGGGTTCAATCCAGCTCCACAGTAGGCTTTCAGATATAGGGGGCGGAGGAGGCAGGCATCGTAATCTGTGCCATTCATCATTTGCAGCAAATTACAGTGCACCCTCGATATCCACTGAGGTTTGGTTCCAGAACCCACCCACCCCCCATGGATACCAAAATCCCTGGATGCTCAAGTCTTATTTAATATAATGGACAGTAAAATGATGTCCCTTCTATGGATATGGAGGGCTTACTGTGCCCTTCTTTTATTTGTGCTGCACTTTGGGACATTCCTTTTTGGCTGCTGTCAAGGTTACACTGTGAACCACTCTGAAAATCCATACATTAGACTATTGATTTTCAAACTTTGGTCTTTTAGTATTTTGGACGTCAGCTTCCAGAATTCTTGGCTTTTGGCCAAGGTGGCTGGGGCTTCTTGGAGTTGAACACCTGGATGATTAAGATTTGGGAATCACTGAATTAGACAAAGGAGTAGCCAATTTAACTAAACTAGAGATTAATTTGGCCAAAAGTTTCATTCGTCCGTCAACCTCCACTTTCACGGCCCCAGTGTTTTTCAAAGAGAAAAAAGACAGCTCATTGAGACTAGTCACGGATTATCATAATCTCAGCGGGATCTGTAATACTAACACATACCATCTTCCACTTATGAAGGACATGTTAGGACAATTAGCTACTGGGAAAGTGTTCACCAGACTGGACTTAAGAAACGCTTACTTCCGGGTAAGAATTAAGGAGGAGGACAAACACAAGACTGCTTTCAACTGCTCCCTAGGGACATTTGAATATTTGGTGATGCCTTTTAGGCTAGCAGGATCACCAGGGGAGACCGGTCAATGAAATAATGCACGATTTATGAGACTGGTCAACAAAATAATGCACAATTTGTTGTTTGACTGGGTGTTGGTATATGTGATGTTTTTATTTACTCCCAAGACCTAGATTCACATGTTCAGTTAGTACGGGAAATGTTGACATGTCTCCTGGACAATCAGTTATATGTCAAATTGTCCAAATGCATTTTCCAGGCAAATTTAACTTTTTGGGGAACAGAATATCCACAAAAGGAATAGATATGGACCCTGCATACTGCATACAGTGTTAGACTGTACCCCGCCTAAGACTCGAAAATAGGTACAAAACTTTTGGGGGTTTGCACACATTTTTACCGGCAATTCATCCCTGATTTCGCCCAGATAGCACTCCCCATAACAGACTTGTTAAAAAAGAAAAGCCACCTGAAACAAAAGCCCCATGAGTAGGGCTTTCAAGCCCAAGCTCTCTGCTAAGATACGATGGACTCCTGAATGTGAAGAAGCATTCCAAAACCTAAAACACCTGTTCAGCACTGAACTGATATTAAAACATCCAGTCCCTGATTTGTCCTTTGTTGTGCAAGTGGACGCCAGCAATGTGGCGTTGAGAGCAGTGTTACTGCAGAAAGACACAGAGGGAATCTTGAGGCCCTGTGCCTATCTAAAAGGTCTCAAGGGGCAGAACAGGACTGCCTACCTAGGAATGGGAGGTGTTTGCCGTAAAGTGGGCTCTGCAAACTTGCACCCTTTTATGGAAGGTGCACCCCACCTTTTTGAGGTCTGGACAGACCATTGTAATCTAGAAAGCAGGCCAGTTCCTTCAGGCTTTGCCATCTGCCTTGGTCCAGGCTTTAGAGGGAGAGAAGATCTGCTGGACTTATTCCCCTTCCCCACCACCATTCCCTTCTCCCTTTGTGTCTTGTCTTTTTAGATTGTAAGCCTGAGGGTAGGGAACTGTCTAATTAATCCATTTGTAAGCCGCTCTGATGGCCTTTTGGCTGAAGAGCGGGGTATAAATAAATAAATAAATAAACAATCCAAGTTTCAAGTTCTCATGACTGTGATGACAACACAGGGATAGGATCTATTGAGATGGGAGAACCCCGGGCAGAAGGCAGGCAAAAGTGATGGGCTTCAAGATGCTGGACAAGAGTGGGAACCATGTGTCCCTCCAGAGGTTTTTAAACTGCATCTCCCAGCAGTCCACCTCACCATCTATGGCTGCTGCTGGATGCTAGGAGTTTCAGTCCAACAGCCTTTGGGGGGCATGACAATTCCACCCGAGTGTAGGAAGCCAATATGTGTCTCTCCATTTTCAGAGGAGGGCAGAATAAAATTTGGGACTAGAAGTTCCATAATCCCCATACAGGACAGCCATGCTGGTCTGAAGACTATAGGACTTGTAGTCCACAATGCCATCACCACTCCCCTAGCACTACTTTCTTCCCAAATTACAATAACTCTCCCATTCCCTGTGTGTTGCAGTGTTTTTTTAGGTAAAGAATCCTCAGAGGTGGTTTTTGCTGGTTCCTTCCTCTGAAATAGAGCCTAACAGTACCTGGGATTAGTTGGCAGTCTCCCATACAAGGACTAACCAGGGCTGCCCCCGCTTAGCTCCCCAGATCCTTGAGGGTATGTAGGCCTGTTCTGGGGTGCTGTATTCCCCAGAAAAGGAACGCAATCACTAAAGGGCAAAACCACCAGAAAAGGCATCAATAAAGTGGCAGGTTTTAGTAAATGCCAATTTTGGGTACAGATCTGGGGGGGCTCCTGATAACAGGTGGTGGGGATTTGGGGGGCTAGGGAGCCAGTTTTGCCCCCATTTCCCCCCACCTTCCTGCCTTACCACCATCATGCCTGCAGAGACGCTGGCTGCCAGCCGCCCCATTTTGACAAACAGCCCTGCCAAGATGCACAGCCAAGATTGTTTTTCCCCTGGGCACCTTATAAGGAGGGACAACAGAGTTAAAAATAGAGGCCCCCACCCGCCTCTCCTGTCCCAGCCGGGAGATCAATACCGCCAGCAGCTGTGCAAGAAGGCCGCCTGGCTCTCAGGATCTGCGGCCTTAAAAAGGAAAACCCTGGGCTCCCTGAAATTAAAAAAGCACCACTTGAAAGAGGGTTGGGAAGGTGTCAACTGAGTTTTAAGCCCCCCAGTTCTCTCCAAGCATATTTCTCTCTCTGTCTGCACTGCAGGGGGCTGGACTATATGGCCCTTGGGGTATCATCCAACTCTATGATTTCTATGTTCAGTAGCATCTTGAGTGAGGTTATCAAAGCCGGTGGGTTTTCTAGGAAACCGAGAACAACCCAGGGGCTTCAATTTCCGAGTCTCAGGGTCTTGGTTTCATTTCTCCAAACTCAGGGGAGAAATCTCAGAGTGAGAGCACTGCCTTGAAAAATCTACCTCTGTTTGTTGGGCTTAGAGTTTTCCATCTGAAGGTGCAATTGTAGATTATGCTTAATGTGTCCTGATACATCACAAAGGGTCAGCCCTAGATCCCAGGTTCTAGCTCAAAATCTCAGGGCTTGGCTTTGATAACTGTACTTGCAAGACCAGAGCTGGGCTTAAAATCTCAGGGCTTGGCTTTGATAACTGGACTTGCAAGATCTGAGCTGGGCTTAAAATCTCAGGGTTTGGCTTTGATAACTGTATTTGTAAGACCTGAGCTTTGCAAGCCAAGTCGTTCCCTGGGGAAAAAGCAGAATCAAAGGCAAGCCCTGGAGAGTGGGCACTCTTTCAACAAAGCCAGAGCTCCAGAGGAGAACAAAGTTAGCTGTGCTTAACATGAGCTGCTACCTGGCACAGACTCACCTGTGCTGGGTGTCCATTGGGATGCGCATTTCCCAGCTGTGCCACTGTGAGGTGGACAAGGACCCTTCCAAGCCTGGGAAGGCTTCCCCCTCAACTTCTTCTTCCTCCTTTGGGGTCTGCTTTGGGCCTCGACCCCCAGAGCTGCAGGAACAGACATGGGACTCATCCAAGAAGTGAGAGGTGGTCTCCAAGCCAAGAGTAGTGGTCCAGGTGGCCGGGACACCACCCCCTTTGGCTCTCTCGATTGAGGAGGCAAAGCTGGGTGCCCATTCTGGCTGCAGCTTTGCCACATCTGTGGTTTCGGTGGGCCCGGAAAGACCCAGATCCTTGTAATACTCCGAACCATGAAGAGATGAGTCTATGGAGAGGAGATCCTCCATGCTGCTGCTGTGGGTGGCATCTGGGCCGGCATTGTGTTCCAGAGAAGAAGAGTCATTCTCCTAGAAGAAACACCAAATAGTGGCCTGGGAAGGGGTCCACCAAGGTCACCTAGTCCAAACCCCCCCCCACCCCCGACAGCACAAGGAATCCGCATCTATCTTGCCCCAGTGGCCAAAGTCTGATTCTGGATGTACACAGGTTCCCAGGTCTTTTTCACACCATTACAACACTCTCATCCCAGGTTGTCCCTGCCATATTCTCATCTACTCCTCAGAGAGGATTTTCTCTCTGTGCTACTACCCTCATATGTGGAACATGGCAGAGACAGAGCCTTTTTGGTGGCTGCCCTCAGGTTCTGCAACTCCCTCCCTAGGAAGGTTGGACTGGTACCCTTCTTATTATTTCTGGAAGCTGCCTTGGGTCTCATCTGAGAGAAAGGCAGCATATAAATCAAATAGTAAATAAAATAGTATCCTTCTGTAGGTCGGTGAATAATTTTCATTTCAATGGGCCTTGGGGAGCCAAATACTACTACTACTACTACTACTGGGAGAAAGGTAGCATAAAAATCAAATAAATAAATAATAAATACTACTACTACTACTAATATAGTGGGCCCTTGGTATTTGCTGGGTTTTGGTTCCAGGAGTCGTCCCCCCCATGTATATCAAAATCTGTGGATTCTTAGGTACCATTATATACAGTGGGATAGTAAAATGGTGTCTCTTACATAAAATAGCAAAATAAAGGTTTGCTTTTTGGAATCTATATATTTTTCAAGCTATGGATGCATGAATCTGGGGATAAAGACTCTGTGGATACAGAGGGCTGACTGTAGTAGTAACAACAACAACAACACGTTGTTGTTGTTTGCTTTCAAGTCATTTCCAGCTTATGGCGACCCTATCATGGGGTTTTCTTGGCAGGATTTGTTCAGAGGAGGTTTGCCATTGCCATCCTCTGAGGCTGAGAGAGTGGGACTTGCCCAGGGTCACCCAGTGGGTTTCCATGGCTGAGCGGGAATTCAAATCCTGGTCTGCTGAGTCACAGTCCAACATTCAAACCATTATAACGCTTGCTGTATGGCATTTCTTACTATTAATTCATATGTTTTAATTGCTTTTGGTTTTTAATTTTGTGGATAACTTAATCATATAGAATTTGATGCACATTTTTAATTTGTATCCTGCTTTGCTACAAAGAACAGGCTACAAAGAGTTTCCCAAGCTTGCAAGAGGTCACGAAGACATGGCAAGCCTTTCCTGCTCACTTTCCAAGCCTCCAATTATTCCTCTGTAGCCAAAAAAATAAAATCAAAGAGAAGCGAGGATTCCTCACATGAAAAACTGGACATCTCAGGAAAGTGTGGAGAAAACTGAGCCATCCAGATGTGGGCTTCCTCTTTGACTTTGTACAACCTGAGATGCTGGGGCAGGTCTATCACTGCTGGCAAGATGACTTACCCTCTCTTCGGCCATGGTGCCAAAGAAGACCTCATCCTCCACCATCAGGGATGGAGACAAGGCATCCGGGGTGCTGCAACCAGAGGCCGGGACAGTGTGACTGCTGCTGGGGAAATCTCGCCGGGATGGCTTGCACTCTGAACCTGTGGGCAAGGAGAACAGAGGAGTCATCAGAAATGTCAAGGATACCTCTCCATGCAGGGGGGAAAACAGCCTCTTCCCTAACCCAGCCCACCCCAACATCTGGTGAAACAGTCAAAACCTCTCCTTGCAGAATCCACACTCAGCTCCCACATCTCATAGCCATTTATATCAAATACTTCCAATAGGCAATTTCATCTTTGGATATTTTTATTGGTATTGCCATGCTTTTTCTTTTTCTTTTGTGGACTGGCACCTGGAAACCTAGGTGTTTTTTTTGGGGGGGAGTAGTTATTTATTTTTGCAAATCTGCCTCTAGAGTGAATTAGCAATGAAATGTCATCACTGAAGCCTTGGTTAAGTCACATTCTCTCAGCCTTAGGGGATGGCAATGGCAACCCCCCTCTGAAAAAACGTACAGAGAAAACCCTCTGGAAGGTTTGCTTTAGGGCCACCATAAGTCGAAAACGACTTGAAGGTAACACAAGGACAACAAAGCTGAAAATCCAGGACCCCCTCACAAAGCACACAGTTAACCTGGGGAACTCCCCACCACCAGATGCAGCAACAACAACAACAACAATGAATGTCACGTTGGATGACTTCCAAACTGAACAGGACAAATTCTAACATCATTGATGAGTGCTTCCAAGTTGTTTCCAAGACAAAAGGTTTCCACGATTGAGCGGAGATTCAAACTCAAGGTTGTCATCCAACATTCAAACCACTATGGCATGCTGCCTCTCTAAATTCTAAAATTATCATGTTATTTTTGCAAAGGTGGACTGTGGAAAAGCAACACACAAATAGCTCCAGTGATGGTGACGGAGAGCCTGTCTCATACATACTTCAAGGCAACCCAAGGCAAGAAAACCCCAGAAGATTTTCCTTTTAGGTAAAATCAGGTAAAAATCCAAGGCAGGACCTAAAAGTTATAATAGAATGCTTCTTTGTCTCACTAAGATATTGTCTGAAATCCTATGGGAGCATTACTCACATGTAGCTTGCCCTATAGAAGTGGTTGGACATTTTTCTCTGAACAACTGTAGAATCTTAAAAGAGCTGAAGCAAAGCAGCTTCATTTATATACTGCTTCATATTGCACTATGGGATGTCTAAGTGGTTTACAACTGTAAGCTCATTGCCCCCCAACAGTTGGGTACTCATTTTAGTGACCTTGGAAGGGCCATCCAATCCAACCCCCTTCTGCCATGCAGTAAGACACAACCAAAGCACCCCTAAAAGATGTCTTCCAACATCTTTTTAAACATCTTGAAAGACAGAGAGCCTGCCACCGTCCAAGACAGTCCATTCCTATTTAAATTATTCTTCCTATTGACATTATTTTGTTACTTTGGGCTCAGCTCTCCAATCTATTGAGGTCACTTTTAATCCTGTTCCTGCCCTCTGGGGTATTCGCTACTCCCCCTCGCCAAAATCTGGTCCCATTTGCAAATCTGATAATCATCCCTTCTATTCCATCCTCTAAAAATTTATGAAGTTCTTGAACACCACCAAGTTTTGGATATAACCCTGTGGCATCCCATTTCTGACTCTTCTGCAGGAAGAAGTGGAAGGTTGTGAAAACCCAGTTGCACAAGTAGCATTCATTGCATGCACATGGATGCACATTTACACTTCAGATCCATGTTTGCTTTAGTTGCAGAAGGCCTGGAATTGTGCAGCATGATTAGTGCATCATGCCGCATTCATGCTGCGAAGCCCCAGTATAGGATCATGGCCATAATCTGCATTGGTTTTTATTTGGAAGATCAGCAGCTTCCTGCTTGGATAGGATTAATGTGCACAGCAACTCAGATCTTGGAAGATTAATCTTGGAACCATTAGGTCTTGCAAGGCTTCTCTGAACTATAACCCCAGCCTAATTCCACCCATTTAAGATCAGGTAGATTGTGCAAACCTGAATAATTCCCTGCTAGTTCAAAGATTTGCACAATAAAAACAAGAGGAATGAGTGGGATGGGTTTGGCAGCCCAAACTACCACCCAGATCTCAAAACAATGGTCTCCAACCTTGACCCTGGTTTTTCCTCAGATGCTCCAGCCCCAAAGGGAGATAAATCAGGGCCCTGCTGAGGGTGGCGGCACATGGGCCATGTGCCACGAAAGAGAGCAGAGAGGATCCAGGGCCTCAGAGAGACCATTTTAGGCAATGTGCAAAGCCTCCGGGAATGGGAATGCCAACGGGCACCTCCTCCGCCCACCACAGCTCTCTTTTGCTCTGCTGCTTGGCAGTGGATAAGTGTCCCCTGGCAGCACCATGGAGAGGGGCACAAACTGTGCCAAAAGCAAACTGTATGACGTGCAAGGAGGGCATATGTGTGCCCTTGTGTCCACAAATGCACACACACTTGAGAGGTCACCTCAGGCCCCCCCAGCAAGGCAGGGAGAAGAAGAGGACATGCATGGTGGCAAGGAGGCTTCGGTGATCTTCCAAAGGCACATCAGTTGGCACCACCCATCCCTTTGCCATGATTAAATGCCTGTACTGCAGCCACTCATTCACAGACCACAAGGTTGCGAGTTCAGTACCAACCAGGGCTTAGGCTAGACTCAGGCCTGCATCCTTCCGAGGTGGCTAAAATGAGTACCCAACTGTTGGGGGGCAATGAGCTTATAGTTGTAAACCACTTAGACATCCCTTAGTGCGATATGAAGCGGTATATAAATGAAGCTGCTTTGCTTTGCTCATGCCAATTCAGTGCTACACCCTCCGCATCAAAATCTTAGGCTGATGCCAACCCTCAGTTTAAGCAAACAGGCCCTGGGGACAAATCCAGGTGCTCTGGGCATTCCAGGGGTAGATGCCCTCTTCTCCAAGATGATGCCCTCATTGCTAGGTGTTCTCCAAATTGCCCTATGCATCCTTCCCACCATAAGAGAAAGTTGAAATGCCTTTCTCCCATGGATTTCTTCTTGGCCAGAAATTTTCTTGTTGTTGTGTGCCTTCAAAAATCATTTCCAAGTTATGGCAACCTCAAGACGACCTGTCATGGGGTTTTCTTGGGCTGAGAGTATGTGACTTGCTCAAGGCCACCCAATGAGTTTCCACGGCAGAGCAGGGAACTCAAACCCTGAATTCCAGTGTCATGGTCCTGTGCCCATTCAGAGAGCTGGCAAAGGCTCTCCATTAGCTGGGGAGGAAGGCCGCCTGCCTCCAAATGCTGCAGTCCTCACCACTTGCCTTCCCTCAGCCTGCCCTCCCTGGCAGGGCTGTTGAGGAAACAAAATGGGGGGGGGGAGAGAATAATGCTTGACAGGGAAGGAAGAACAAGGCATAAAAGTGGCAGAGGACCCAAGGGATGTCTGGATAGATACCCTCTAATGTGCTCCTCCATTTTCATGACACAGGGCTTGGGAATGGGAATCCTTTGGACTATGTACAACTCCCAGCTGGCTGAGGGTATTGTGGGAGTTGTAGTAATGTAAAAGGGAAAGAAGAAAGAAGGACCCTCCCTGCAGTCCATCTGCCATTGCCTTGGCCTCAGAGGGAGAGAAGGGCAGGCATAGCTCCATCAGGCCTAGCCCAGAGTAAGAAGAAGGCCCTCTCTCCAGTCCATCTGCCATGGCCCAGGCCTCAGAGGGAGAGGAGAACCGCTGGACTTGGTCTTCTTCCCCACTGCCATTCTTTTCTTCTTTTGTGTCATGTCTTTTTTTAGATTGTAAGCCTGAGGGCAGGGAACTAATTAAAAAATTGTAAACCCCTCTGGGAGCCTTTCTAGCAGAAGAGCGGAGTATAAATACTCCAAATAAATGAATAAAATCAGAGGGGATGCCACCAAGGGAGGTTACAGTTGCCCCCATCCTTGTGTGTGCACAAAATCCATGCGCAGCCCAGAGCCAGAGAAAAAGCCAGGCATATGCCTCACTTTTCCCTCCCAGGAGACACTAAGCAGATCCGGTCGGTTTTCCTTCATCATCCCCCTGCGTTGAGGGGGAACCATAAAAGGTGATGGCAGCGAAATACAAGCGGGATGACGGCCATGTCCTGGGGAAACCGGGCCCAAAGTGGGGCCAAAGCAGTGGGTGGGAGGAGGATGATGCTAAAGACAAAGGATGGACAAGAGTTGTGGGAAAGGAAAAGCATTTATCTCCTGGACTTACTTATGGGGTGGCCCAAAAGCTGGAAATCTTAACTCCTATTACTCTTAATCAACTTACAGTAATCTTCTTTTCTCAGCAAAAGTTATTACCGAAAGTTAGCCTTCCTTCCTCTAAGGCTGAGAGGATGTGACTTGCCCAAGGTCATTCTTTCCATGGCTGAGCAGGAGGGATTCAAACCCTGGGAGACCAGGGTCTGAGTCTACAATGCCAGGCCAGCTCCCTTCTTGTATAAAATGACCCCCAAACCAGTGGCTCTTTTTCCTCTTCCAATTTTATTTTATGGGGGTATTCAATTGCATCCCAACACAACAATCACCTTGTGAGGTAGGGCAGGGCAGGTCATGGCCGCCTGGCTCTCTAGCTGGCATTTATTTGGCAGGGTTGCCTCTGAATGTTTGCAAAGGGGGAGAGACAAGACTGGCGCCAAGTGATATTAACCCAGTTATTATCTGTAAACAGACCAACCCATTTTGGATGAAAAAATATCTAGCTCCTTCCACTGCTCCCAAAGTGACTTAAGAGATGATGATGATGATTTGATTGACCAACTGGGCCAATGGATCAATCACAATTTGATTTATCCACGTTGTTGTTGTTTTAATCACTAGGAAAGTCCTATTACATGTACTATCAAATTTTCTTGGGTATCTCAAGAAAGAAGAGCCATTATCTCTTATGTTTATAAAGAATGATGACTTTCATTTTCTTTTTGGAACTGGGCTTTGTCAGTTCCTTGCTCTTGGTGCCACCCCAATCCCCCCTGCCATGGGGCCCCATGCCCACCTGTATCACACAGGTATATCACGGATATGTTTCCAACATCCCCCGTAACCTCAATCTCCTGCCACATTCCTCACCGGTTGACCATCCCCAACCTAGCCTACCTCACAGGGCTGTTGTGAAAGGGGTAAACAAAATGGAGAGGAAGACCTGTGCCAGAGGAGAAATGGGATACCCATAGGAAGGGGGCACAGGGGTAGCTGGACAAATGCCCTCCACTTGACCACATAAAGACACACAGAGAGAGGCATGCATGCTCTGGAATGGCCATTGATTTGGGTTGCTTTGTGTATTCCTGTGTGGCAGAAGGCGCTTGGATTGGATGGCCTTTGGGACCCCTTCCAACTCTAGGATCCTATGCATTCCTGCATGGCCAAAGGGGGTTAGACTGGATGGCCTTTCCTTCCAAGTCTATGATCCTATGTATTCTTGCATGGCAGAAGGGGATTGGACTGGATGGTCCCTGGGGGTCTCTTCCAGCTCTAGTATTCTAAGTCACAGTTGTGGGTGATGGGGACCCTGATGTGGGCAAATAGTGGGGCGGGGGGATGGAAGGAAGAAGGGAAGAAATATTTACATGGGCTCTCAGGTTCCATTGAGAGACACACAAATACACAAATACATACACACACACAGAGGGGGTCACCCCCCAACCCCAATTGGTCTGCCATGCAGCATCCTTACCTCGCTTGAAGGACCATCTTTTCATCCATCGCCGGGAAAAGGACGGCCAGGAGTGGTTGAGGAGAGAGTCGGCCATGGGGCAGAAGAAGGGCAGTGCCAGCCCTGCCAGGCTGGCCAGGCGGAGGAAGGAAAGAAGCCGGTGGGCAAGGCCAAGCCAAGGCGGGCAGGGAAGGCAGCTGTGGGGCTCCGGCCCAGAGGAAGAATGGGGAAGCCAGCAGGCAGGCGGAGAAGAGCGCATGGGAGCCATGCCAAAGGCATCATCAGTGCCAAAATCATCAGCTGAGCAGCGGCTGGGTTTCATTGCCAGGAGGGCCTGATTCTGCACCCATGGAGGAGGCAGTGGGGAGAAATAGGGGGACCCCCACCCTCCAACAAGGCAGTGGGGAGAATTCATGGGCAAACCAGGTCATTGATTCCTTGACATTATTTTTTTTAAATTCTCTTTCTGATTGCTGGGCCAGCTGTAGCTTGGAAAGTTTCTTTCCAAGAGTTCCCATCTTGCATTACCATGTTGGAGGAATAGAGTGCCCATGAGGAGGAAGAGGGAGCAAAAATGAGGGAATTCTCCCCCCCACTATAAGAATTTGTCTCCCATAAAGTTTTCTTTCACCTCCCTCAATTTCTAAAATTGCAGGAACTTTAAGAAATCTAAAACTGAGCATTTGGGAAGGATGGTTTAGCCTTTCGAAGCAAAGAGCAAAAGGCAAAGGGAATGTGGGAACAAGGAGTTAAAAGGATTTTCAGTGCTGCACATTCAGGGGATATTTGGGGGGGACAGAATTCCTATTTGGAAAGGCAATGCCTTCATTGCAGGAAATTAGAGAAACTTAAACTGAACATTTAGGAAGTACAGCTTAGGCATCTGAAGCAAAGAGCAAAAGGCAAAGTGAATGTGGGAACAAGGAGTTCCAGGTAAAAAGGATTTTCGAGTTCTCACTTTCTGTAGTGCTAGGAATTTGGAGATATATGGGGGAGCAGAATTCCTATTTGGAAAGGCAATGCTTTCATTTCAACTTCTTGTTGTCAACTTATTGTGAAGCTTGGGAAATTAATGTGTCGAGGGGTTGTGTGTGTATGCTTTTTGCTTCTATTACTTTTGAAAAGAACAGCAATACAGATTCAGTCACTGGTAGAACATGAAGGAAATCCCTCAGAAAAATGGTTTTACAAAAGAAAGCAACTGGAAGCACAATCTGAGAAAAATATGTTTGCTCTTTTTTAGTTGCACTGTTTTTTTTAATGTAATTTTAACCACTGCCTCAGCCCTGGTTGCTCAAACAAATTATCTATCAATAGTTGCAGGAAACAGAAATTACTGTTAAAACACTGATTTTTAAAACAAAATTCAAGTGGGTTTGATGCCGAGCATTGTACCAGAAGTGTATCTGCATCAAGGAAACAGGCTGTAGAATGTGCTCAACCCTAAGCTCAGAGCATTGCCTATATATATTGTATTTGTAATACAAGTCCAAGTCCTAGTCCTTGGGAGCTGTCATCAAAAAATGGAATTTGGGTCCCATACTTAGAGAAAGGAGAGAGATAAATTGAACCAACCAACCAACCTTTCCTGGAGCTTCAATCCTAGGGATTTGTTTTCTTTTGGAGCTGCACAGAAGTCCTTTCACAGGCAAGAGAGTCCTGTCACTTTCCTTTAGCGGCTGAATCTAGGAGAGGAAAAAGAGGGCATCTATTCTAGCTATGGTTAACCCCTGGATGTTAACAGCCTCAGAGGTCCAGTTTTGGCCCACTTCTAGTTTGGTACGCAAATTGACAAGATGCCCCCTTCCGCAATTACTTCCTTGGCAGGAAAGGGCCACAAGATGAGCAAGAAATTGTAGAATAATTGACTTGGGAGGGACCGCTAAGGGTCACCTAGACCAACCCTTGCAGGAATCCACAGCTCAAGCGTCAAGGCGCAAGGCAGAGAGAGTGTGCGAGAGAGCATAACATGGCACCTTTTGAATGGTTTCATCCCAGGTGAGGCACTCTGGAGTAAGGATGTAATTCTAACTACATTTCTTCTCCAATTAATAATTTTAGCAAATGTCTTCCAGCTGCAAGAAATGTTTTGAAAATTACAGAATTTTTTAAGCCTATTTGCAGGGGGGGGACTGATTCAGTGCAAAGTTTGCATGTGGTTGTTTTGCACAGAAACAGCAACACAAGACATAATGAAATATCCTTCCCTGCTGTATTTCAAGGCAACTCATGTGAATTTTGTGCAGAATGTCACCATTTCTAGCATTTTCTGCACAGAAAATAACACCTCTGGGAACATTATTTTCTGCTAGAAAATGCTGTCTCTTGCACAGAGGGATGTTTTTTTCTGCAAAACAACCACCTATTAATATAAATCCTGAACTACAAAGATTCCTTTCAGTCTTTTTCTCATTTCTGGACACTCAAAAAACATATTTTTGGACACTTTTGGAAATATTTTTGAATATTCTTTCCATCCCTGCTCTGGAGTCACCCCCGCAGAAAGGAAACTCAAACTCGGCTCCTAAGAAAGGCCAACATCTGTGCCTCCTCATTTCATTTTGAGAAGGGCAGGAGGAAGGTGTTAACATGTTGTCTTCACCAAATACCTCTTCTAAAAGTTGGCATCTCTTTTGGCACCAAAAGGGACAGTGCTACTTGTCTATGGGGGGGGGGGGAAACAGAACAGCACCCCAGGATACAAAAGGCCTCCTCCTTCTTCCTCTTCCTTCCAAACAATGGCAGTATTTTATTTTGGAGCATTTCCATGCTGCAAATAACAAATTTCTCAAAGTGGGTTGCAATAAAAACAAATGCAATGAAGACAATAGCTGGGGTATGTTCTCCCTCTCTTTTTCTCCTTCTTTTGTTTCCCAAACTTGATTCTGGGTCCAATTCAAGCCAATTTGATGGTCAGTGTGCCCCTAGAAAAGGGCACTAGGCAGGCAGATGGACACCAGGAAAAGTTTTCCTTCATCAGCTCTGATTCCTGGGCTGCCTGGTTTGATTCTGGGTGCCACAGTGCCACCTAGAGGAAATAGCTCACCTCTTCACACTTTGGACTCTCCGAAGGAGAGGAGATTGTTGTTGTGTGCCTTCAAGTTGTTTCTGACTTATGGCAACCCTAAAGTGAAGATATTGGAGTTTTCTATGCTGAGAGTGTGTGACTTGCCCAAGGTCACCTAGTGGATTTCATGGCCAAGCTGTCTGAGTTTAAATTGTAGGGTGGTGGTGGAGGAAAGGGGGTATTATTAAATACTGTAACGCAGAAGAGTGGCCCTGACAGTAACAAAAACCCTTCTTGGGGATCTCTTAAAACTTCACAGATGAGTTCCCCAAATATTCTTCAGGCTTAAAGATGGGGGAGGAAACAGAGAAAAAGCCCCCGTCTACATTAAGGACCATTTAGTCTCTATGACTCATGCTCCACGTTCCGCCAGTGAACTCTTTTAGGCCTTTGAAGGACATACCCAATCCCCTTATATATCTGGATTATTTGCTTAATTAAAAGTAGTTGTGAAAATTTTCTCCACAGCTGGGCTCCCAAAGGAACATACTAACAACACAGCTGATTCAAACTTAGTATTCAAACAGTGTTGTTTTTTTTTAAAAAAGAGATCTGAAAGCCAGTTTTTGACCTCAGCAGCAACACGATACCATTTTGGCACCCAACAAAAGGAATCAGATGAGCAAAGGCTGTCACAAACTTATCCACCACCATGGCCAGAAGTATTTCTCTCCTTCTCCTCTTCCCCTTTTTCTTCCTTCACTTTTAACATCTGGTGTTGCTAGAAATCAGGCACTTGGCCTTCTCTGTCAGATGGCACTGCATGGAAAGAAGACAGCTAAATCCACTTACCCCAAGGTCCCTACAAGGTGCCTCATCTTCTCCCTGGTGGTGCTTTCCTCCAAGCTTGCCACTCAGATGGGTTCAGGGGCAAATGGCAACCTTGCTAATTTGTTCCCGGCTCAACAGACTTCCCTTTTTCTTCACAGTCACATCTTCTTTTCCCCAGACCAATCCTCCCCATCACACAGGAAGCCATTTCTCCCCAAGGTTTTCCGTCTTTTGTGGGGTTCACCATCACCTCAAACTAATCTACTTGTGCAAGTTGTGCATGCCTGCCAGACAGATCCTTTGATTCTTTTTATATCTGCAGCAGTTTTAGAGGGTGGGAAATGAAAGGGATAAGACACTGACTGATTGCAAGATTGACAGGTTGGCAGTTTGAGGTCCGGGTGCTGCATGACAGGGTGAGCTCCTGTCACTAGTCCCAGCTTCTGCCAACCTAGCAGTTCGAAAGCATGCAAATGCAAGTAGATAAATAGGTACCACTTCGGTGGGAAGGTAAACAGAGTTCTGTGCAAACATGTTGGCCACATGACCACAGAGTAGTCTCTGACAATGCTGGCTCTTTGCCTTAGTAATGGAGATGAGCACCATTCCTGATGGTTGGACATGACTTGACAAACTTGTCAACAGGGAATAACTTTACTTTACCTTTTAAATGGAAGTCAAGGAGACAGATCTGCTCCAAGGGGTCTTACCAGGATTTAAGATTGAAGACAATATGACAGCTCCATATACACTTGGCACAAGGTCTCACAAAGTGGAGCCTAGAGGCAATTTTAGGATTTGGCTCCTAATTGAGCAAATCATTTTTAGGGGAGGGAAGCCGCATTAGTCTTTTGCAGCCAACAAGAGTCTGGGACCACTTAAGCCAGGTTTTATCTAGTATCATAAAGGTAAAGGTAGTCCCTTTACATGAATGTCTAGTCATAGCTGACTATGGGGTGTGAGTGCTCATCTCCATTACTAAGCCGAAGAGCCAGCCTTGTCCGAAGACAACTCCGGTGGTCATGTGGCCAGCATGATGGCACCAAATGCTGTTACCTTCCCACCAGAGCGGTACCTATTTATCTACTTACATTTGCATGCTTTTGAACTGCTAGGTTGGCAAAAGCTGGGATTAGTGATGGAAGCTCACCCCATCATGTGGCATTTGGGCCTCAAATTGCCAACCTTTTGACCTTCTGATTGTCAGAACTGGCATCTTAACCACTAAGCTATCCCATCCGATATCTAGCACCATGCATAGGCCGAATAAAATAAAACTGGTGAGTCTTGCAAGGGCAATCAAATTCATGGTTGTTTGGAGGCAGATGCCACACTGGATACTTACCATGAAGGAGCATTCAGGGCTGTTGAGAGGAAGAATCTACAGAGTGGGTTTCAACCTATCACCACCCAGAATATAGAATCACTGAGTTGGAAAAAAACCCCCAGGGCCCATCCAGTCCAACCCCATTCTGCTATGCAGGAAGACACAATCCAATCCCTCCTTATGACAGATGGCCATCCAGCCTCTGCTTAAAAATCTCTGAAGGAGATTCCATCATCTAGACTGGGGTAAGGTTTACCCCCTGTAATCTCAGGTGGGCAAACAATGCCACCATCAGCTTTGCAAATACCCTGTGTCTGCAATCTTGCTTGGCTAGACATGAGTTGACCGGCCAAGACGGTGACCACCTGGAAACTCTTGCCACATTTCTGCACTGTGCTCTCATAGTGCTGCTATTTCACTATTAGTGCTCTTGCTGCCTCCTGTTACATTCTGGGATTTGCAGTTGAGGGAGAGGCATTTAGAATTCTCAGCCAGGGAGCTCTTAGGCCTCACTGAACTACAAACCCCAGAATGCAACAGGAGGCAGACAGGGCAGTTAAAAGTGGAATAGCAGCACTATAAGAGGGTAGTGCGGAAATGTGGTTAGATTGATGACATTGTTTTCTTTCCTGCCAGTTTTGAGCAGTGAGAGGCTGAAACCCACTCTGTGGATTCCTCCTCTCACCAACCCAGTAAATGGAGAAATTCACAGCTACTGTTTTTTGTTGTTTTAAATGCAATGAACAGATTGGAAGAAATGGAAGAAAACCTGTGGCTGAGAGGAAGCACCACACGGAGAGGGCCTTGCCTCTGTGCTTCTACAAGAGCATCCCTCAGGTGAGACATCTCTTGCACTCAGTACCCCTTGGCCAGGAAAACGAAGAAACAGCTGCAGAGAGTAAGAGACCTGTTCTTTGACCACTAGATGTTCCTCAGGAAAACCACAAGGAAGTTGACCAACATAAAGATTCATGCAAGGAAACGGCCAGACCCACTCCTCCCTCTCAGGAGGAACAGAAGCTGAAGCCAACTTCCAACCAAGTCTTAACAACGTGTCTGCACTATAGCACTATTATAGCATTTTGGTACCACTATAGCTGCCAAACCACTGCCAAACCAATTCCGAAGGGATCTTGGCATTTGTAGCTGGCGCTCTCAATTCTCAGCTATGAGAAAGCATTGATCTGCTGTCCTCTGAACTGTAGCACCATAAGTGTTCAAAAGAATTCTGAATAGCCCACCCTAAACTACAAATCCCAGGAGTCTTTAGGGTGGAGCCCTGCCAATTAAAGTGATACCGAAGTGCCACAATTGTACAGTGCACGTACACTCCCAAGATAGCCTAATGGTCATGAGCAGAGGCCCCATTTATGTTTTAATATTAATAATATTTAATTATTTTTAACTTTTGCAATCAATGTCTTTTTAAACTATTGTAACCTGACTTGAATCCCATTGTGGGAGAAAGGTGGGATATAAATCCTTGAAATAAATAAATAAATAAATAAACCTCCTTTTACAAGTGCAGGAATGTATAGCTGGGGCATCCCAAAAGGAAGCCATCTAAGCTCTGTTCAAAGCCCTTCCACAAAGAGACTCCTTCCAAAACACAAGTCAGATTGACTGCTGGGGAATTCTTCTTCTCAGAAAATTATTTCTAATATTTAGATAAACTTTTTCTCCTCACCTGAATCCTTTGGGATTTGGGGCCAAGTCTCTAAGGCAGCAGAAAACAAACTCACCTCCTTCTTCTACACGACGGCAGCCTTTCCAATTTTTAAAGACCATCTCATCTTTTCCCTGTATTCTCCTGGCTCAACATCCTCAATTCCAGGGGTAGGCAACCTTTCCCCTTTAAGGGCTGAGGGACTTCAGCTCCCAGAAGCCTCAGCCATGTTGGCCAATAGTCCCATGTTGGCCAATAGCTCCTGGGATTCTGGGAGCTGAAGTCCCTCGGCCCTTAAAGGGGAAAGGTTGCCTCCCCCTGCTCAATTCCCTCAGCCATTCCTCAGTTGCAACCATTACAATGACTCAACACAACCAACCACATCTCCTGTTTTGGTTGGTGAGGGCAGAAAATAATCCTCAGTTCAAAAGGAAAGTAATGAGAGGAAATAAATTTACTTTACTGGCACAATGACCAACAAGATACAGCCATTTTTGCAAAGTCACTTTTAAAAAGCATATTCAGAGGCTTCCCCAAGACTATTATGCCATCCTTTGGTTAATCCTAATTTTTTCCCCCCAAGTGATCGGAAACCAATGGGAAACCAATGAGGAACCCCCTGCTTTAGACACAGAAGACTCAGAACAATCAATTACAGCTCCTACCCGCCACCACATGCTCTTCTAAATAGTAGGAAGGGATTACTGTCAAAAAACATCTTTCCATGCTCTAGGAAAACAGCTTTGTGCCTCCAAGTAGATGCTGCTGTGGCTGCCCTGTGGTTTTTCTTTTCTGCTGGAACCAAAGAAGAATGAACAGAAGCAACAAAGGCAGACGTTCAGCTCTGAGAATATTATTGGATAATTTATTCAGATTTTCTCTCTCTAATATAAACAATTAACTGTTCAATATTTTACACACAACAAGTTTTCCACTTTATATTCAAAGATACTCTCTGAACACATCACTGCTTGGCTCTTTTATATGAAAAGCACTGAAAAAAATAAATCAAGTGGGTATATTATTGATTCATTCCACTCCCCCCTTTCCAAAAACAAAACCATGGCACATTATGTTGATCCGTTAAGAAGAGGTATTTTTTCTGGTTTTGTTACAAACCCTCCCCCCATTCTGTGCTCCGAGACCCTCTGAATGCACAAAGGAGCAGCAAAGTGGGCACACAATGGGAGAAGGGGCAGTCGGTGCCCAGGCACTCAGTGGCATGGCAAAGGTTTTGTTGGTAGCCTAATGGCTTGTAAAGGGCTGTGGGCATCATCCTGGTCCCCCTGGTCTCTCCCTTCCTCCGAAACCCCCAAATCCCATGGCATTGCTAACCTCCAAAGAAGACAAGCCTGACCTCTGGCATCAAGACCCCCTCCCTAAACATCTGGCAGTTGGGTGAGATTTTGGCATTTTCTATGACTACTTTAATTACCATTTTAAGACAGTGGAGCTATCTTTCAACCCCTCCCGCCACAAGTAATAATTGCAAAAAACAATGGTTACATAATCCTAATAAAGCAATTGTGGATGACATGATTGGCATCAAATGTATGTCTGAAAAATCTCAGTGAACTCCTCAGAGACCAAGAAGCCCTTCAGGCTTTGGATGATGGGACAAAATTAACAATGGGGAGCAAATGCTAGGGAGGGGGGGGGAGAGAATTCAATGGAGGCCATATTGTTGTTTTGGGGTTTTGCAGGGACCTCAGGAACCGAAAACCAAAACACCCAGCAGATGCCTAAATGTGGAACTGAAGCCTTCAACACAGATTGAAACCTACATGAAGTCTCAGGACAGAGCTTGGTGAAAAAATTAATTAAAACTCATTGACCAGAACTGGTCTTTCAATCTCTTGACCATCCAAAGTGGGAGCTGGAGAGGGACAAGGCACAAAACCCCCAGAACTTTTCTGGCATCAGTAAGTCACATGGTCACTGAGCTGAAAGAGGCTCGCATAGCCAAATGGGTATTGCTGTGTGCATGCATGCCACATATGAGCACAATGGGAGGGCCAATCTAAGTAGCCACCTCACTTTCTCTTTCTTCCCAAAAGATCTGGCCTACCTTGGGGTCCTAAACCAAGAGCAGTCCCCCTCCTGCTGGACTGCCCATCTCACATGGGACATGCCCCTGCCAGGCTACCATGGTATGCACATGTGCACGAAAGAGGCATTAAGGCCACTGAACCTGAAGGCAAAGATCCTCGCCTTGCAACGTTTTGCTGAAACTCAGCTGTGCAGAGCAGTGAGTCAGAAGGAAGAAAGGATTCACATGGGGGGGGGAGGGAGTCTGGCCTCACAACCAACATGTGAAAATGGCTCCTGCTTTATGGCAGGTTATCACTTCCTTCTGCCAAAAAATTTAAAAATTCAAAGCTCAACCCAAAAATTCAAAGCTCAACCCAGTTAAAAGTCAAACTCCCACAAGAGACAGTGGAGGTCTAGAAGTGACCTTGCTTCAGATGATCAGAGACAAGATGAATCATGTGCAATGTACGTGGGCCTGATCCCACCACTTTCAAAGCCTCTGTTGCCCACAGAGGTGCCTGTAAGGGAAAGAACTGGCGAAGCATACCAGTGGCCCAAATTCTCTAAGGAAGCAAAGAAGTAAAGCACTCCTGCCCTGCAGTCGATATGTGATCTCCCTTTCCAGAAAGAAGCACACAGAGCTGCTGGTTTTTCACAACAAAAATATGGGGGAATGCTGCAAAAAGCCCCCATGCCACAAGGTCTCCCAAGGCTGTGGTTGGGTGGGATGGAAAAGCTGTTTGCCAAGGAAAGGGGGCCATCTAGGTGTTCAGAGGACGTGCCTTTCTTAGATAGTGGCGCTTGCCACAGCCTCCCCAACAAACACCTGGGGACATGGGAACTGGCCATCCTGCCCAGCCAACTTTTCCAGGTGTCCTAAGTGCGTGGCACCTCCAGGTACAGGGAAAAGGCACACACCAGATCTGTTGTCATTCCCAGTCCAATTTTAGAAGTCCCCCAAATGTCCTTGCTGATGGAAAGTACCCAGAGGGGGCTCCTCACCAGTCTCTAGGAGAGAGCCAGTTTTGCTTTCCTTGCCCCAAAATTCCAATCTGGCTATCCCCACTCAAAAAAGTATTTTAAAAATAAAAATGAAAGCATTTCAGATGAGATGCTAAAGGGAAACAGAAAAAGACTGCCAAGGCCTCGGATGAATGTGGCTTTTCTCTCTCCTTAAAACCTATAGATTTTTTACAAAGCACATACATTAGCTTTTCCATCAAGAAAATAAGATCCTTCTGCAGTTGTC
>CM034716.1:734061-749726 GCA_020142125.1 Phrynosoma platyrhinos
CGTCTACTTGGCATGTCTTAAGTTTAGGCCTAGCCATCGAGCTGTTAGTTTTGTAACAGTTTTAGTTTAGTGTACAACAGACACACATCATACATTTCAGGAGGGGATTGTTAGAATTTGATGGGATATATAGTCAATGTTAAAATGTTGAAATGTAAAGATGTGTATCTGTATTTTTCCTTGCTGAGAAAAGTTGTTTTCTGAGGCCAGATCCGCAATTATCAGCCCAGGTGTGGTTTAGCCCAAACAAGCAGTTAGCAAGCTACAGTTCTGTGAGAAAGAGCTTTGTTTACAAAAAGGGTTTCATAAACATGGGAATGTTATGGGAACTGCAGTCACATGATTTAATATGGTAATTAAAGGTTGGGCTAACACAAGTCATGCATCATCAACCAATCAGTCTGTAAGGGCTACACCCAAAGGGGTGGAGAATTGGGGGCTAAAAGTTGTGATCCTGAAAAGCCTCTTACTTGTCTTTTAGCCTTTAAGCTGTAATGGACTAATTAAAATATTTTCCTGATGCTGCAGCTTACCTAACTTTGAATCGTGTAGCAGATAGGCTTTGTTCCTGTTCAGCCATTTTGGCTAAAGTGAAGATGTTATTATTATTTGTTTTTTGCTTATGCTGTTTTTACAATAAAAGAAGCTTGCTGAAGCTGCCAGATTTTGGTGATTGGTTTTATGGACTGTTTACAATACATCCATCAACACAATTCAACAGACATGTAGGGCATAAAGTTTACTGCTGCGTCGAGCTGAGGTGATGTCTACTAAGAAAGAAAGTCTTCCAGGTTAGTAGCCTCAAGTCCATAGTAGCCAAGGGCTCGAAAGGCCTGCTTGAGATAGGCTAATACCACCTCGAGACTCCATGCTGGAGTAGGTACTGAAGTAGAAGGATGGAAGTTGTTGAAACCTTTAAAAAACCTCTTGACCAATGGGTCTTTAAAGAAAGATGGGCAGCCTTCAAACTAGAAATGTGCACAGATGACAGCCAAATAACATCTCAGGGAAGAGAGGTGCAGTCCTGAGCTGAGTGAACCAGGGTCATTAAAAATTCCAAAACCATATTAACCTGGACCTGAGAAGGAGAAATTCCTTTCTCAGCAAGAAAACTTTGAATCTTGTTCCATTTCAGGGCATATGACTTTTGTGTAGATGGTTTATGAACTGCTAGGATAATTGCCCAGATGGGGTCCGACAGGGTTGCTAGGGTCGGACCCTCCAGGCCACCAAATGGAGAATATCGAGGTCTGGGTGCTGGACTCACCTGTTGTGGAGGGTGAGGAGGTCAGGCTGGACCGGTAAGGGCTGTCTCGGTCACCATGGCATTATGAGGATGGCTTTGAAGTGCTCGGAGATCATCTTGGCAACCACTCTGGTTATTATCGGGAAGGGAGGAAAGGCGTAGAGTATCCTGCCCAATCAGTTGTAAAGGAATGTGTCACCTCAGGACAGCGGTGATTGGGTCCTGGAGCAAAACTCTCAAAAGTGGGTGTTGAAGTGGGTAGCAAAGAGGTCGATGTTGGGCGTGCCCCACTGCTTGAACAAGGTCTGTACTGTTTCGGGATGAAGTTGCCATTTGTGGCATGAGCCTGGGGATCTGCTGAGCTCATCTGCCAAGGTGTTTTCTTCCCCAGGGAGATGAATGGCCTGCAACATGATTTGTCTTAGGATGCACCAGCTCCAAATCTGCAGGGTGATGTCGAGGAGAATTTGAGAACAAGTTCCTCCCTATTTGTTGAGGTAATACATCACTGTGGTATTGTCCATTAGCAATAATATGGTGTGGGATTGAAGTAGAGGCTCGAACGGCTTGAGAGCTTTCTCAATAGCAATCATCTCCAGCACGCTGATGTGTAGCAGCTTTTCATTGAGGGATCACTTCTCTTTCACAGTCAGATCCTCGGTATGGGCTCTCCATCCTTCCAAGGATGCGTCAATGGTGAGGACCATCCAAGGTTGAGGAGGGAGGAAAGGCATTCCCACACAAAAGTTGTAGGGATTGAGCCATCAGAGTGCAGGGATCTGGCTACTGTTCTCAGGACTATGAGTTATTTCAGAAAGTGGTCTACGATTGGATTGAAGACAGAGAGGAACCATGCCTGCAAAGGATGAACCAGAGCCTGGACCACAGGATTGTGGAAGTCATGTGTCCTAGGGTTGCCTGGGCAGTGCGCACCCTGATTCTTCGATAAGCATCCTGAATAGCCTTCGAAAGGACCCAAAACCTGTCCTCGGGAAGGTAGGCCCTGGAGGAATTGGAGTCCAGGATAGCACCGAGAAAGCTGAACTTTTTTGAAGGAATCAACTTGGATCCAGCCTTGCTGACCATGAGACCCAGGAGTGTAACATTAATAGAATGAACTGGATGTCTCATGTCAACTTTTCCCACGATGATGCCGCGAGGAGCCAGTTATCTAGGTAAGGAAAGACCAAGATAGCCTGCTGGCACAGGAGTGCTGTGACTACTGCCATGCACTTGGTAAAAATCCTTGGCAGTGTGGAAAGGCCAAATGGAAGAACCTTGAACTGGAAGATGTTGGTACCGACACAGAAGGCTAAGAACCACTGGTGGTCCTATCAATATGGAAATAAGTGTCCTTGAGTTTGAGGGTTATAAATCAAGCTCCTTTCTGTAGCAATGGCAGAATAGAAGATAGGGTTACCATGCGGAAATGGCAATAACAAATGTAAGAATTCAAAAGGTGTAAGTCCAAGATAGGTCAGAGACCACCATCTTTCTTGGAAATAATAAAGTAATGAGAGAAAAAACAATGCCAGGCCCAAGAGGGGTCTATGGGTTTGATGGCACCTTTATCCAGGAAAGCGCACACTTCATCGAGTAGGGTGTCTGAGGGAGGTGTTACATGCAAGACTCCAGTTGGAGGAGGACTTTGAATTCGAGGGCATAGCCCCTGCAGATGATGGAAAGGACCCAAGAATCTGTAGTAATCACAGACCAAGAATTGAAAAATGGGTTCAATCTGTTGCCAAGGAGAGGTGGAATGAAGGAGCGCACAGCAGCATCTCATAGTTTTCTCTTACCTTGTTCAGTGTCCTTCTTATGATAGGATTGTCTGAACTTGGGTTGGGGAGCAGAACATCTGCCCAATGTTGAAGAGGCTTGAGATGGAAAACGTTGATGGGATTGATCCAAGGGCTGATATTGCCTCTCTTGGTATGATGGATATGGTGCAAAGGATTGCTATTACCATCCATAGTGTCGTCGAGGCAGGGACCGGGAGGAAGTCGCAGACAAGCCATACTTCCGAACTTTCATTCTCATTTTATTCTTAAAGTCCAACTTCTCGTCCGTGTCCTTGTTGAAAAGGCTGGAGTCATCAAAGGAGATTTTCAATCGCTGTCCGCACCTGATGAGTCAGGTCCAAGCTCTAAGCCATGCACGACATCTTATAGTGATGGAGCCTGACAGAACTTTGGCAGTGCAATCAGCTGAATGGTGTGCCGAGGTAATTTGTTGCACTCTCAAGGAATGTGCCTCAGCATGGAGGGCCATTGCTAGGTAGTGTTCTTCCAACAGGGGTAGGGCTCTTTCCCCCACACACGTTGAGTAATTGGCGACTTTGAGATCTAGGGTGGCTGCAGCATACAATTTACAAGCCATGCCATCCAGCTTATACCCCTCCTTATCCATAGGTACAGATGAGGTATTTGGGGTAAAATTTAGTTCAGAAGCCTTGACAATAGCAGAGTTAGGATGAGGATGCTCAAAAAGTCAGGTCTCTTCTGAAGGACTGATCCTATAAAGGTTTTTGATCTTTTTAGTAATGGATGGAATAGAGACTGGGGTGGTCCAAGACTTCTTTGCAGTCTTAGCCATGGACAGGAGAAAGGTAACAGAAGTTGGGGTAGGCACTTTGCCGTGAACCCTCTGGTCGACTGGATCTAATGTGACTCCATATGCTGAACTTCTATATTCAATGCGATTCCCATTCCGATCACCTGCTCTGAAGGACTTTACATCGTCTGTCAGGGAGGTGGAGTCGTGGATGACCAAAGTGTGAGAGTCGAATGCAGTCCAAGGATGATGAATCCGACAGCTCACAGTCAATAGAGACGTATCAGATTGAGTTCTTGGAAGAGGGCGTCGAGGGATCAGTTGTGACTTGGCAGGTCACTGAGGAGGGTCCTCTATAGACACTGCTTGTCGGGTTCAAGAAGCTGAGGCCTGAGCCTTGGAAACAGCTCTGGACAGAGAGCAACGGTGATCATTGTGATAGCCCTCATTGCAGAAATCTTGGAGGAAACAACAATCATGGACCTCCAAGGGGTCAAGTGGCATGTAATAGAGGCCAGTGCAGTTGTCGAATATAAAGTCTCTCCCGAACAGATCAACACAGTCCTGATCATCATCAACATCATTCATGTTGTCCAGACGAAGGGCCTTTGGGGAGACGGAGAGACGATCCCATCTCCTAAAAGGAGAGGCTGGCAATGAGTGGGATGGACAAGGCATTATGTGGAATCATAAAGATGCATCCCCAAAACAACATCTGCTACCACCTCAACAATGTAAGGGGACTGAGTGGGAGACTCCATAGTGGTTAAAGTGGGTTCGCTCCTAACCGAAGCTGGATGGGGAGAATCAGCCCATTCCCAGATGGAAGCAGTTGGTAATGCATCCGTTCCCTCAGCTGGAATGGAAGACTTGGTCGGGCCTTCTTTTCTGAATGTCGGGGGATACTCCCCTCAGTACTGTGGGGAAATGAAGGTTTCCCTTTCTTCTCGGTCCTGTGGGTGGCATCAGGAGAATGCTTCTGTTTGATGGAGGAAATCTCAGAGCCGTGGTCTTCAGAATGATGCTTGTGCTTTGAAGAAGATCTAGAATGTGAAGTTTCGGAAGAACCCTTGGCCTCCTTAGAAGAAGAATCCTCAGAGGACTTCTTTGAGCTAGCCTTGGCCGAAAAAGGTCCCAAGATCTGAGAGTAAAGAGCAGACTTTAAGCAAATTTCTCTATTCTTGCAGGCCTGAGGGGTGAAGGTTCGGCAGTGGGAGCAAGCAGAAACATTATGCTCCTCGCCCAGGCAGAGAAGGCATTTGGAATGGCCGTCCTGAGAAGGAATCTTCCCATTACACTGAGTACATTGCTTAAAGGTGTGAGAGGACATCCCTAATGGCGACCCAGGAACACTTAAAAACACAAGTCACAAGGCCAAAAGTAGTCAAGAAAACAGAGGGTCAGAAAGAACTGGAAAAACGGGAGAAATACTGTAACATGTCCCAAAATAATCCAAACAATTCAATCTGTAAGGCAAAGAGAAGTCAGAAACAGTCCAAAGATCAAAATACCAAGAAAAAAATTGAGCGATTGAAGTGAAAGTTTCCGGAAGTTGCTAGTTGCAGCAGAAAAAGGAACAGAGGGAGAGCGAGCATGCTAGGGGCTTATATACGGGATGGGTGGAGCTACTGACAAAAAGGTCTTCCCTAGTGATCCTTGAAGTTTCCGAAGCTATCTGAGCAGGCGCAGAATAACCCATTTGTGTGTACAGCAGCCCCTCCTAATTTGTGGGGGGAACTGTTCCTGATCCCCTCAGGAAAATGGCAACTTGACATATTCGAGCCCTATAGGAAATAATGGGGGGGCGTGCCCATGGCGGAGGTATGCGGGCATGCGCCACCATTATAACAGGCACTTGCCCCTCCATCAAAGAGCAAGACCGCGTATTCCAAGTCTGCAAAAAATGAGGGGCAACTGTATTCACAGAGACCACAAAGAAGAACTAGAACATCCCAAGCTGGCACACTTAGTAGTCTGCTTTTTTTTCCAAAGGAGAACAATGCCATCCTCCATCAAAAGAACACCTGGACAAAGTGTTGACCGTCGGGGACTGGAGCTAAGATGAGGAAGGAGAGGCCCAGTGGGGGATTTACTGCCAATGCCACTGGTACCTAGACACTTGTGGAGACTTTCAGTAATCAGTCAAGACCAAGGGTAGGCAACCATTCCCCTTTAAGGGCCAAGGGACTTCAGCCCCCAGAAGCCTCAGCCATGTTGGCCAACAGTCTCATGTTGGCCAGTAGCACCTGGGATTCTGGGAGCTGAAGTCCTTTGGCCCTTAAAGGGGAAAGGTTGCCTACCCCTGGTCAAGACAGAGGAATTGCTGCAGCATATCCACCTATCCTGATACAGCTAAGGGTAAAGCATGGGAAAAGAGAGACTAAGGGGGGATGCAGACGGGAGGCCCTGGGAAGCGGAGGATCGAGGTCAAGGCTGCCGGACAGAGCGGCCTCGGAGCGGCAAAATGCCACTCCTTTCAGAGCCGGCAAAAGGCTGCTGTAAGAGCTGCCGCATGGCTCTTTGGCACTCCTTCTGGCGCAGCACATCAAAAGGCTGCGCTGGAAGGACATCCTGATCTCCGTGTGCCGTGCATAACAGCGTGCGGCATCAGGACGTTTTTGGGGAGGGGTTGAGGCAGCTGGCGCGTGGCTGTACCTCCGCATCCCTGCCTCCAGGACAGCCCAAAAGGCCTGTCTGTAGAGGCCCTAATATGCTATGGCATCTGACTTACAAGACTCCTTCTCTGCTGCAGCTGAATGGGTTTCCCGAGAAGATTTACTTAAGCAATGTAGTTGATGCAGTTGAGGATACCTGAATAAAATCATGTAATTGTCTTCTAGCAAGTATGGCTCTTTTGGGAGCCCTTCCAATGACAAAGTCTGAAAACAAGAAGCTCAGTTCCTCTTAACTCAAGGAGAAATCTGGCTATAAGAATACTAACGAACTCTATGTGATCTCTGCCTAAGCAGCGGAAACAGCATATCTGTTCATCTGATGGAGTCCCAACTCATGGCAATCAGAATAAAGGAAAGTTGACTAAGAATAAATAAGGATACAGGATGAAAAACAAGAGAAGAGACAAAGAAAGTGTAAGGTGGCTTCCTATAGACAACAGCACTGCAGCAGACAGAGCAGAATGGAGATAAAGAACAGGAAGATGCTTTGTGTAGTAGTACAGAGAGAGGACAGGGCCACTGCCTGAATGCAAGCTCTGGAGGGGGCCGAGGGTGTCTGAGCACATACAGAGAGACCATGAAGACACATGGGGCTTTTCCTCCTTGGTCCTTACAGCGCCTCACAGCGAGCTGTGATTGCAGGATGTGAAGGAGAGACACCCCATACACATCACATACAGAGAACTGCTTCTTCTCTAGGAAAAATCTGTTGTGCTTTCCACCATCCTCCCTGCACATCTACTGAGAAGCATTAATGGCCATGAAGCCTCCTGTCACTAGAGAGAAAGAGGAACCCTCTGGAGAGAGGGAATGGCACATACCTCAGATTCGCCAAGGCGTCCATAGTTCACCTCGTAGAGGATGATGAGCCCATTGGGCTCTTGGGGCTCCTGCCATCTCAGGTGGACAGTGCTCTTGTCTACCAGCTCGTGGGTGATGGGCCCAACAATGTCATCTGCTTTTGCTAGTAACAACACAGACCACAGAGGACAAAACATTACCTGGGGCTGCTTGAACCAAGCCCTCTTTCCACCCTGACACCAATGAGGTTCAGAAACCTCTGCCTCACCTTCAGGCATGGTCCTGGCACTGACGTAGGTGGAGACGCTGCACTCCGTAGGGGCCTCCCGGTTACAGGCCTGGATCTCAATCCGGTAGCCCGTGAAGTGCCTAAGGTCAGAGATGACCACCGACTCTTTCAGGACCACCATCACAAAGGGACTGGACTCTTCAGGCACCACAGTGGAGGCATTAACCAAGCCCAGGGTGGTGGGAGGAACCACGGTACTGTTTGCCATGCTGCCAACATCCCTTCGTCTCCTCATGGGCCTGTGGGAAAGTGCCGTGCCAGAGAGATTTGAGGAAGGATGGTGCTACAGGCAAAGTCCTGGCTTTCCCCAAGCTCTGCATCACCAGATCACTCCTAACCCAGGTATTACAAAGTGCCTGTGTGTGTACACATGCCCCTCTCTGTCCACCTCCTTCACAGTGTGCTTCTTTTGTAACACAGTCCTGCTCCTAATCACTGCATTTCACATACAGTTTAGTCATACAAAGAACTGTCACTGAGCCCCCAACATGGCACAGCTGCCAACTTCTTGCTGTTGCAGCAAAGAGTACAAAGTGAAGTGGATGGACTCTGCCCTAGGATGAGACTCTGTTAGCCACCCAGTCCAAAGCCTAACAGCCTCCCTTGCCTTCTTGAGTGCTGCTGGCCAGGATAGTTGATAGAGAACCATACAGTGTGCTGGATATTGCTAATTGTTGTGCTGGTATGTGTGTGTTTTTTAATTATGTATGTTTTGCTGTTGCTGTGTTCCTTCAAGTCATTTCCGACTTAGGACCCTAAGGTGATTCTATCATGGGATTTTCCTAGCAAGATTTGTTCAAATTTGTTCAATCTGGGGGAAAGGCAGGATAGAAACAACAACAACAACAACAGAATGAAACGGTCCTTTAGGCCAGGACCTAAAGAGAAGCAAATGTGTTCTTAGATCTTTCTGGCAAGTCAGCAACCTCTGGACCTACATTCTTCAAATTTACTCATTAACTGTTGTGGGCTCTCCAGTTATCTGGTGGGCTTGCATCGTTCTGAACTGTGCCCTTTTTGACAAGAAGCCAGGGTTCATCCACCCTAACTCAGATATTTTAAAACAAAACAAACTTGGTCTGCACGGTATAGCTTGGCAGCATCAAGAGAGTCCTGAGAAGGAAAGAGGGATGTGTTGGTTCTGGCCCAGAAGCTGCCTGGGTCTAAATACCTCATGCCTTCTCTTGCTTTCTGAGCTGTGGGCTGCACTCTGCCTAATGCCATAAACACACACATAACAAAGGAGGTCTCTGCAAGGTGAGAGAAAAGGCCTTCAGGATCAAACAAAGGCCAAGGTTGCCCTTGCATCTCCACACCCTTTCCAGACATCCTACCCCAGTTCCAAGACAAGTTTGGAGCCTTTTTTCTTGTGAATATGAGAAGCAAGTACCCAGGTGGTGTGAGGAGGAGGAAAAGCAGGCCATGGGGCACAGCAGGGCTGGGCAGAGTGCCACTTCTTGACCATAAGAAAAGATGAGCTGCCTCTTCTTAAAGATTCCAGTGATTCACCTCTTACTTAGGTTGCAGAAGCCTGCATACCCCTGCATTGCTAGTCATACAAAGAACTGTCAAAATTAACCAGGAAGTAGACTTGCAGCCATTCACCCAGGGTTTTTTTTTCTTTCCTCATTTCATTTTAGGGCATTTTTGGTGGTCTTTGCAGCCCCCTGAAATTCCCCAGGGCAGAAAAATGGCCCCTAGGTCATGACATCTCGTCCCTAGAGAGAGTGTAGACATTCATAGAGTGTTTGGACATCGAAACTCAGCATTCTGCCATCCACCTTGTAGATGCCGCAAAAATAAGGCCTGCTTTGGGTCTCACATTGGGAGAAAGGTGGGATATAAGTAAAATAATAAATTAATAAATACAGCTCTTTTAAAGGCCAACCACAGAGAAAACAAAAGGCCTGAAAGACTTTTACTGAGGAGCTGCAATAAAGGGAATATTTGGAGACTTCCATCACTTGCTTTAATAAAGAGCTGTACAAAGGTTTAGGAGCATGAGCTGCGTTTGTGAGTGGGAGCTTTCTCACTCTGCAACCAGTTCCTTTCTAAGGGGCTGTAACCACAAAGTCAGAAAGGGGGAATAGGCAGTATCTGCACTCCAGTGCCTTACCGTGGGACAAAAACCTCATTGTGGAGGTAATTCTCAAAGGTCTTCCGGAAGGCTGACTCCTCCAACTCCTTCTGGATCTGCGAGTCAGTTTTGGGGCAGGAGCAACACTCTCCACTTATCTCCTCAGTCTCATTCTGGTAGGGCTTGTGGGTGTCATCCGACTCCAGAGGTGGGGACCAGTTCCGGGATGGCACCTTCAAACCTGCAAGGCAGTAAAGTTCAAGATTCAATTAGTTTAGAGACCTAGGGAGCTGCAGCTACTGGGAAGACTCCAAGATCTCAAGGAAAGAAGTTAAGAAGAAAGATGCAATCCAGATGCTTGTCCGTCAACCCTGCCCTGGTTGATCCTATCCCTCCTGTTGCCTGTCTGGAGGCTATTTTGAGGGGTGCTGTGGCCGCCTGCTCTCCTGCAACTATGCTTCCTGATATGGAGGTTCACAGGCCCCAGCATGTTTCTGTCCCATTTTGGAACTCAGCCTTTGTTGCTTGAGAGTCCACTCAGTCAAGTGGGCAGGACACAGCCCATGGTCCAGATGTAGCCTCCACAGTTGGTTCAGAAGTTCCTGGGGCCCACAAAGACCCATACCCATTGACTTTTTCCCATAAGAGGAATGAAGAATCACACTCCTAGAAGCCTTCAGAAAATCCGGGCAGCATTTCAACTCTATCAAGCGGCTTTTTAATATAAGTATATTTTAATGATTTTATAGTATTGTCTAAATTTAGGACCTATGGACCGTAATAAATTATGACTGACTAACTGTATTGTATTTTAACTGCGGCCTTATGTGCTATTAATTGTGGTCTAAAACACACTGAAGAAATAATCCAGTTTGAAACTGCTTCAGCTGCCCTGACTCAATGCTAGGGAATTCTGGGAACTATAGTTTTGTGAGACATTTAGCCTTCCCTGTCAGAGATCTCTGAGGCCACAAATAAACTACAATTTCCAGGATTTCCTAGCACTGAGCCAGGGCAGTTAAAGTGGTCTCAAACTGCATTATTTCTGCAGTGTGTTTTGGACCTAAGTTTCTATTTTAACATGCCATAACCTGCCTCAAGCCTTTATGAGAGGTGGGAAAGAAACAAAATTTATTTTGTTATCACCCAAACTTTTTCTTCTTTTCTTTTTCCCTCCCAGCAAAGCAAGGTTTCTTTGGGACCAGATATTCCACCAAGGCAATGGTCTGTGTGTGCGCACAGAATCATAGAGTTGGAAGAGACCACAAGGGCCATCCAGTCCAACCCCCTGCCATGCAGGAACTCAAAATTAAAGCATCCCCAACAGATGGCCATCCGGGCTCTATTTAAAGACCTCCAAAGAAGGCGACTCCACCACACTCTGAGGGAGTGTTTTCCAGTGTCAAACAGCTCTCATTGTCAAGAAGTGCCTCCTAATGTTGAGGTGGAATCTCTTTTCCTGTAGTTTACATCCGTTGTTCCGAGTCCTATTCTCTGGAGCAGCAGAAAACAAGCTAGCTCCCCCCTCAATATGACATCCCTTCAAATATTTAAACAGGACTATCTTATCACCTCTTAACCATCTCTTCTCCAGGCTAAACACATCCAGTTCCCTAAGTCATTCCTCATAGAGTATGGTTTCCAGACCCTTCACCATTTTAGTCACAGGAGAGAGAGCAAGTGAGCAAAGCTGGAACTGAGACCCCCCACCAAATTGCTCAGCTCTTGAACTGAGCCATCCCCTCCCATGGTGAATCCAAGGGAATGAGAGTTGTGCCCAGCAGATGGGCTGCATCATCCAACCCAACTCCCTCCAAAGAGGAGCAGGAGCAGTTGCCCCTTCAGCCTTGGAGAGGCTGGCCAGTTGCCACAAAGATAATCTCAAAAGATCCTCAACTGGGTAGAGGAGGTGGGGCACCAGCCCACCCTGCTCACCCTTCAGGCAGTAGTCCAATTCGTAGAGCTCCTTGTCTTCATGCAGCTGCACATAGGAGACCAAGTAGTGTGTGATGTTTCCATTGGGATCAGAGGGTGGCTTCCACTTCAGAATAATCTGAGATGAAGAGTTGGAAACAGAGATTGGATCCGTGGGGACAGCAGGCACTGGGAGAGGAGAAAAGAGAAAGAAGGAAAAGGGGAATCACTTGCTATAGAAATGGGAACCAGGCAAACAAAAAACTAGCTCTCTTCTCTTGCCCTGGCAACCTGTTTGCAGTGGGGGAAATCAGCTGTCTCTGGGAAGCGCCCAAGGGGGAGAGGAAGAAGGTGAATCTAGTTCTCTCACCTGGATGGTTTGTCTCAGCATTCAGGGAGACTACCTCTATACCTGGAAGGGCCACAAAGCCATCCTGGCTAATTGCCCATGGCATGTTTACCTTTCCTTCATGACAATGCTTTGGCTCCCTTTCAGATGAGGGCAGGCAAGCAGAGAACAGTTTACGGGCAACATGTGGCTCCGATAAAGGCTTTCCCGATTGTTCCCAGAGGCCCTCAACTGCCCCCTATTTCTTGTTTTAGAAACTTCCAGGAGTGGTGGTTTTCTATAGCCTCTCAAAACATTACCACCACCACCTGAAGAAGTCAGAAGTGGATCCCCAACCACTTCCTATATGTTTCTCTGGTACACTCTATCTTGGCAGGTATGAGATGGCATTGCCCCAGCCTCTGCCTAGAGGTTTGCCTGCCCCTGCTTAAAGCCATAACTTGGGGAAGCCAAATCTGTTAATTCTGGGGAGACCACTCCTAAACAGGGGGCTTTCCCTGGCTAAGAAGATTGTCCAAACTTTCCAAAGCTCTATTTGTACGCACAGACAGGCACACCACTCACCAGAGGCATTTGTCTGAAGATAGATAATCTCACTCTTCGCCCCATAGGTTTTGCGCTCATCCGAGTATGTAACCAGGGTCTTCACAAAAATGGCATACTGTGTCCAGGGCTTCAGGCCTCGCATCAGGAAGCCAGGGTGAACTGGTGGCTTGCCATCCGTCGGCCGAGCAGGAGGGTCAATGTCCACCACTGTCCAGCTGTTGGAGCCACAGACATCCTGCCCATCGAATTCTGTCACATTACGAAAGGGCCTGGTTCAAATAAGACAGGAAAAAGGGGAAGGGGGCCGTTACTTTGAAAGATGTTTTCTGCATTTAAAATAGCCACCACACCGGCTGAGGAACGCTGAAGATTCTAGACTAGACCAAAGTAGGCTTCTCTAGCCTAGCGTTCTGATCTCACAGGAGCCAACCAGCCTCAGTGGAAAGCTTGCCAGTAAGGATACAAAGGTAACAGCACCTCTGTTCTGCCCTCCTCAGCAAGTGAGACACGTTGGCAGACTGCTTCTTGTGCTTAATTTCTAGTCCCAAATGGTCCCATCCTCCTAAATCCTTTTCAAGGTATCCAAGTTGAAACTCACTGGGTAAACTTGGCCAAGTGACACACTTTCAGCCTCAGGGGAAGGCAATGTCAAACCTCCTATGAACAAATTTTGCCAGGCAAACCCATGACAAGGTAGCCTTAGGGTTACCATAAGCTGGAAATGACTTGAAGGCACACAGCAACAATGACAACAGCCACCTCTACCACTGTAGGGGTTTCTAAATTGAAGTAGGAACACGAGGCCATGGGTGACTTTTGTCTATTGAGCCCAACAGTAACAGCTGCTGTTACTTTACTGTTTTGATTTTTTAAAAAACAAAATAAATCCCTTTTAAAGTCTGAGCTTTTTAAATGGGATTCTGAGGTGATCTTCTTATTTGAATGGTTACGGTAAAGGTAATGGTGTTGCCTGTTGACAAGCCTGTCAAGTTGTATCCGACCATAGGGGGCAGTGTTCATCTCAATCACTAAGCCAAAGAGCCATTGTTAGAGACTAGTCTGTGATCATGTGGCCAGCATGATTGCACAGAATGCTGTTTTCCTTCCCACCAAACTGGTACCTATTTATCTACTTGCATTTGCATGCTTTCGAACTGCTAGGCTGGCAGAAACTGGGACTAGTGACAGGAGCTCACACCACCATGCATCATTTGAATGATTACCCTTATAAAAAATTGCTCAGTCCTGTTAACCTCTATATAATGTTTGCTATATGTTCCTAATAGTTATAATCCATTTGGGGGGAGGGGAATGTAAAGCGAATTTTGCCTTTTCAGAAGAAGAGTTAACTAATTTGTTTTGCTGACAGGTGTAAGGATTAAACTAGCTGAGACACTCAAACAATTTCTGCTTCTCTCTTCTGGTGGTGGGAATATTTGGAAAAACTGAGGGAGCTCCCAAGGGGACGCACTTATAATAATAATAATAATAATAATAATAATAATAAAATTTATTTATATCCCGCTTAATGAAATCAATCTAAGCAGCTTACAATAAAAGAAAATACATACATCAAATTCCCAAACATCCCACCTCCCAATAAAACAGTATTAAATGACATAAAATTAAAATATCCATTAACAAATTTTAAAACCTACAACCTAAAAAATACGAACACCATAGCTAAAATAAATTACAATGCTCCAGGTCAAACTTAAAAGTGCTCCTCATCCACCAACAAGTGATGGGGCTACAGAAGGAACGCAGAGTCAGAAGACCCAAGGTCGGGACAAATTACTCTGGAGAAGCTTTCTTTCACTTTCTTTCTGTACCTGATGATTTGTCTACTCCCCTGCAGAGCATGAGAATGTTATTTTGCCAGAGGAGAACTACAACTCCCAGAAGGTTTTCAGGCAGGTAGCATGGATCTGGGATCCTGGGAGCTTCCTGAACTCCACTCCCTCATCTCCTGAGGCTGCAAATCATCACTCTCTGGATCCTTTACTGGCATACTTCCCTCAAGAGGCTGTCCCACTTACTAGAGGTGCAGAGAGGCCCTGGCATCTGCTGGCCCTTTAGCCATAAAGGAATCCTAGCCCCACTTTCTGAAGGTTGCTGGACAGCCCCAGTGATTAGCTGGTTTGCTGACTGGTAACCAGGCAGCTTGAACTTCCCTGAGAGCGGATGACGATGGGGCAACCCTTCACTTACGCTTCCTTGTAGAACAGCATGAAACCAAGTAGATCGCGGAAGTCCAGTGGCCAGTATGGCTCCCACCTCAGCATAATCTTGTCGTGGGTTGTTTTTATGTAGGAAAACTTGAGCACTTCGTTCTCACCTGTAGAGGAAAACAGCACCATGGATCAGTATCCAAACAGAGAAAGGATGCAACTTCCCAAAGGCATCTGCCTAGTTTGCAGTGGTTCTTTCATCCTAGCAAGATGTACAAGATACTGGTCTGGTGGGAAGCTTGTAAAGAGCAGCAGCAACAACAGCACCCTGCAAAACAGCTGGAAGGTGGTGTTGTGTCTTCACAGTGGATGTCAAACAACAAAGAGGTCCTCCCCAGACGCAAATGTAGCCAAGAAAACCCCATGACAGGTTGGCCTTAGGGTCTCCGTAAGTCAGAAATGACTTGAAGGCACCCACCACCACCACCACCTACACAAAAAACAGAGCTTGGGGCAGTAGACCAGGACTGTCCAGGATGAGGTTCAACTAGATGCTGGCTTAAAAACTAGCAGCCAAGGCAGTCTGTCAATCTCTAAAGTAGAAGACAGGGAGGAGAGGGACCACTGCAGAATTTGGATGGGATAGATGTGGATCTGCATCAGATGGATCTATATGAGAAGATGGGTTGAGAGAGATTTCTGGAGTGGGTAGCAGAAAGAAAGAGAGAAAGAGAAAGAGAGAGAGAGAAGCTGGTGGTTGGGTATTTGTCTTCTTCCAGAGAATGAACACTGAGTGACACGTATCAGTCTGTGAAACTGCAGGGAGGAGGCAGAGAGTTTCTCTCCCTCACACACAGACACAACAGCAGCATGTTGCTGTTGCTAAAAGAATGAGAGAGGACAATTTGTCCTGTGTTCTACCAGCCTGGCAGGACACTGGGTGAAAGAGAGACTGTTTGCTTCACAGCTGAGGCTGAACAAACATACACATCGTACACAAACCGGATGCTGCCAACTAGGGCTTGCCTGCCTGCCTGCCTGCAA
>CM034716.1:749736-774596 GCA_020142125.1 Phrynosoma platyrhinos
AAAACCTGAGAGAAACCACTCCCCCACTAATACCATCCTTCTGCCAGAAGCAAACAAAAGCCAGGGCATGACAAAAACAACACATACACATAGCCCCATCAGGAAAGAAAGCTTTGCTTCCTCTCCCCTTTGCTTAGAGAGCAAAGCTGCAACCAAGAGCCACTGCAAAGCTGGCACAGATGGGCACCAGTCTGCCTCACAGCAGCAGGTGGCAGCCTAAATCCTAACCAGAGAGGGTGCCACATGCCGGACAGTCATTCCCATCCAGGCTGATCAGCTGAGAATACATATCATCCTTCCAACACTCTCTCTTCAGCACCTTCCCCAAAGCACAGGCTGATACCAGCAGAACGAAGTGCATACAAGCAAGGCAGGGAGTCTGATGCCAATCTGGAGGGACTCCCCACACAGAGAGACCCCACATGCCCAGAGTATGTGTGGGGGCAACCAGGTGGCTGTTTCTCAGGTGTGCAAATGTTCAGACCGATAATTTCCCTAGTCCTCACCATGGGGAAAAAGAGAATTATTTCTACCATTTTTGCCAAGTATTTGCATATCCCAACGTTTTTTTAAAAGGAAATTATTGTGTGCAGAAACACAAATGGTGGGCATTGCACCCAAAAAAAACTATATTGTATAAAAACCCATGCATCTTTCTGGAAATAGTAGTTTTTTGTGTGTACAAAATGGATCTTTTTCACACCCAAAAACATACATGTATCACTACAGAGAATGATTACTCCTCTGGAGTCTGCTAACACCAGCTGAGAATGGTGCATATTTCCCACCCCTCTGTGTTTTGCTTCCCAAGCCATCTGCTGCCTGCCCGCCTCCTTCCTGCTTACATGAGGCCTGGTCCCCATTGGTCTTGAGTGCAATGTCATTCTTCTCCTGGCGCCCCTTTGTCCCTGAGATCTCCTCCAGTTTGTGGATCTCTGACAGGCAGAGCTTGGGGTTGTAGTGGAAGAAAAGCTTCCCCCGGTCAATGGTGAGGTTGTGCTTGCTCCAGTCCCACAGCTTCCGGAGGTTCTGGTTGTCCAGAGCATAGAAGGAGTAGTTCCTGCCGGATGGAAACAGGCAGAAGGTAGGTGCCTGCTGCCGCCTTATACGACAACAGCTCACATTGCTGTACTGATAAACTGAACACAATAACCTTCAAATGGATCAAGGAGAGTACTTTAAAATTATAAAATTATAAACTGCAAACAATTGACCATATGTGATTACAACACTTCATATAAGGTGTGAAAAAATATACCAAACTTATTTTACATCCAAGTAGTCATGTTGGGTGGTTATTTCTACTAACTATCTTGGGTAATAAATTAAATATAATATTATCATCCTAAATTATAATTATATTACAAAACTATATACTCAATTTACTTGGATGAATAAGACTGAATAAAATACTTACATATTATAGTCACAGAGCAGAAAACTTGCATGCAGCTAAAGTTTGTGCTGCAACCTAAGGCTTATATAATCCTGATCCTAAATGAGGTATGGGGTGAAAAGCAGAGCTCAAGTGATTTAAATATGGATTAACTTAAATGGAGTTCATTACAGAAAACCTTAAAAATTTAAATGATCTTTGAGACATGTGGGGAGAGAAGAATTTCAAGTAAAAGTCCAAAAGCATTCCCTTTGCAAAAGGAGTGAGTTTATGTTAGAGGATAATATAGTGATAGCAAGTACATTTCTATACTGCTTACTGGTGAACTAGCACTCCCTAAGTGGTTTACAATGTGTAAGCCAATTGCCCCCAACAAGATGGGTACTCATTTTACTTACCTAGTGCTACACTACCAGCATTTAACCACTGTGCCACCAGGGCTCCTTACTGAGTAAACTAATAACAAAGAATTTAAATGAATTTATACTTACATATACCACACTGCACTGCATATCTCTTTTGAAACACCTATAATTGGTTATTTTGAGGTTTTATAAATAATTTTGATTATTGCACAAATATATTTTTTGATTTCTTTGTAATTTTAAAGTACCTTCTTTGACCCATTTGGAAGTTATAGTGTTCTGACTACCACAGGGATGAGTGCTGGGGGTTTCCTGATTGCTGAACTGATAAACTGCCCCATGCCAAAGAGTTCACAGCATTGTACAGCGGGTTAAAAGTAAACCAATACTGAATGTAACAGTAATACTGAATGCAGAAATAAAACATGAAGTGGTATTTGTGACAAGACGTGCCTGTTTGACAAGGCTTCAACAGAAAGACTGAGAACAGAGAGGTATAGGCCCCACCCAGAGTTTGCAGAAGTCTGATGACTAGCATCCCACATTCTGTGTGGGCCCAAGTAGCGAGGGGAGAATGCAGGCCACAGGCACTACAAACCCCACATTTAAACTATGTTCTGTGTGATTTTCAGCTGAAAATTGCCCTTAAAATCATATCCTAAACCTAAACCTTCCCTGCATGGAAATTGTAAAAATATTCCTCCACTTCAACTCACCAGCTCATCAAAATGCCTTCCACTCCTGTGCCTGACCTGCTTATGGATCTTTGTCGTTGCTCAGGGGCCAAGGGTCAGCACTTAGGCAACCTTTCCCCTTTAAGGGCCGAGGGACTTCAGCTTCCAGAAGCCTCAGCCATGTTGGCCAATAGTCCCATGTTGACCAAAAGCTCTTGGGATTCTGGGAGCTGAAGTCCCTTGGCCCTTAAAGGGGAAAGGTTGCCTACCCCTGCACTAAACCAAGGGTCCAATTTTCTCAATTCAAGGAGAGGCCCAGCACAGCCACACTCACCCTGCTTCTAAATCCTGCCCTCTAATGAGACGAAGCTTGCGGAAAAAGGAGAGTGAGACCAGGGCGTAGGAACGGCGGATTTTCAAGTAGCCCGTGATTTCTTCAATCAAACCAAGGTTGGCTTCCAGCTCGGCAGCGATGTTACCTAAAGGAAGGGAATTTGGGCAGAGAGAGCACAAGTTAGGAGCAGCGCAGTCTCCAGGCCATGAGATGGAAGCAAGTTACCCAATGACCATGAAAGAGGGCATTGAGACCTTTCCCCCCAGTCTGGATGGTGACAAGCTATTTCTACTACGCAAAAAATCACATAGGCTGTTAAACCGGACAAGTGGGAGGTGGGATGCAAGGAGCCATAGGAGGAAACAGAAAGCAGAAGCTAAACTTGTTGCAAAAGGACCCTTGGAGGGACAGCAATTAAAACAGTAGAAGGCTCTGCTAATGCCAAAAATAAGCCAGTCCCACCTTTAACAGCAAAGAGCTTCAGGAAGCCCCAAGACAGAACAGAACTGGGAGAAGTTACTTTTTGGATTTGTTGCAGCTGTGTGCCTTCAAGTTGTTTCCAACTTATTGTGCACCAAGGCGAATCTATCACAGGATTTTCTTGGCAAGATGTGTTTACAGTAGATTTGCCTTGGCCTCCCTCTGTGGCTGCTGAGAGAGTGTGACTTGCTCAAGGTCACTCAGTGAGTTTCCATGGCTGAGTGGGGATTTGAACCTGATTTCCTTGAGTCACAGTCCAGTGATCAAACCACTACTGGCTTTGTTACTTTTTGGACTACAATTTCCATAATCCCCCAGTCTACATGGCCACCTGTAGTCACAAATTAAGCTTTTCTATACTGGCTGTGGTGGGGAGGGGGTTAAGTACAGTAGCCCTCCCCAAAGTAGGACCTTTCCTGATCTCTGAGGGAGAGATGCTCTGCTGTGTCTGGAGGGAGGCCCTCAGACGCCTTGTCCTTAACCCTGCTTCTTCAGAACTATTCTTACTGACCCCACCACCACTGCCCCAGAAGCTTGGTCCAGCAAGGTCAGAGTACTCACTTCCTCCACGGATATTGATGATCAAGCTCCCATTGATGACGGTGCAGCCTCGGAGCTCCTGAGCGGCTGTCACCGAGTCAATGATTTTTCCCTCCCCTAAGTGGCAGACCTTGGGGCAAAGCCCAGCACAGGGGGTGCAGAGGAGGCTGGAGGAGAAGAAAAGACACATCTTTGGGCAAAAGGACACTCACATATTCTCTCACAAACACACCTCTTTTTGAGCCGATGGAAGCAAGTGCCAACCTGGGATAGGATTCTGGAACTCACCGCCACAACTAGACACAATCCTCTGCAACAACAGCTGATGTTTCACAACAGCCATCCCTTCCCTCAGGAAGACCTTTTTTGCATCCGCCAGGCTGATGGGTAAAGGAAGTAAAATGGCCACCCTGTGCCCTGTAGTGCCTGTGGGTTGAGACCTGGAGCAAATCTGCAAAGGTCCAGGATGGCTGGCACTCACACTTCACTGGCTCACAGAACCTGGCACAGAGGCAATGTTCATCTGACCAAGTTCATGCTGGGAAGGATGGGAACTGGGACTCTGGTTTCATACAAGCAAGCCACCAACTTGGAAGTTCTTGGTGGAGAAGCTGATGGCAGCAGCTGTCATTTGGCTTCCCCTTCAGAACCAATTCAAAAAACCTACGAAAGTGGCAAGCTTCCCAGAAATGGGAAGGCAAAGAATGAATGACAGTGGCAGCTCCTATTCAGTGCCTGATGCAGGCAGAACAAGGCTAGCCTAAGGGCCAATTCCAGATAATGCTGCTTGCTTCCCTTCTCCAGGGGACAGTCCTCGCTCTGCTTTCAGTTTATAGCCACTTCCTAGCTAGGGGAGCAGAAACCACTGTTGCCTTGTAAATAAAATTTAAACATGGAATCAGCGCCAAACACACCTGCCTGCATATTCACTTCCCACTCTGTCCTTGCAACTGGTAAGTTTCAGGAGCAAGTGAAAGGACAGCAGTAATAAGCTGTCTTTTATTAATGTAGAAATGACATAGTTCAGCGCTACTAAAAGTGTGGTCTTTCAGCTAGTGTTGGTCCACAAGCAACTGACTGGCAGTCTGTAGAGAGTCTCCAGGAATGGTAGAAAATGTTGTGGCCAATGAAAAAAATATGGTAGCGGTCCCTGGCATGTCAGAGAAAAATAACTGCCTTTTTTGTTGTTGGAGATGATGCAGAATTGTAGTTGGACAATCATAAGAACACACTCATGGGAACAAGAGGACAGTCCTGGTCCTCTTAACTCTAGACGGGGGTAGAGGGAAAGAATGGCCTTTCCCCATGTGTTGTTGGACTGCAGTTCCCATCAGTCCTACCAGCCACCCAACCCAACATCCTTAAGTAGAATATCCTGAGCATTCATAGCCCCAGTGGTGGAGGACTCAGGCTATTGGCATTCCATGCCAGCCAAGGCTGGGAGCTCCCACCAGGGTCAAGAAACAGAAAGACCCCTCCCCACAGCCGGTCTACCTGGATGTCTTGTGGAAGGACGTCTGCATTAGCACTGACCTCTGCATGCTTCACAAGTCTGCCAGTCTTTCCACAAATTCATCCCTTTCTCCTAACACCACTTTTAGTTATCTCTAGAAGAAGACAGGGATGGCTGGGTTTCTCTGAGTGGATCTCCCCACCCAGATAATTATCATGGATATACGTTTGGTCTCTTGATTTAAATGATTTTTTATTATCAGAAAATGTTAGAAAGAATCAAGCAGCCTGATGCATCAGCTCTTGGGATCTGCATCAGCTTCCTTCTGAAACTTTTCACACACAATGGCTTTCTTAACATTTTTCTACATATTCCTATCGGCATATTTCTCCTCTCTCCACCTCTGGGGATTTGGTGGTGGGGCATGAATATGCAAATTGATCCTTAAGCAAACCTCTATTTGGCCCTCCCTATGACAGGCTGACAGAGGACAGGAGCACAACCCAACTGACCAGACTGTCCCTTGTTGGGAAGCCAAGGCTTTCCTCCCCATGTGAAACTGCTTCCTGGATCTGCTGAGCCCCCCCCACCATACTCCCCCCCCCCCAACTTGTCTGCCACAGTGCCACTGCTGAGCCAAACTGAGGGCAGGGGCACTTACTTGGTGGAATTCATGGTGTACCCAGAGGGACACTCAGAGATACATTCCCCATTGTGGATGACGTAGCAGTTGGACCCACTGGCGGTCTTGCAGGAGTTGTGGCGCTCCTGGCAGAACTCGAAGGTCACGCAGCGCCAGCCCTGGAAGCGGTAGTAGTTGGGCGGGCACGTCTCCATGCACTTGCCATCCAGCATGTAGTTCCGGCATGCCACGCACTTCTCAGGGTTGTTGGCCTCCTGGCAGTTGCCCAGGCATTCTGCGTGGCAGCACTTCCCATCTGGGGTACAGCCTTGGGATTTGCAGGCAGGGGGGCACACTAGGCAGGGGGAAGAGAAGAGAAAGGGATGAGCAATCCTGACAGGTGGCCCCATCACTTGTTGACTTCTAATTGCTCCAATGCCCTCCTCCCCCCCCCCCATACACACGAGGAACTGGGCTCCCCTTCACTCACCAGTTACAGGGTTTCTCTCTCTATCAGTTGATTTTAAACCCTAGGAAACAGATTTTGAAGGAAGGAAGAGGGAAGATCACCTCCCCATTTCTACATCCCTCTGACATGGAAGAAGCATCACCCTCCAACCATTTTGAGTGAATTACTGCTGTGTCTGTTGTGTTTAACCAACAGCCTAAAAGCACTGGGTACCAGTCTATGCCGAAGCTCAGCTCAGAACGCTTAGGGAGCCCCATGGATGTCAGACAAAACCCAGAAGCCTTTGAAGGGAAGAGAGTCATGGGCCGACATCGCTGGCAGTTCTGGGCATTCAGGCTGTCCAAAGCTAAGGAGCCAAAACAATGACAAAGGGCTCCTTCCTTGCTGAAGGCATCCAAGCAACCCTCTGCCAGCATCAGGGGCAGGAGAGTGTGGGTGGCAGTAGGAGTGAGCAGAAGGACCTGGCTGTCTCTGTCAAGCTGGAAGATGGCGAATGAGCCACCAGGAAGCAACCAGGTAATTCCCCCTCTCTTACAGCAACTCTTCCCCGGAAACTAAGGGGGGTTGCAGACTGCCAGAAATAGTGCAAATTGAGTCCACTTTTAGGGTTAGGGTTAAGGTTAAGGTATCATGGGAAATGTATTTTATTGTGTCACCAGAGCTCTCTGACAGAGAAGGCTCAATGTCTCAGAAAAAAAAAATTCCCATGATTCCATAGCACTAACCCTAACCCTAAAAGTGGACTCAATTTGCACTATTTCTGGCAGTCTGCAACCCCCCTAAGGCTCCTGCATTGGGTTAGAGGATTTTAAGTTCACAGGGACATTATGGAAAATAAAATACACCTCTCTAGAAGCCACAGGCTCCTCAATCCACAGCCCTCCATGGCTTAAAAATGAGACCCTCTGGAACCAAGGTGGGGTTCTCTAGGAAAGAGCAGGCATTCCCGCGGACTGGACAAGGACCTGCTTTTTGTGACTGGAGAGGACATGGCACAAATAACGTGGCATCTTGGGACACCGGTCAAGACCTTTGTGGTCTGGCCCTTTCTGTACATCCTCCCAAAGACTCAGGAGGGCATGCCTTCCACGGAGGCTTACTTGGAATGCTCAGCACTATTTTTAAAGCCAGAACCAATACATGGGCTGTGTGAATTTCCCCTCAGGACTAAGAGAAAAACTATGGCCTCCTCCTCCTGCTTATTGGTATCCCACCTTTTTTCCAAATATGACACTTTCAAGTGTGGTTGGACTTCCAACTCCCATCATCCCTACTGACAGAATAAGGGATGATAGGTACCTCACCTTCTGCAGTCCAACATGGTGGTCTAGGTCTAGGAAGAAACTGCAGAAAACCTAGAAATACAGCCCTAGAGCAACTCAGTGGGAAGACAGCCATCTTCTGTGAACAAACACAAGAGCTGAACTGGTTCATCCCACTCCAAGAGAGTCAGAAGCAACATCTTCATGCATCTGCCTTGTTTCCTCCACCGCTGATAGCTGAGAGCTGATGTCGTGATTCAGCTTGACAGAGGCATGATTGTTGGCCAAAACAGGCTCTCTGGACAGGCAGGGCTACCTGCCAACTCAGGTATCATTCCTTGGACCTGACAAGGATTATCAGTTGCCCGTTTGCTCCATACTAGCACACTCTCATATATTTCCAAAAGTTAAGTGGGCAGTCCCCACACAGTCATAAAATGGAGATAGAACTGCAAATGTGCCCTGTAAAGAGTCTCTATACGTCTCTAGAAACAGTGGTTATTATGTCGGCCACATAGAAGCACAGGCACAAAATGAATGTTACCTACCGAAGGGAAACCTTTTTGCTCTTTGGGGGCAACTGTTTTTTGTAGTAGGAGCTCACATCAGGGCGCATTTGCGAGTGTATTCAGTGATGTCCAAAACTCAATTAGACAGCTAACAGATATCAGAATGTGGCAGAAACCATCTAAGCCCTTATAACAAAAATTCCAAATGGCAAGATGGCACCATACACTCCTTCCCCTCCCTTTTGAGAGAATTGGGGCCCAGAGCATTGAAAATAAATGTTTCACAGAATGAAAATGATGTCCCATAACCAAGAGGACACGGTGTCCTTGGCACTGGTTGGCTCTACTAGCATCAATGTGGAGAGTTTAATTGTTAGCTACCTTCTCCAAAGGGACAAGCTGCCAGTCATTCTCCTTGAATAAAAATCCATGTGTGTTCTTCAACACAATTTGACACAAGAGCAACAAAGATGGATTTGGGCAGAGAGAGCTATGGAGAAACAGGTTGCAGTCTCAAACCCACTGATAGGAGGAACTAGAGATCTACAGTGGCCATAACTGCAGGACTCAGAAATTACGTCAGATTATTAAAACATTCCATATGAGAAAAGCAGATTAAGAGCAACACAGTCACAAATCCCAGACCTCTCAAGTCTTGCCAGTTGCCCTGCAGTAAGGATATTTCTCCTGAAGCCTGTGGGAGTGAGAAGAGAATGGCACAGGAAACCAAGGAGGATTTCTGTGCCTTTCAGATAATTTGAGGATTTGCCTCAGAATTACTTCTAAAGAGCATAAGCTATTCACTTATGTCAAAGGACAGAGAACAGCCAAAGGGAAACACATTACTACTCTGAGTGCCAAAGCAATTCCAGAGAAGTTTAAGTTCCCTAAGCCCAGAAAACAATTGCTCCAAGTTGGAAGAAGAGGAGTTTGTGTATGGGGAACAGCATGTGGCCTTTGCAAACGAGCGTTCTGGTGGTTTCTGAAAAAGCTACTGCTCCTTCTTCAATGTATTCAAAACCCAGGTAAAACTTCTGAAATCTCTGCCTCGGCAAGAACATGACAGTAGACAGAGTGGGAAGTTTGGAGAAGGTAATGGTCCTTCCCAAGCCCCATTCATAACCTCACAGCAACCACATATGGAAGACTCCTATCATAAAATCATAGAGTTGAATGGGACCCCAGGGGCCATCTACTCCAACTCCCTTCTTCTTCCATGCAGGAAGACACCATCCAAGTCCTCCCTGTGACAGATGTCCATCCAGCCTTGGTTTAAAAATCTCCAAAGGAGGAGACTCCACTACCCTCTGAGGCAGGGTACAAACAGTTCTTACCATCAGGAAGTTCTTTGTAATGCTGAGATGGAATCTCTTTCTTTAAGTTTGAATCCACTGCTCTGGGTCCTATCCTCTTCAATATGATATCCATTCAAATATTTAAACAGGGCTATCATGTCATCTCTTAACCTTCTTTTCTCCAAGCTAAAATAACCAGCAGTCTAAGCCAGGGGTCAGCAATGTTAACATACCTGGGGCCAGCTGCTGGTCACCAGGTCTTCTGCCGGACCGGGGGGGGGGGATGATGGCACGTGCGCTCATGCGTGTCGCCGCCACCATTTTGTTTGCCAAAATGGCGGCCGCGACTCGTTTGTGCATGCGCAGCAGTACTGTGCATGCACAAATGAATCGCAGCCGCCATTTTGGCAAACAAAATGGCAGCTGCGACACGCTCGGTGGGCAAGGTGTGGGCTGCGGGCCATAGGTTACCAACCCCTGGTCTAAGCCATTCCTCAGACTGCTTGGTGGCTTCCAGACCCTTCACCATTATGTTTGCCCTCTTTTGGACACATTCCATCTTCTCAATATCCCTTTTGAATTGTGATGCCCAGAACTGGACACAGTATTATTCCAGATGAGGCCTGACCAAAGCAAAATAGAGTGGCACTATTTCTTCCCTTGATCTAGACACTATACCTCTATCCTATAGGTGATGCCTTCTGAATGATTACCTGCGGTAAACCCAGAGTGGGGCTCTCCATGATGCAAATCCTCTTCATGGGGGCAGACACTGCACTGAGATCTTAAAGAAGGAAAACAGGGTTGCGTCTCTCTTTCAGCATTCTGGTGGCTTCTACAAAAGCTCTGTCTTATGAGCACAAGCAAGTGGATCTCTAAATACTCAACAAACCAAACAAGCAATGGTATGGAATCCAAAATGCTATTGAGGGACAATGACATAGGAGTAAGTTCATGAGCTAGAAGCTAGCACAGCACCTTCTCTTTCCTCCTTGTCCCCCATGTTGGGACAGAGAGCTGAGGTGGAGTGGCGAGATGCAATTAAGCCAACATTTCAGGGAGTACCAATGCATATATGAAAGTGCTTATGCAAAACTCTTGAAATCAGATTTTGGAAAATCTATTTTTTTCAAAGTACCAGGCATCCCTACTACCTGGGAACTTGGTGAACTATAGTCCAAAAAAGCACACACACTCCCAGTTCTGCTCGGGACCTCTGTCATGATCTTCTGAATCATTCTACTTCTTCCATAGGTAATTTTGCAAAAACATTTCATCCTTAGCTTGTTATTGTTGCTGTCTGCCCTCATATGACAACCAGAAGCAAACCTATAATGAGGTTTTCTTGAAAAAATTCTGCCCAAAATGCAACTCAAAGGATGGTGTAAGGACTGTCCCACAAAGGGCAGAAAAGTATTGGGCTGCTTAGTTGAGGAGTCAGAGATCTCTGAAGGCCAGCCAAAGTCCTCTTCATGCAATTCTTTAATAAAAAATAAATCCATCCCAGGATAGCCCAGCTGGAATGCAAACACTAGTTTTCTGGCTGAGGAAAGCAAAGGCAGCCAAGTCAGGTGAGAAATGAATTGGTTCAGGCAGGCCTCAAGAGCAAGGGATATATAGTGAGGGGGGAGAACCAAAAAGGCTCCAGATCCACAGAAATCCAGGTCAGGAAATGCTTCCCACAAGTGAACCACCCTCACCCTCAGCCAATGTGTTGGCTGCTCTGGGTAGGAAGCCATTCAACACATTTTTCTATCTTGCTCAAAGCAAACAGATCTTTAACCCCTTCCAAACACAAAGGAGGAAGAGCAGGCAGAGGCACCCACCCCCTTGGCCTCTCCTATAAAAATCCTTTGGAAGGAAGCTTCCATTTTTAAAATGACGTGTGTATGTGTGCGTGTGCATGTGTGCGTGTGAGAGAGAGAGAGATACATGCACTTGCGCACACATGGGGAGAAAGAGGAGGAGAGTTAAAGCCACGTTGCATTTGACTTCATACGCAAAATTTGACAGGAGCTCTATAGCTTTCCTTTGCCAAAAAAATGGGAAAAATGTATAACTTGGAAAGACCTGGAATCACTTTAAACACAAGCATCACACTGGACTGCTCTGATCAAGAAGTAACAGCAGAGGAAACAACCAGCTGGATTCAAGTTCTAGGAACCGGGGAGTCACCTCCCCTCCCCTTCCACAACAGTGTGTGCTCAGAGGCATACCATGTGCCCCCACGTGCAATATGGCCCATCCACAGTTGCTGTGGAAACTCTACCCTTGGTCACACGCGTGTGATTTCATGAAAGGGCAAATTCCCCTTACTACACACACTGAAAGATCCCATTTTAAAAATGGAAGCGGCCACAGGCAGTGGGTTTGAAGCTCCATCACAGTGCATTTTTGATCCCACTATTTCACCTTCCTGCTATGACAGCCCGAGTCTGAAAAGGCAAAGGGACAAAGATTCCTAACAGATTTACTGGAATGTGAGATTTTGTTAGGGTTGCCCTAAGTTGGAAAAGACTTGAAGGCACACAACACACAGCGCACAGGATCAGATGCTCAGAGAATTATCCAACACACACACCCTGTATGCATGGCTATATCACAAGATAGTATAGACAGAAATTTAATGTTAAAAAGTAGTCACAGTGATGATATGAACACTGGCTCTTCATCAGACTTCTTCCAAATCATGCTTCCAACCCTGCCAGTGTGAACAGTGCGACTGTCCTTATCAGGACCCTCTAGCACTCAACTTCCGTTCTGGCTTCACTATCAACAAGCCCACCCACCCTCTACCACTGTGTTGTGTTATCAGAACTTGAAAAAGTGACTTTTTGGACTGAAACTCCCCAGTGTCCCTAACTCAGCATGGCCAAGCCCTATGCCATCTATATCATACAAAGGGGTGGGGAGAAGTACTGTGTACAATGTATACACACTTGAAAATCTGGACAGCCCTCCATGCAGCTCCTGGAGTAGGCTGTGTTTCATAGCATCTCACAAGGGTTTCTCTTTGTGGCTTTTGCTGCAACAGACTACAAGGGCAGGTTCCCCCTTTGGAAAAGTGAAGAGTGCCATGCACTGTGTCCCCTTTCAAAAACATCCATTGCTTCAGTGGCTGCTCTGGCCATTTCACGGTGTTCTCATCTATGAACTGGTTGCATCCAACATTTAGAGAGGAACTCAAGGCTTGGATTTTTAGATGTCACAATGAGGGACCTCCCTAAACAGAAGCAAGTCAAGTGTATTTTGGGGCCCCAGTCAACACAGGCCTTCTCTTTCTTTTCAGACAAAATCAAGGCAATTTGGACTGGGGTCCCAGGTATGGGGAGGCAGAGACCAGACAGACCAAGGATGAGAAAGAGGTGAGGTAGAAAAGGCTGTGCCAGGGGCTCCAAACTCCCAAAGTGTGTATTCCAGAAAAACAAGCTGTCCTTAGAAAAATGATGCAAAAATTCCAAGGGTGGGTGGGTGGGTTGGGGACAGACAAAAAGAAGACCATGCCGCTGACATAGAGAATTGGTGCAGCTGCATGCATTAAACAGATTGGCACACAAGGGTGGTACAGCCACTCGACTCTCGCTTTAGGCTAACAATGGCCTGTAAGAGAAGCCCCCGACCTGAAAGTCTGGATCCCATCCATGATGGATAGGATCTCCTATGAGGCAGCTCTGTGAGGGCTTCTGAGCCAGAGGAAATAGGTGAGAAACACAGATTCTTGCAGACATCAGACTGGGATCCCTCATTCTACTTTGCCTTATATCCTTCCCCTGGAAGAAGACTCACCGACAACTACTTACTGGGGACAATTGGCCACTTCTTCTGGCTGGGTAAAAAAAAAAAAAAGCAGCCACGGGTCCAGCATGCCCTGAAGACTCATTTTTACATTAGAGATTTATCATTGACAGAAGTTTCCATGTGGCACTTGTCCAGTGGTTCCTTTGGGTTCTCAGATGTTGGCAGATGTCAACTCCCAGAAGCCACAGCCATCATGGGGAAAGAGTCAGGGATTCTGGGAGTGTATAGTCCAACAACATTTGAAGAGCCAAGGTCAGGAAATACTGGCTTACAGCCTTCCTTTGCCAGAGGCACAAAATGTTACTCTCGTTCTGAAAAGAACTTGGTTGTTGCTTGTCTTTAACTGCTTTTGAGTTGGCCCCAACTCATTGCAACCCTGTGGATGAGACATCTCCAAGACCTCCTATCCTCCACTGCTCTGCTCAGGTCCTGCAAATTCATGGCCAGGAGCTCCTTAAGAGTCTATCCATCTGGCGTGTGGTCATTCTAGGTACGTGCACACAAAGTAGGGAAGCAAAAAAGAGATAAAAAATACTACATATATTATGGTGTTGCCTCTGTTTCATAAGCATTTCTGCCCCCTCAGACTTCCCCATCCTCAACACTAGCTTTTCAGATTATCAGAAAAAAGCATTTCCCTCTTTCTGGCTCAGGTGCTGCCCTGACAGGGCAGATCCAAAGCTTCTAGTCCGAGGCCAAAGGCTCTCCCTCTCCTTTGAGATCATGCGACTGGCTGCTCTGTTAACAATTACTACTAAAAGCTGTGTTTTTTCCAAAACAGGTTTGCAAAGGGGGTAATTTGTCTTCAACATTTCTTAAGCTAAAAACAACACGGGAATTAATTGTCCCATGTTTACTGTATGCACCGAGGGCATCAAGGATCACACTCTAAACTGGGATGTACCTAGACAGGGAAAAAAAGTCTCCTTGCCTCTTGTCCCTTGTCCCTCCTGAGCTGGTGTCTGGATTTGCCAGTCTAGCAGCTTTTGGAAGAGGAAGGCAGAAAACACCCACCAAAACACTCAAGGAAGGAGGGGAATGGGAGCAGCAGTGCCAATATTCTGTTCGAAGAGAGTTAATAACTGTGGGATTTCTTAACAGCTATGCATGGCGTCGCTTTCCACGGCAAACTAACACACACACACACACACACACACACACTTAAAATCACGTCGCGTGCTTCATGCAAAATTGGCTCAGTATTCTCTAGATTTTAAACATCATGGCCAGGCAGATTTACACACAAAATATAAAGGAGAATCACGGCACCCCACACATCCTGCATAGTGCTACTAGCAATGAAAACCTGAGCTGGATACCATCTTAAAACGAGAGCAAAACAAATCCAGAAGCTGGATGGACATTCAGATAGCAGAAGAATGACTGGATGTTAACTATTAAATTAAATATATTTCAATCAAAAAGCAAATAAACAAACTCATTACCAGTGATTGTGAAACCATGAAATCAGGGTTTTGGTGTTTTTTTTAAATTACTGAACTATGCGAAAGCTTTTTCAGGAGACCCAGAAGGGATGATCCTAGATGTTCTTCTAATCAGTCCTGGAGGCAGAGCTGGGCAACAGCTAAATTTTATTCAAAGGTATAGAGCTGTGTTAGTCTGGAAAATCAGTACGCAAAGGATCTTGTAGTATCTTTGCGACTAACACAAAATCTGTGCTAATTTTTTTGGTTTTAAAAAATGCAGAAGAGACAATATTCCTTTCTCGTCTCAGGAATCCTTTTGAACCCTGCCAGGACTAATCTGAGTAAATTCTTGGGTTGTTAAGGGAACACAAGAAGGTCTCTGGAAAGCCTGGATTAGACCCCATGAGGCCACATAGTCCAGTATGGGATCAAACCTCTAAGCAAGACAGAAGAGCAATGGTACAGTCAGCCTTCCGGGGGGGGGGGGGCTTCCTCAGCATCTGAGAGCTGGAGTTCCACAGAGGAGACCCACAGCCACCTGGTAGAAGGTGCCTGGTCCCTTCTTGAAAGCTGACAGCCACCAAAACAGTTTGTGGCAAGGAGTTCCACAGAGTTGCCTGTGGTTTGTGAAGAATCCTCCTGCCTCTCTCTCTCTCTCTGGAATCTCTGTCATTCAGATGGAAACACAGAATGAGTTATGGTCTTATCAAGGAGGGAGGTTTTGTGCAAATCAATCATGTTCCTCCCACATTCACCTTTATCCCACTAAGACCAAGAGACCCAAATATCACAACCTCTCCTCACTTGGGGTGCCCTTCTCTGTGCTGCTGCCTTTGGGGGCAGTGCAGTGCCAGAATTGTACAGAGTACCCAGGTTTATAAGAAGGCACGATCCCTTCCATTATGACCTTCAACAAGGAATTTGCCTTTTCCACGGTCCCCTGGAAGAGATTGGCTGTGTGCGTAATTTCTCACCCCAACCAAAGACCCCTTCTTGCCCTATCAGAGTCTGAGTGAAGCTGAGATTCAATGGGCATCCCTTTCCACTTGCTTCCAGTCTCCATTTTGATGCCCATCTGCCATGACTTATGGTCTGCAGAGATCCTTCTGGAACACCTCACTCTCCCTTTTTGATTTAACCTGAATAATTGGGTTTCCTCACCATAAGTGCTCAACTCAGGATAGTCTATGGTCAAGCTAAAAAGTCATCATCCCCAAGTAAGTCCTTAGGGAGCACCACTGTTTATACCTCTGCAGGGAGAGGAGTGGCCATTCATTCCCACTCTTGGCTTCCTGTTTATTTACTAGCTTCATGTCTACATGACTATTCTTACCCCACACGATGGTTGAGTTTACACCAGAGCCTTTGGTAAGGGACGTGGACAAAGGCCTTCTGAAAGCCCAGTAAACAAGATGTTTTGGGTCACCTTTACCTACACGCTTGTTGGAAGGCTCAAAGAACGCTCAACGGTTGAGGAAATGGGATTTATCCTTTGCTCAGTCCACTCAGCTGTTCCTTTAGGAAGACACCAGGCCTTCTGTATCGATGGTTGGGAACTTTGGACTTAGCAAATGTTTTAGCTTGCAACACCCATCAGCCGCCCAACAGCGGGGCCAATGGTTAGGGATTTTGGCGCTATAGAGTCCAAATCTTAAACCTGCCCTGTGAAAAAGCAGCACAGATAGCTTCAAATGTTAATGGTGTCAAGTTTTATTTTGATTGTGGCTACCAATTTATTCCTTCATCCCACTCCCCAAAAACATCCTGGTTTAAAATCACACAAACACACAAGACCATGGCATTCCCAGTTCCTCCAAAGTCTTGAGTTTTTCATCTTGTTGTTGTGTGCCTTCAAGTTGTTTCCAATTTATGGTGACCCTAAGACAACCCTGTCTAGGGGTTTCCTTGGCAAGTTTCTTCAGAGGGGGTTTGCCATTGCAATCCTCTCAGGCTAAGAGAGTGTGACTTGCCCAAGGTCACACAGTGAGTTTATATGGCTAAGCTGGGATTAAATCCCTGGTCTCCATAGTCATAGTTCAATGCACAAACAACTACACCACACTGCAAATTTCTAACAAGCCCACTCATCTCAGAAGAATGGAAAGAGGAACTAAATTCAGTGGCCAAATCCAGAACCAACGGCATCCCGCTGGCCAGCACCTCTGGAATCAGCATGGCTGTGTCTTTTTGCATCCTAGTGGTCTGTTAAAGATATTTTTGCAGAGTAGTCTTCTACACACGTTTCTGGTGTTAAAATGTGGAGCTGGCTCTCAAAATGAAATCCACAAGAAATGCTGCCTGCTGGTAGAGAGTGGGAGAGTGGAATTACTAGGAATCGTTCAGAGGCAGAAGCGAGGCGGAAGTGACAGGGAACCTTGGTATATTTCAGAAATTCCAAATATGTATCACAAGAAACCAGCATATATGAGTGAGGCACTCTGTAAGGGGGGGAAGAACGAATCTGCAAGAGACTAAAATGGCTGCTCAGACATCAACAGCTCTCTGCCGGCAGAGCCAGCAGCCCTCCTTCCGCTTGGCCCAAATCTGGGCCAACACTTGAGATATTAAGACAAGGAGGAAACCCAGGAACTGATGAAGGAGACACAGAAAGCAAAGGAGGGGTGTTATGTGAACCTGGTGGGGAGGAACAAGGCAGCCTTGTCAGGAGGAAGATTCAGAACAGGGTTGGGAAGACCCACCAACCCCTTCACACATGTTTTACGGCTGACTAGAGAGTTCACACAAGCTGTCTAGCAACTGATACTAATAGCAAACTTCACAGAGGTCAAATTCACATCCTTGTACAATCTCAGTTCCTTAGTCCAGTTGTTGCCCCCCCCCAAGATTTTATCTATTTAAATTTTCCAGTTTCTCTCCCCAAAACTACCTGTCCCCAAAGAGATTCCCTGGATGTACTCTAAAATGTCAGGATGCTCTCTGCACAGGCCTCTGGGGCAACAAAGTCAGTGCCACACAGTTCATTTAAACCAATAAATAAATGTTCAGGACATAACACCACGACCTAACTGAACTGGGTGTTTACCCAGAAAACAAGATCAAGGCAATAAGTACCTCTTTCCCACAGATGACAACTTTGAGATACACACTGCAGCCCTTTTTGAGGCTCCCATCCTCATTCATACCAACAGTCTCCAAACATTGTTGCTTATGAAGCTGCACCCATAAGCTAAAAAATAAAAGGGGGTACTTACATGCATACACCTGACACCCCACCCCCCATGGTAAAAGCTTTCTAGGAACTGGGAGCAGAAGCTTTTGCCTGGTTTAAACCAAAACAAACAAAAAATCCTATATACTCATGTACACATCAACCTCGTATTAAGTCGAGGGCAGTTTATGGGGCAATAATTATGGATTTAGATGTCAAGGGTAAAACTGAGGGACATGGAACAAGGAATGTTAAGGATAATGCAAAGAAAAATGATGCCAAAGAATACTGTGTTTTCCGAACCAGGCGTTCAAAAAGGCCAGAAGCGATGTCATGCTGAGACAGTAGCAGGGTGTGTGTGTTTTTTTTAGGTTCTCCCAAGAAGGACTAAGCTCTTGCCTTTTGCAACTCTGCTCAGAGAAGGGGATGGTTTCTATTTTGCTAAGAGTTAAGGTACAGTTAAGCTACCTTAACTAAGGTGTTTTAGACTGTCAGCTACTTTGAGTCCTAATTTTGGGGAAAAGAGGGTACAAATAAATATAATAATAAATATTGTAATACTTACATTGACTCTTGGATAAGTCGGCCCACATTTTTTGGTTTGATTTTTTGACTAAAATTTCTAGACATGTATATACAGTAAATGAAGAAAACCCCTCTGACCAGACTTCCCCTGCCCAGTTATAATCTACAAGTTGGATCCAGTGCAGCAGACAAAAGGGTAGAATTTCTTAACTTTGAAGGATGGTCTGAGTAGAAGGCGACATGGTAGTATCGAAGAAGGCCTAAAACAACCTGCCTGCGTTTGCCTAGTCCAATCCTCTGCACCTACGAGGTCTGAGTTCTTGGGTCTCTTGCAGACCCTTCTGCCTTGCCCATCCACCCACCTGCACAAACTAGATCTCCCCACTGCCAGACTCACTGCACCCCCCCCCCACTGCACAGTGGGGAGACTGTGAGTCTCTATCAAGACTGCTTCTTCAGTGGCCAAATTCCCAGAAATAATGGATGGCAGCCAGACTTGTCACATTTCAGATGAAACTAGGTTCAGCCTTAGGAAGGAAAAGATGGCCAGACAAGGAAAGGGCAAGTTAAACTGTGAGACAGGAACATGGAAGCCAAGGAAACACGGAGACCCTAGGCCTGGCCCATAGAATCCAAGAGACAGGGCTGCTCCTTTGTGCCCACTGAGCACACCTCTTTTCTAACGGAGACATCAGTTACTGAAGTGCCCAGAAGGTCTTGCTGTGAAAACCCTCCCCATCCAGCCAGGGCATTCAAACTTAGCCCCTTTTATCTCAAAGGGAGCCCAAGCCCCTGAGCATGCTGGCTGGGGCTGGCAAAGGGAAAAGGTGACAGAATCAATGCTCTCGGCTTTCATGAAAACAGTCTATTAAGATGCTCATTCTTTCCCCACGCCAGCAAGCATATGGCTGAAACATGTACAAATGTGAGCAATAAAGGTGCTGTATTGCCAAGGAGGAAGGGAAATTTACAAAAGACCCCTGGCATGAGGGAGATGCCCTGTGAAGCAGGGGTGGCATTGGCTGTCCCCAGGACTTTCTGGCTAAGCGGGGGCTCTGGCAGTGGGGAGACACAACGGGGGGAAGAAACTGTCAGTACCAATTAGCTCTGTTCCAAGGACTCAGACAATAGTTTTGGTGAAAGAACAAAAATATTTTATTGCAGACCAAGGACAATAGTGATCAGCCAGCATTTAGGTTGGTACTAACCTTCCCTGCCTTCTTGTCACTATATATAGACTGGAGCCACCTAGCCCCACTTGCTTGCAATGTAACATTTTGACCTGCTTGGTAACTGCAACGTAACCATTTGATTTCTGCCTGGTAACTACTATGCAGCCTTTTGATTTCTGCCTGGCAACTGCAGTAAAACTCCTCCCAACTCCTCTTTGAAAACGGCACCAAAATTCAAACTTGCCTAATATAACACAATCTATCTATCTATCTATACCAGGGGTCGGCAACGTTAACGTACCTGGGGCCGGTCGCTGGTCCTAAGGTCTTCCACCGGGCCGGGGGGGGGGAATGGCAGCGCACATGCTCACGCATGCGTGCGTGCGCAGCTGCTACCACCACCGCCCCGCCCATGGCCACTGCCGTGCGACCACCATTTTGTTTGCCAAAATGGCGGCCGCAACTCATTTGTGCATGTGCAGTACTCCTGCGCATGCGCAAACGAGTCGCAGCCGCCATTTTGGCAAAAAAATGGTGGCTGCGATGCGTGCGGTGTTGGGGGTCAGCAGGGACCGATTGGCGGGGGTAGGCGGGCCGTGTGCGGCCCACAGGCCATAGGTTGCCGACCTCTGATCTATACACATACAACATAACCAATATAGACTTTATATATACATTTCCCAACTTCATCCATAATGACATCACCAAAACCCTTTTGGGTTCTGACAGAAGCATTCCTTTTTTCCTGACTGAGCTGCCTAGAAAGTAGTGTGTTCAACCTGCCTCAACACTGGAGGTTATGCTCTTGGAGCAATGGTCCTAAGAGAGAGTCTGGAGGTTGGGGGGAGAAAAAAGAGAAAAGCTGCCCTCCAAAAAAAGAAAAAAAGAAAAGAAAAAAAAGAAAATCCCAGCTAGTCCTAGTCCTCACAAGAGAGCTCCTTGGCATCATGCAGTCACCCCTTGGCACCAACAGGATAGGGGAAATTCCTAGGCAACAAATCTGTGCCATGGGTCTTCTGAGATCTTGCAGAAAAGATCTCACTCAGCAGCCAAAAGTCATACAAAGGAAACCACTAGGCTCAGCGTCATATCACAAGGCAGAGAACTCCCAAACCTACCATGCTGTTTCCAATTCTTATCTAAATCTTCCCCTATCTGAGACTGGGAAAGGGAAAGGGGTGCTGGAGAGGAAGAGAGGGGGGGCCTCCTGGCTGTTAGTGGGGGCAGATCTGCATCTGGGACATAAATAAAAATGGAAAGTGACAAAACACACAGCAGCTAGAGAGGCCCTTTCACCTCCTCCTCCAAGACAGATTCTAAATAAATCCCCATCCTGCAATTACTTAACGATCCTGGTTAGTTTAACAGGAGTATTAGGTTGCTGTCTGGTCTATAAAAAGGCTATTAAAAACCCATAAAAGCGTTGAAAAATGTGGATGAAATGTTTTATTAGTTGGCAGAATAAATTTTTAAAAAAGAGTGCTGAGGTGTAGGGAGCAAAACCTGGCACACTGACCTTTCGCTCCTATTTGCTGACCGGCGTCTGGGGGAAAAAAAGAGATGTCTTCCAAGACTTGTATCCTGGGATTTTGCAGCTGGTCCAGAGGTGCTCTGCTGCTGAGGGCAGAGGCAGAACTGCCAGCCACTACCATCAGCTCAAAGGGCAGCATCCTTCTGGCCCAGAAGCCACCATCCTAGGAGGCTGGTGTTCCAGTCACTTTCCTCCAGTTCCTTTACATTCTCAAATCATCCTTTAACCCCCATGAGACACCCTGAAGGAAACACCAGCAACTCATGAGGGCCAGAGAGCAAAAAATGAAGACTACAAAACAAACATACCCAACACACGCACTAGCTGGTGGCAAAACTGAGGCATCATGGGGATCAAGCTTCCTGGAATGGGCCAATGTGTTTCACAGGTCTCCATCTCCCAAATCTTTCCTATGTAAGGTCTGCTTCCCCCAGTAGTTCCTCAGCAGGGAGGAACACCATCAGGCAGGGAACTGGCACCAAGCAGTAAAGTACAGTGCAGACATCACACACTCTCTCACACACCCCTTATTCTAGTGAGGAGAAAGGCCAAAACCCTGCAAGGGCTAAGGGTCCAAAAGGCTATTTCTCCTGGGTTGTAATCTCACCTTTCCATTTACTCTCTGCACCCACTTTCTCTCTGCCTAGGAAGCTGCTGAACCTTGAACCACCAGATCAGTGTTTCACCCCAAATCCTGTCCGCCTGAGTACAACAAAGCAAAGGGTTCAGGAAGACCTATTTCTCAGCCCCACCTGGGCATCCCTGGCACTCCCTCCTGTGGATAAAGTGACACCTGAACACTACCCAGGCCCAGCCCTGTTCCGTTTCCAAAACCAAGAGAGAGCTACTGGGGCACCGTGTTTGCATGTAGCACCCATTTATATATTTGACTTGTATCCTGACTTCCCCCCCCCCCCCCCACAAAACTAGGACCCCTTGCACTCATTGATTTCTCACAGGACAGGATGGAAACAGCAAACCTTTGCTGCTTGCAACAGCTACTGTCCTCTAAATGAGGATTGGGACCAACACTGTCCCTACATATTCCTTAAACTAGTGATTCTATAGGAATCATGAATATGAACTAGTCACAAATGGGTAACTGTAGGTGATGCATTCTTAACTACTTGAGTGAAGTCTGACCAATGAGACTTCTTTCTTAAGTGATGATCATTAATCCCACACATTTCACCAAAGCATGCTGTAGTTGAGACTACAATTTTAGCCAATAGAATTTTTTTAAGACAATGGTGTTATGTTTGGGGGCACCATGCCTATTTCTCATGCAGCACATGTGCTGACCCAACTGGCAGAAATAAGAATAGCATGCTCTGAAGTCATAGGAGCCACTTTACAAGAACGTAGAGCCAGCTTCACCCAGTGCAAGGAGGAAACATCTGCCTAATCTTTGCCACGACTTAATTAAGTAACTGCTTGAGGCTTGGCTTCTGAATACAGTTTGTATGCTAAAAATAATCCAGCACCCTGGATTCAGCGCTCCAAAGGAGTTCACTCCACGGTAGCCCCTGTGGCCTCTGATTCCACTTGGCATCCCAGTGACCTCTGCATACCCGGCGGCCAAAGAAACTCACAAAAGTCAGGCGTGGTGTCCGTTTCCCAAGTCAAGAGAAGAGGAAGGGAGCCACTGGTGGGGGACATGTCGCCCAGCACAGAGCCACGCTCTCTCAATCTGGACTTGTTAAGGGTGGAACAGAGATCAAACGAAACACACAGCACAGCTTGCACTGTGGGCTGGTCCACCCTCCCCCCTTCCCAAGAACCACACGGCTCCCCAGAGGAGACACTGGGACAACTTTCAGCTTGCCCCACCAAAAGGTCTTTCCTGCAACCAGCTGAGAAATCAGGAACTTTCAGCCAGCAACTGAGACTACAAGGAAGTTTTCCAACACTGCCCAGTGGTCCGCCTTGCTTGGGATTCAAGCTTCCCTGGACCAAGTAGTGTTAGAATCATAGAGCTGGAAGAGACCTCAAGGGCCATCCAGTCCAATCCCCTGCCATGTAGGAATATACAATGAAGCAACCCTGACAGATGGTCAACCAGCCTCTGTTTAAAGACCTCCAAAAAAGGAGACCCTACTACCCTCAGAGGCAGCAGCATCTTCCATGGTTGAATAGCTCTTACTGTCAGGAAGTTCTTCCTAATGTTGAAGTTAAATCTGTTTTGCTGTGTTTTGAATCAATTGCTCCGGGTTCTGTTCTCTGGAGCAGATGAAAACAAGCTTACTCTATCTTCAGTCTCCATCTCCGTCTTTCAGATATTTAAACAGGGCTATCATGTCGCCTCTTAACCTTCTCCTCCCCAGGTTAAACATACCCAGCTCCCTAAGGGCCTTGGCAGACGGCTTATTAAGCCGTCCTGGAGGCAGGGAAGAGGAGGGGCAGCCGCACGCTCGGTGCCCCTTCCTCCTCCCAAGGTTGCCCTCGGAGCCACCGGTCCTCCGCACGGCCGGCGCTCCGGGGGCAACCTCCCGCTGCAGCGTCCGCACACGCTGCGGTGGATAAGTCAGCGAAAGTGCGCCTCACGCTTTTGAGGCGCACTTTTGCTGACTTGTGAAAGGAGAGCTATTTTAGTGCTCCTTTCAGGGGCGGCGAAAGTGCGCCGCTGGATCGAGGCGTGGGGATGCCTCGATCCAGCAGCACACCTTCCCAGGGTGGCCCCATGCTGCCAGTCTGCTTCCCCCCTAAGTTGCTCCTCATAGGGCTTGGGGGTTTCCAGACCTTCTACCATTTTAGTTGCCCTCCTCTGGATATGCTCCAGCTTGTCAACATCCTTCTTGAATTGTGGTGACCAGAACTGGACAAAGGATTCCAGGTGAGGCCTGATCAAAGCAAAACTGAGTGTCACTTTTACCTGCCTCCTCCTAGACAGGTCTTGACAAAAGCTGTTGAACAGCTTTTGCCTTGGGAGCAAAGTGCTTATGAGCTGGAGGTGGTTCAAGGGATAACTATTGTAGTCATCCTGATCCATGAAAGAGATGTGCAGGCTGTGGCTTCTCCTTTCTCCCCTTGGATATCTCCTATCAGCAGCTGACTGTGGTATTCTTCTGGACCAGCTCCTGTGGGCTGGAAATGTAGAGGGAAGCATTATGTTACCCTGGTTCCAGTGCAGCAGAAGGCAGCCAAAGAAGCCAGCTGGTTGTCCCCCATATACTTCAACATCTGTAGGCAACTGCTCAGTGATGTAAGGGAACAAGGAGTAAAAAGCCATCATGTGCTGATAACACCCAGCTTGCTCTCCTTTCCACTGGAAGGGAACTCAGGTGCTGGACAGTTGTTTGGGGGTGGCGAGGGGCTGGATGTGGTGCAACAAAGCAAGGATGGCAGTACTGCACGTTCCAAGCTCACAAGTCATGGAAGTGGCAAGACAGGCTGTTCTGAGAATGGGTTTGCATTCCTCCAGGAGGAAGCAGAAATATGGCTTGGGGGCACTCCTTAATCTAGCACTGTCTCCCTTGAGTCCTGTTTGGGGCAGAAAGACGGGACAGAAATTGAACAAAGGAATGTCGCTGTCTTTTGAGGCCCAGATAACTTCTCTGGCTGTCTGCATGCCTAGCTGAGCTCTAACCCATTTGCCAGCTACAGCCCTTCCCAGTCAGAAATACACCGACCATGTCTGGCTGCTTATGAAGTGGGTGAATAGGACAGGGGCTCACATGTGACAAACAGAACATACTTGCATGGCTCTCCAGCTTTAAAGGATCTGAACTAACTACCATATTTTCCGGCGTATAAGACGACTTTTTAGCCAGGAAAATCTGGGATTAAAGTTGGGGGTCTTCTTATACGCCGGGTATAAGGAGGATGAAGATGAGGAAGAT
>CM034716.1:781686-808615 GCA_020142125.1 Phrynosoma platyrhinos
GAAGAAAATGTGCGTCTAATATGCCGAAAAATACGGTAGAACAACATGCCAAATGGAACAGTTCTTTTGGGAATGCAGCTTCCAGAAGCAAAAGTAAGGATTTTAGACACAAGCATCAGTCCCTACACGTAAAACCTGAATGGGGTTCAGAATCTACAGCCAACCACAAGGACACACAAGCCACAGCAGCAGCAGCAGCTTCATCTTGGGTTAGAGGCTGCACAACACAAACCACAGAATCTGCTGAATTGGGAGGGGGCTGGCTTTGGCTACTTTCTGCTGACAGACAAGATCTGATTCCACAGGGGCCCATCCAGCCTGCCAGAGACAGTGGGGAAAATCTTCTGCTGCAAAACTGCCAGGAAATTGACTTCGGTGGGTGGTGCCCATGCTTTGCATTCAGAAGGCTCCAGGGTCATTTTGTTTGCAAGGGCAGCAACTGCTAGGTAAAAGGCTCTCTCTTTTTGCCTCAACTATAGAAAGCTACTGCTGATATAGGGGGGTTGCAGACTGCCAGAAATAGTGCAAATTGAGTCCACTTTTAGGGTTAGGGTTACGGTTAGGGAATCATGGGAAATGTATTTTATTGTGGCACCAGAGCTCTCTGACTGAGAAGGCTCACTGTCTCAGAAAAAAACCCAATTCCCATGATTCCCTAGCACTAACCCTAACTCTAAAAGTGGACTCAATTTGCACTATTTCTGGCAGTCTGCAACCCCCAATAGTCAGAGGAGCCACTCCAGGCCTGGGTGAACCAACACCTGCTTCACATGACTCCCCCAGCACCCTGCCCCACCCCGCCCCACCTCTGGGTGGAATCCAAATGTTTAGAAATATAGGGAAAGCTATCTCTGCCTGACGATTCATGCCTCTAGAATTCGGCTGCCAAGAGCTGCTTACCTGACTGGGTTTCAAAACCTTCATGTAATCAGATATGCAACCTAAGCAACTTTGCCATCAGAATGGACTCCTGTGCTACAGCTGTATTTCTACAGCCAGGATCAGGAGAGGAGAAAACAGGGAAAGAGCCCGTTGCATGTGCAATGCAGCTGTTAGAGTGGCTACCTCAGTAAGGGCTCACAGGTCCACACAGGGCAAAAATTAGTTTTAAAGGGAAAAGACACCACTTTTCAAAGAGCAATATATCTTTTCAAAGAAGGATATGGAGGAGGAGGAAAAGAAAGAGAAAGAAGAATGTTGTCCGAAAAGAGTTAGTCCACTATTGGAATAACTGATTTTAGTATTTCAATATATTGATTACCATTACAGCGCTATAAACAACTGGAGCCATTTCATTTTACCTCTTGCAGGCAATGTAGGTGGACTTATGGGGATTAGGAGAGAGATGAAACAGCGAGGCTAAGGCAGGGGTGAGCCAGAAGTAGACTTTAAGCTGCTTTCCCCTCTGCCCCTTATTTTAAGGGTCTGTGCAGCCCCTGGACCCCATGGCAAAATGTTGGCCCACACACCTGCCACCATAACCCCTCTTTAATGGCCACCCTGTTTGAATCTGAGGCCCTGCTGGGGCAAGAATGCAATGGCCTGTGCTGGCCACAACCCTACCTCTCTGGCAATGCTCATGGGTCCAACAGCGCTCAATTAAAGCACCATTGATGACAATAGGCGAGCAGCTGCTTTTCCCTTGCATGAAGCCTGGGCACACATCTCCACATTCCTCCTTGTCGTCCTTGTTCTCCACAATGTAGTTGTCTTCCACGGAGTCTAAAATCCGAGACCAGTCAATGGTGGACAGATAGCAGAGCTCATAGTTCTTCTCAATCCGTACAGCCCCGCGGGTGATGTTCATCAGGTTATAAAGGCCGATCTCCTTCAAGTGGAGCATTTCGAAGATGACCAGAGCATAGTTGAAGAAGAGGCGAGTCCCTCGGATCACGGTCAGATTGGGGAAAAGCTTTTCAAGAGTCTCCAGGCCATAAACCCGGAAGAACAGCAAGTAGTCCGTGATCATGGTCAACCGCGGGAAGCTGACGTCTCGGAAATCCTCAGCCTTGGTGTGGAACAAGAGCAGAATCTGCAAGTGTCCCTCAATCACAGTGCAGTTCTCCAGCAGACTCAGGTGGGTGATGTTGTTGCGAATGTCAATGCTCTGGCAAACTGGAAGGCAAAAAGAGAATTGTTTTATCTCTGCGTACCCTTTATTTGAATTTATTTTTTTGGCAATTAATTTCCCCATGGAACAAAAATATTTTTATACACATTTCCCCAATTATCTGCTTTTTTCACTTGCACTGTTTCAAATTTATGCATGTTTTATAAGCAGTTTCTCAAATTTTTGGTTGTTGTGTTTCCTTCAAGTCACTTCTGACTTATGATAACCTTGAGGCAAAACCTATCATGGGGTTTTCTTGGCAAGAGTTGTTTAGAGGAGGTTTGCCATTGTCTTCCCCTGAGGCTGAGAGCATATGACTTGCCCAAGGTCACCCAGTGGGTTTCATGGCTGAGCGGGGAATTGAACCCTGGTCTCCAGAGTCGTAGTACAACACTCAAACCACTACATACCTCCATTTTTTAAAAACAATTAACCTGAAGCACAAATTTTGGATGAGTATAGATTTCAGAATCTAACATGCATCTGAGGAAGTAGCTTCAAATCTATGAAAGCTCATGCTACAAACTTCTTTTTCAAGTGTTACAAAAATAAAAATTGTATACTGATTTTCCAGACTAACATGGCAATGTCTTTGAACTCTACTTATGCTCTAGTTAGTATTCAGGATTGTGAAGAAAAGATTTGCGAATTGAGTACTAAATATGTAATGCTAGCGAACAGGAACAAATCCTTATCCATCCCTACCATTACACTTCCCCTCCAACAGGTATGCCATTCATGGAGTCTACTTGATTGCTGCCCACTATTAATTTCCATGCGCACACACCAGCCACACAGCAACCTTACATCAGTGGTAGATAAAGAGTGGCAGCCTTTGACCGGCCAGGTTCCCTAGACCACCCCCCTTCTGACCAAAAAGAAAACGACAGAGTGAATTAATTAAGCTTTTTAAATAGATTGCAGGGCTCCTTTGCACTTTTTAACAAAAAGCACAGCTGCACACTATAGCTGCAGAATGTTAGGTAACTTCTTAGGTGGTATTAAACCCAATAATCTCCCCCCAATTGGGACTACCATCACAGCAGATCTTACAAGAGGCCAAGACTTCAGGGAAGCCTCTTCCAGACCCCAGAACATGAAGATTATTTATTTATTTATTTATTTATTTATTTATTACTTGCCTCTCCCTATGGATCAAGATGAGGAACAACAATTAACAGACACACCACATCAGTTAAAACAGATCAGATAAAATACACATCAGTTTAAAAGGACACATATTAAAACAATACACATTTAAAATTAATCATTTAAAATGCAGGAGAACAGGCTCAACAGACAGTATACTTCTCAGCCATTGTCTTTTACTTTAACACAGCAGAGGTGAGCATTGTACTCACAGTAAACCCCAAACAAGTAGCATTTTTTTACATCCAGAAAAACAAAGTGAATTGTTCTTTGTGAATATCTATATTTATTTGAGGGCTGGGAGCTAGTTACACTATTTTTAGAATATGTGGAATTGCCCATTTCAGATCAGTTCTTAGAAGTAGCCAAAGTCATCTGGGCTAATTTAAGTCCAAATAACAGAACACAGAAAACTAGTTTATCAGAGAGAAGGCCAGTCCACGATTCTTTTCCTAACATACTTCAAATGAATTTTTTAAAAACCAAAAACCTGGACGTTTGCTGACCTAATTTAGCAGAATTCTGGCACAAATCTAAGTCTGCAGATCTTTGTCTAAACATACAAATGTTAGTCGGAGATTATACTGGCATGTTATGTCCAAGCCCTGCAATGCAGAGCTTGGCTCTTGGGTACACATGGCTGGCAAACTAAGTCAATGAGTGAACACAAACATCCCTCCTTCACCCCTGAGTTACATCTGAGACCATGCAGCAAAAAACTTGAGGTGCTTCAGCTCCCACTTCTAGCAAAGGGAAGTGGCTGAGCCACATTAACTATTTTCAGGACACCCATACCAGTCAAACATTTACTTCTGTAAAGAAACAAACCCAGCTGTTAGGAATGTTTACCCTTAGATGGGCTAACCTGGCAACTATGAACAGAAAAAACAAAAAACAAAACCCTAGTCACCTCAGTCTGGATGCTAGAAAAAAGGAGATGGTGACTCTAAAGCAGAAGCAAAACTTTAGGGCAATGGTTCCCAAACTTTGCTCTTCCAGGAGTTTTGGACTTGGCCAGTGGTTGGGGATTCTGGGAGTTGAAGTCCAGAACATGTGGAAGACCAAAGTTTGGGAACCACTGTTTATGGGGCCTGAATCTTATGAATTGCTTTGCACAACAAAACGAAGACCACCAAACACAGCCCTGCAAAGACCACCTACCTTCCACTGAAGAGGCAGGAAAGGAATGAGAAGCCTCCAAGTAGCTTGAGTAGACGACCAAGCAAATACAGGGCCTTTTCACACAACACAACTATAGCACTATGATTCCACTTCAACAGCCTGTGGGATCCTAGGGTTTGGTGAAGCCCAAGAGATACCTGGTGGAGAATTCTAAATATCCTTCTCTAAACTGCAAATCCCAGGATCCCTCAGGATGGATCCAGGGCATCACAGCAGTACAATGGTGTAGCATGAAACCCACACTACTCCCTGAAATTCAGCACACATGGGGAGGGGGTTCTTTTGCAATCTGCCCTCTCTGTTGAACTTTCAAAAAAACTGTCCCCCAAAGCTTGAAAACTTTCAGAAGCATGTTTTCAATGCCAGAAAAAACAGCAAGGACAAAAATCACAATGCAAAGCAACCAGTGGGCATTAGCCCTGGGAGCAGAGGTTGCAATTAGTAAGCTCCAAGAAAAGGAAACCCATTTGTGCTTTACAGGATGCAGCCCTCCTCTTGAGGAACTAAATTGTTACCTGCTCTGTGGCGCTTCCCATCCGACAGGTACAGGATGGAAATTCAGGATTTGAAAGGTAGTCCGAGTTTCAAAGAAGGTTGAGGCATACAGGCTGTGTTCATTCTAATCTTCAGTAAGGTGTGTGATGCATCTATTGTTCTGGAATAATTCTTTTTTTTTTAATTTACAAATCTTATTTTGCTCAAGTGTTCACAACTAGACCTTGTGAGCATTTATGTTTTTTTTTAAAAACAAACAAACCTAAATTTACATATTTGGGTCTTTTTTCAGAGGCAAAAATACACTGGTTCCATTTCTGAGTGGTATAAAAGTACCAGAACTTTCTTCATCTGACCTGTTAGACATATGGGTGTGTTTTTAATCTTCTGTGAGGAATTTAGGTTTTAATATAATGAGTTTGTCAATTTGATCCCTATTTCTTCATTCTTTATGTTGTTAGTTGCAGTCTTTTTTCCCCCCTTTTCTGCCCACGATAATGAAATAAATAAAAAATGGAAAAGGTTCTGGCTTTGTATGCTCTTTCAGTAGTCAAGTCCAAAGGACAAATCCATGGAATGCAAGCCAATACATAAAAAACAAGCCAATGGAAAACAAGCCAGTTCCTTTAAGCTTCTCCGTTCCTGCAGATATGTGTGTGCTGGTGAGGGGGTTAACTAGTTTTCCTCACCCTTCCATTTCCATCTCAGAAAAATGATATGGGAACTTGTGTCACTCTTTCTAAAAAGACAATAACCACTATAATAGCCTTAGTGGTCCATGAAAGGGGAAGATCCAATATTGGCCGCTGGGCAATACTTTTATTAGTATCATGGAAGGACACAAGCTTTGAGGAATCACTTCGTGGAACGAATGAACTTTTGGTGCTTGTTCAGTTTAAGGCCCTCATCCAGCTCTTAAGAGGTACCTCTCAAGCTCTCTCCTTCTGACATATTTCCAATTAGACAGGAATATCATTGTTTATGTGTTAGACATTGACTTATGCTTAAGGACCATGCATACGTCCCATAGCAAACATGAAGGTAATAAGCCCAAGACTACCAGAGCACAAAGGCTCTGGGCCCACCCATTGGGAAATTACCCATTATGACAATGACTCTGGGTATTTGTGTGTTCATACTAGCTGAGACAACTGTACAGTTCAAACCATAATTCTGCGGTGTTGCTTGAGGTTGTAATAATTCGGTAAAGCAAAACCACAGAGTTTTGTTGCATGTGAAACATGAAGAAGCCAAGGGCCCACATAACAGACTTTCACACAAGCTCACATCGAACTTGAAGCAGGCTACTGTGAAGGAATTAACTTTCAGGAGATACAGTTAATTCCTAAGGGGAGCAGCAGTTCACTGTCCATCTCCCCTTCCTTAATAGTTCAAATCGCCCCTGTTTTCACCTATATTCAGGACTAGCAGCTGTCCAATGGGGGTTCAAAATATGATCAAAGTATTATCAAATGTACTAGAATTCACTTTCTTTCCTTCCTGTTGTCTGCATCATAGCAGAAGACCAAAAGCTGTTCCACCAAACAGTGGGCTGGGGTTATGAGTGCTTTAATTCCCACAGCTTACATTGCTCCTAAATCACAGAGAGGTGGCAGGCCTCTTCTCTGCTGCTCCAGAGGGGAGGACCAGTTCTAAGGGTTTTAAGTTACAGGAGGGTAGATTTCAACTGAACCTTAAAAGGAACTTCTTGACCATAAGAGTGAGGAAAGGTGGTGGGGTCTCCTTTTCTGGATGTCTTCCAAAAGAGAATGGACAGCTTCCTGCTGGGGATGCTTTCTGGAGATCCTGTATTGAGCAGGGGATTGGACTTGGTGACCTCTGCCAGCTCTGGGACTCTATGATTCAATTCGATTAATCTTGGGGAGCAAATGCCCCACACCCAGTTGCCAGTGCTGGCAGTGGCAGAATGGGACCATTCTCTCCCCAACCTGCCTCCTCATTTCGAGGGATAGACTTCCCTCTGTCCACTCCTCTAAAAGCAAGCAGGAGATCTTTCTTGTTTTCCCTTTATAAAAAACTTTATTAAAATATATTAAAACCAGAAAAAACAAAGAAACAAACAATCATAACCAAAACATAACCAGACTTACAAAAACATACATACAAATAAACATAATAAACTTCCTGAACTTCTTTTCAGACCTTATTTTCCTAGGATTCTATTCAAGTACATTCCTTGCCTATTGATAAGTTTCCCATCTGAAAGTTTCATCGACATTTCTTAATATTTCTAATCATATATATTGCTTACATAAATCATTTATTTTGTATATACATTTGTATATCCGTATCTACATAATTACTATCCTTGTCCAATATTATATCCTGCTCATTTAACAAATCATTTTCTTTTACTTATTTTTATCTAACAACTAATTTCCCCCCATATTTTTCTTGTAAAAATTGACTAAAGGATCCCAATCATTTTTACATTTCTTCCATGATTTTCCTCTTATTAGACTTGTTTACCCATCTCCATATAATCTAATAATTTTAACAACAAATCTTTACTATTGGGAACATCCTTACTTTTCCATTTGGAGGCATATATTATATGTACTGCAGTTGTCATATAACATAAAAGTTTGCCATGTTTATTTTCTAGCTTATCGTTCATAACCATTCCTACTAAATAAAGTTGAGGTTATAGTTTTCCTTTTAGAAATTAAGTCATGAATCAATAGAACTTTCTGGGCTGCAGGTATGCCTAACCCTTGGAGACCAAACCGACGCCCACACTGCCAGTATTTTAGTGACAAATTAGGTTTTAAACATTAGTGGCCTACTGAGAGCATGCTCTGGTTCTGATTCATCACCCTGTGGGTCTTACACTATTTGTTTTAAACTGCTTAAGTTGTTATATATTTTTTAGTTTTAAGATTACTTTTGTTGATAGTACCCTACCCTGAGATCTGAATGTTGGAAATATTTTTAGCAAATAAAAAAATAAAGACAAACAACTGGAACAGCCACCCCAGTGCTGTAGCAAAGCACCTGCCTATTAAGTGCTACCATCCTTGACAGAGAGCTCAAATACAATTTCAGGATTCCTAAACCTTCTTCTGGTACACATATTTATACCCAGAAGGGGTCACCCAGAGGTAGGAATCCTAACATTCAAATCTAATGCCTGCTGACACAGGAATCAACTCCGCCACAGCACAACATACTCCTGTATAAACACAGGGGAGTGGGCTGCACCTCTCCACACCCCTTCAATTGCCTTAGAGCAGTGGTTCTTAACCTGGGTTCGATCGAACACCAGGGGTTCGGTGAGTCAGTCTCGTGGGTTCGGCGGAAGTCAAGACACACATCCGATTCATATGATTCGTGATGACACGCCCCGCTCGTCCATCATTGGCTGCAGGTGATAACCTGTATACGTTTTATATGCCCCACTATTTATAGGCCCCATCCAACCAAACCAGCCTGCCCTGCCTCCACTGACAGAAGTGGCCCTCTGATTGGCCGTGTGGCGTGATTGACAGCGAAGCGGCCCACTCCCCTCACCGGATGGCGCTGACGGTCTGTCTGTATTGGCGGTAGAAGAGTTCGGTGAATGTGTAAGAATCGTAAGAAGGGATCAGTGAATGCGCATATGAAACTGGTGGGGGTCAGTACCTCCAACAAGGTTAAGAACCACTGCCTTAGAGGGAAAGAAACAGCTGGAAGCAAACCAGAGGCCACAGAGGCCAAACTTGCCAATTTGCAAAAAGGTCATGCTTCTCCATGATAAAACGTCCTCATTTTGGTCCACACAGGTCTGAGATCCCCAGCTGAACTATCCTCTGTACCCTTTTGCAGAAAACCCCACAAAAATCCAGGATGAAAATGAGAAATCCAAGACAGCATGTAAACCTGCTTTGCCTAAACCTCTGTTGCTGCAAAACATTTGGAAGCTGCGGCTCTGCAACGCTGAGTGTGCAACCCAAGCCAGATTTAGCCTTCATTCCACCAGAGGAGAACCAGCGGAACAACACAGAATGTGCCACCTCCCATTCGTCCTCCAAGCAGGCAGCTCAAAGGAGTGCAAAGCCAACTTCGGAGTGGACCCACTAGCATAGAGAGAATGCAAAAACCACTTTGGGAGTAATCATTTATAACCCATTAATTATAAATAAAAACTCTATCCTGGCAGCTCTACTGTGAAATTTGGAACAATATGGTTGCTCAAGAGAATTATTTCTGGCATCACCCCCAAGTTGTCTTATAAATCATCTGTGGAATCTTTCACCCTCTTCAAAAACAACACCCTATACATCTTGCACCATTAAAGGCAACGTGGAAAAGGGCTCAGGACAATTAAATGCATCCATTTAGAAGTTGTTGCTGAAAAGACTGAAGCCAAAAGCTAGGAATTTTGCCCCCAGTAAGATGTTTACAAAAACCCACTTAATTCCTGGAATAATTTATTTGTGTGTGTGTGTTTTAAATGATTGGTTTAAGCAGATGGGAGGAAGGGGAAACCCACCAAATTACACTAGGGGCCTTTGCAGACTGCCAGAAATAGTGCAAATTGAGTCCACTTTAAGGGTTAAGGTTAGTGCTAGGGAATCATGGGAATTGTTCTTGTTTTTTTCCTGAGACATTGAGCCTTCTCTGTCAGAGAGCTCTGGTGCCACAATAAAATACACTTCCCATGATTCCCTAACCCTTAAAGTGGACTCAATTTGCACTATTTCTGGCAGTCTGCAAAGGCCCTAAGAGAGAACAATCTTTTCCACTGTTCTGTTGCCCACTGTGTTGAACCTGGTGCTTCTGAGGAGTCCACAAGCAAATTACAAAGGCAAGAAAGAGCCGTCTCATTAATCTCCATCCCTACCAAGAGGTATATAGCACTGCCTTAGAACCCAGACATTCAATATTAGAGCAGCCATGACTAAAAACATCCGTGAATAATAAGTACCTAATATCTACTGACACAACAAACTTGCCTAATCTCCTTTGAAAACACTGATGTCACCTTGTGTAGTTTAATTCAAAATGTATGCCAAACGCTCTACTTAAAATACATAGAATAAGCTCCCTAGCCAGTTTCATCGATGTGGCTCCAGGACTATGACAGCCAAGATCTGAGCTGCCCTACACCTGCTCAGTCCCAGCCTCAGCCAAAGAGAGGGATTCCACAACTGGATCTTATGCATACTAACAACACCAAAGAGTGTTTGCAGTGGAGAGGTGTAGGATAGCCACAGAATCCTAGAGCTGGAAGAGATCCCAAGGGGCCATCCAGTCCAGTCCCATTCTGCCACGTTGGAATATACCATCCAAGTGCTCCCTGTGACCGATTGCAATTCAGCCTCAGTTTAAATACTTCCAAAGAAGGAGGCTTCACCACTCTCCAAGGTAGTGTGTTTCACTGTTGAACAGTTCTTACGTTCAGCAAGTTCTTCCTAATGTTTAGGTGGAACCACTTTTCCTGTAATGAATAGCTATATCAAGAAGGAAAGAAAGGGAGAGGCTTTCAGCATCATTGCAAACTCAAAGTGATTAAGAACACCCCACAGCCACCATGCCCGCAGCAGAATTTGGGAATGGACTAAGGTTTCCCATAATTCGACCAACCATACAAGAGGAAAACCAAGAAGGAACTTCAGCCCATGTGAAAGGAAGGCACGTCCTACACAAGTGATCCTGCTCCCCTTTCACTTCCTTTGCTACAGAAACATGAAGAATGTCAAGCCTTGGGACTCCAAAACAGCAAGGCTCCCGATCATAGAAACAACCTTGGCTGGCCTATGCTCCTGCTGACCAGCTAGATAAGAGAAGATTATTTCAAATGTTACATTCTCCTCAAGGATCTGCTTGTCAAGATAGTTGCGCTACAGCTTCCAAGGTTAAGAAGAAAGTTTCCTCTGTGGCTTTTCTTAAAAGTATCAAGTGAGGAAGGCCAGAAAAACAAATCTGATTCTGGAGCAGGTAAAGAGTATAAAACAAAAGTATTGCAGATTTCCAGGTCATATAAGAAACCCTCTCAAGAAAATATCACTCTTGGTTGTCCTTTCAATGGGTAGACTGCAATTGTGGTTTCCAACCTGTCAGTCCCCAGATTCTGGTGAACTACAATAACCAGAATCGTTTGCCATACTGCCTAGGACATCTGGAAGCAGAAGTCCAATAACATGGGGGGGGGGGGGGGGGGAACTGAGGTAGTAAACCACTGGTTTAGGCAGCCTAGGGAGGCAACTCCAGTTAGCACTGCTTCACCCATATGGATAGAACTCCCATCTTCCACACAGCTACAAAAGGTCCAGGAGCATCATTTACCCACTTATCTTTAGGGCATCCCAAAGAGAAATCTGCAGGTAGACTGCACAAGGCTTGCAAATATAGCTTGCAAAAGACTCAGCCTCTAACATCTCCATCTAAAATGGATGGACATCTCCATCTAAATGGTAACATCTCCATCTAAAATGGACCAGAATAACACTTGCTGTAAGGAGATGAGCTTTAATTTCTCCAGCTGGCACAGCTGATCCTTTGTTTTATTATATTGTTTTAATGTATTGTTTTTTAACTCTTTTCTGATTTAATCTTGTTTTAAGGGGTGGGAGGGCAGATTATGGGAGGAGGGAATGTTTTAACTTGTCATCTTTTAAATGCTGTAACCCGCCTCGATTGCCATGCAGAGAGGCGGGCTATAAATAAAACTTATTATTATTATTATTATTAAAAGAATCAGATTGCTACTGATGAAGGGAAAAGAAGCCCATCAAAACAGACCCTCCTGAGCCTGACGAACTAATGGTCCAACCAAATGAAAGGCAGTTTTAAGTATTTAAAATTGATGCCTATGATTAAAAAGTAAAATGAATCTCATGCTGTTTACTCTAGCCCAGGGGTAGGCAACCTTTTTGAGCAGGGGGCCGGGTTGCTGTCCCTCAGACAATTGGGGGGCTGAAGCACCAAAAATAAATAAATAAATAAATATTTTTTAAAAATTAAAAATTAAAAAAAATACATGCACACTCTCTCAGCCCCAGAAAAGCCATGGCAAAACCCCTGTGGAGATTTTGCCAAAAAAAATCCCAAGAACAAGTAATAAAAACAATAATCAATATCATGATAGTGGGTGGCGGCGGCGGTAGGACCGGCCTAGGGCCGGCCCAAAGGCCTCGGGGGACTGCATCCAGCCCCCCTGGGCCTTAGGTTGCCTACCCTGCTCTAGCCAAAGGGAAAGGAGATGTCCTGGGGTGAACAAAGTTTGAGATGACTGAACAACCTGCACGACCTATCCCAGCACTTCTGAAGCCTCCACAGAAGGGGTTTTTATTTCTTCCAAAAACCATGCCTCCCTGGTTTCCCCCTCCTTGATGGACAAGATTTCCTGTGGCTCTCTTCACCGCCTGTGGCATATGAGTGCTCTCTAGTATTTCTAGATTAAAAAATAAGAGGGAAATTGGAGTATTTGTTAAATCCCACTTGGTAGTGCTGTGTCCTTTTGTTGTCCTGCTACCTGGCCGAAAACATTCCTAAAAGAGGGGTCTATCTTCTTCATCTACTGAAGAGCGCAAAATTGGGCCACAGAAATGGAAGAACCCCAAGTCCAGCTCCCTATCCCTCCTGCAAGGTGGACGATGTTTAGCCCTTGGCTCAAGAAGTCCCAGATTTCATGATGCAACAGTAGCAGAACAGAAATCAAACCCCTGAAGCAATGGGTCCTCAGCATTACAAAGCTCTGTATGACACACCCATGACAACCCCAAAGGTGAGGAACATGAGAAAGAAGTCTCTTTTTAGTCAGCTCTCTGGCCAGCTTGACTACAAAGTACATGCAGACTGTAAGCTCCAGGCACAGCCAACTCCACAACAAGGACTCAAGGCCATGGTAGCAAGAAGTGCTCTGCTCCTCAAGCCCACTCATTCGCCTGCACTAAGGCAATCCAGACTTACAGAAGTCTCAAAGTGGCACAATACACACATCAAAAGTGGGAGGGAGTGAAGCTTCTTATATAAGCTAACTTGGGAGCATACCCTTGAGGTATCAAAGAGCGAAGTCAAAGCACTCACTTTGCTGGGGCAATTCTGGAATGCCAGAGTGTGTTTATAGTAAACAAACCAGAGAACAAACCTCCATGACTCATGTGGGGCTTTGCAGGATCTCTGTAGCGGGGAGGCATGGAGAACAAAAGAGAGGGCCGCAGGCCACTAAAGGAGAAAGGCAATACAGCCCACAACAACAACAAAGCCTGTTCCAAGACATTGTAAATGCTGTGGCACCCGGACCTTTACTTTGGCTTACCAACCAATCTTGTCTTGCGTTTGTTCCAGTGAAACCGAGGGCAAGCACTCTGGCAATCCAAAAAGCTGGCAAAGGCCAAAGCAATCACTAAAAATTAAAGCTCTGGGCTAAGAAGAGAATTAAAGTCTGCCAGTATGCCCTTCAGTTTCTCCTCTAGAAGCCTCCAACACTCCCTCTCATCCTAAACAAAACCCACCACTGATGCAAAGAGAGAGGCCAAGAACTGCTGGGTAAACAGCTGTTTGACAGTTTTAACAACCCCCCTGAAAAAAATTCACATAGCTGCCTTCCGTCACAACTAGAATCCAAATGTTACTTGAGGAAAAAGTCAGCTCAATTTCAAGCCTCCTCTACAATGCAACATTTTCTTAAACAAGAGTTCTCCAAAGAGACTTTCAAATGCATGGAAAAGTTTTATTGAACTGAGCCTGAGTGCTCTGTTTAAAGCCTTGTTTTTATAGTATTGTTAAGGACTCCAGAGGGGCACGTGGCTGTTTACATTCAGCTGGTTCCCAGAAGGAAGGCGATGTGCTCAGGGGAAGAACAACAAGGAAACAGAAACAGTGGGCGAGGAGCGGATCCACCTCTTGTGGGCACAGAGAACAACTCCCAGCCTCCCAGTGGGCATAAGATGGCCACACTGCCCTGCCTGACACTTCCTGCCACCCCAAAATGTTTCTAAGTTTATCCCCCTCAATATATTAAAAGAGATTATAAGAAACTTGATGTAAAGAACTGGGAGTGGGAGAGAGAATGAGACACAAGCTATTTTTTGGGTAGAGCCTAGGTCTCCAAATGCCACCCCCACACTTTGCATGAAAAATGCTATCCTAAACACTGGCGGAGGGCCCCTCTGACTCCCTATTTTATATATAGCCAGCTCCAGATATATATCCATGGATGGTACAATTATACCCCTTCGTGTTCCAAATGCCACATTCAAGAGAAGCCATTTTAGAACCTGATGCAGCCGGCAGTTTAGAAATATAGATTGTGGAGGTGGGTTAGGTTTCAGAGTCGGGACTCATTTCATAGTATTTGTGGGGAAGCAGTAAAACAGGGGTAGGCAACCTGTCCCCTTTAAGGGCCGAGGGACTTCAACTCCCAGAATCCCAGGAACTACTGGCCAACATGGGACTATGGGCCAACATGACTGAGGCTTCTGGGAGCTGAAGTCCCTCGGCCCTTAAAGGGGAAAGGTTGCCTACCCCTGCAGTAAAAGATGGAAAGACCCATGTCATCCTGTAAAACACAAAAGTAATCTTAGCTTTCCTAAGCAAAACATCCCAACACCTAATGTAAAATTTAATTCCAGTGTACACAAATATTGTACAAACGTCATATTCTATTTAAACTTGGGGGAGGATGCAGTCACTTACTGATGAAAATCCCCCTTGAATTTTGTCACTGGGGCCCCATCACATTCAAAAGCAGTTGCAGCTCCATGTTTTGGTTATTATGAAATACAAAAATGAAAAGAGCTCTGCTTTTCCTTCCCTTGAACCAAAACATTTGTCATCATGAAGCAATTGGCTTTTCCACACAAGAACCCACATTTTTATTTTTACCCAAAGCAATTCACAGGGCTGTAAAATTTGTCCAAGTCCAATTCACAGATGCTTTCAAGGAACGCACAGTTGCCAAATGGATTTCTCAGATTAATTGCCTCTTGTTGTTTTTTCCTAGACACAACAAAACCAAACCAACCAAAGAAGCCAGAAAAGAGAAACAGCACCCAGGCCCAGAAGACATAAAAAAGAATGAAAACTGTCACACTGCACAATGACACTAATACCTGTCAGAGTACAATATCTAAAGTTTGGATGCATTTAAACTGTGTTTTCTTTAATTCCAAACTCTTCCTAAACAAAATCAGCCCTTCTATGGAACACATTCACTTCTCTTTCCAGATGTCTGGATGGCATGGTGGCCACCTGCTAAACACCTCAACCCCAGAGTGATGGCAAGGAATGGACCTGGCCAAGAAATAACCTTCGTGAACAAAATGTGGCGGAAAGAAGTGGTGCTTGCTCAGACGGCAATGCTCCAGAGCAAACTGACTCAATCAGCTGTTATAGCCTGGCACCAAATGGGCACCACCAGTAGGCTGGAGTGAAACAGCCATATTTCCAGGATTAGTCACCTCTGTGGCACAGAGCCCCACAAGAGGAGTGGCAGGAGGAAGAAAGGCTTTCTCCAGAATCAAAGGGCTGCCTTCCTTCCTTCCAAAAGGCTACAAAAGGAAGAGAAGCCCTCAGGAAAGCAATCCAGCAAGACAAAAAAAAAAAAAAAAAAAGAATAGCACTGCAGGGGAGAGGGAGAAAGCAAGGTTTTCCTAGGGAGATGCTCTTGCCCGAAGAAACTGAACAAAAGTGGAAATGTAGGTTTAAAAAAATCTAGTAGCACTGTACATTTTATAGGCTTTTTGACAGGATGAATTACTTGAAAAAGGCTGTGCAAAACGTCCTTGCCCTCCCATTTTTTTCAGGCTAGAGACTGAGTCCTACTGGCCTGGAAGTTTGTGTTTCTGTGTGAGAGAAAGAGAGATCAATCCATATGTTAATGAAAAGTGCCACAGTCCAATCCTTGTTGTATTTATCCCCTTCTTATTACAGTTATATGATTAATTTAAAAGCAGGCACTCCTTTAACCCTGCCTCTCTGCTCAACAGCTCCCTGAATTCTCTGAAATGCTGCTTTTTGTTCATGCTGCACTTCCCAATTTCTTGGGTAGAAATGTATCTTTACTAACCACAAACCACGAGTTGGACGTTATTTGCATTCTTTGCCTGATAAAATTTGGACATTTGCAAGTGGCTTCCCAGAGGTTATGGAACAGGCACCGCTTTGAATGAGAACTGCTTGTTTCCAAGCAGTTTATTGGCATGGGACTTTATTGGCATGGAAATACATCCTTATTACTCAGCCACCGGATCCTGGAAAATACCTGCTGTGGGAATGGGAAGATGGAGAAGACCCCATAAAACTGCTGGAAACCATTTCTTAATTCTCCCCCAAAACACAAAACCTGCTCTGCACACGCCTCCTACCTCACCCCACAAACTCTCTATAAAAACAAAGCTTATAAACAAGAAAGGTTAAAAGCCAAACAGACCCCCGCCATTTCTACAGGGTGCAAATGCAGATTTGAACCCAGAAAAGGCACCCAGGCCATAAGTCCCTGATGCAGAAGCACTCCCAATAAAAACATCTTCCTGCCCTCCAGGTATCCAGCATTCACCATAGAGGCCAAAGGCAGAAAATAAAATATACGGCCCTGCTTGAGGCATCTAAAACAAGGGTCACTTTGCCGTTTTTTAGTTTCATCAGCGTCTAATGATTAGTCAGTCCATTCACCAAATGCCAGTTTTGCCCCTGGAACTCAACTGTCAGACCAAACAGCCCAAAATGTCCAAACAAAAATCCAACAGCATTTGGTTAAAATGCTATCAGTATAGTCCCCCTTGATAAAGACAAGACATGGTCAATGTGGGTAGTAAACCTCAGAATCCACTGCTAGAAAAAAAAGGGGCTAGCAAAATATTAAGTGAATGTATTAAAATAACATACTGGACTGTGTGAAAACATACTGTAATAAATTCCTGAAAACAACCAGGATATATCCAAAGGTAAATTATAAACACATGATATTCAACAAAATAAATACGACTATATTGGATTATTAATTACAAACTATATTTCAATATGCTTTAATAAACAAACAGAAATGCCATACAAGTACATGAACAATCAAGTTATCCACAAGCAATAAAAATGCAACAGAAATGTTAATACATCTATGTTGTTACTTTGCTGTTGTTATGAGCCTTCAAGTCACTTCCTATCATGGGGTTTTCTGGGGCTGAATGTGTGTGACTTGCCCGAAGTCAGCCAGTGCATTTCCATGGCCAAGTCAGGATTCGAATCCTGGTCTCGAGAGCCGTAGCCCTTGCTTTCATACATCTATATCATGACCAAAATCTTCATGAGTCAGAACTCAGCCTGATGTCAGAAACAAGAGGCTCTTCCCTCTTGTTTAAATTTTTCAGCAAAAAAGTACCAGGAAGAGTCATCATAAAATATGGTTTCCAGTAATTTCTTTCTAGAAAAAAATCCCATGAGACGTCATCACAATATATAAAAAACATTTCACAAAGAATAAAATCGATACGACCAAGAGTTTTTCAATGTAGTATTTTTTTCAGTCACAATCTTCTCAAAAACCATCAAACCCACTACAAATACATACACAAAATCCAAATGAAATACAGCAAATAATTATAAATATCTTAAATGATTACACAGTAAAAATTACTCTCAAAATACAGTTGGTAAGGAACTACAGAAAGGGAAACAACAACACAGACACACAAAAGAAGGGGTGGGCAACCACAGCATGGCCAAGGTACAAGATTCTCCACTACTTCTATGGTACAAGACCCTCCACTACTGCCTGGATCACCAAAACAACAACAGTATGGCCGGAACCCCACTTCTGGTTCTGAAAAATTCAGTATTTTTATATATGAAACAGTACAGGGAAGCTTTCCAACATATACATCCCCAGCAATCTTTGCCTCCAGCCTTCAAAATGGGGAGCATAGGTATGTATTTCCACCTTTCTTCCCTTCCTCCAGCATGACCGGATGGAGGGAGAGGGCAGTGGGGTTCCAATCAAATGAACAAAACACTGGCAGGAATTCCTGCTGCCAAAATTCATGAGTTTCAGTATAGTGTCAAAGTTTTGTATTTGTAGGGACAGACAGAGAGGGAGGGAAGAGCCTCTTGTTTCTGACATCAGGCTGAGTTCTGGAGGGACCTGAAAGCATTTCCAAGGCCCATCATGATCTGAAGGATGACCTCCACCAAGCCACCAGTTTGGAGTCAAGGTAGAGGAGGAGCTGGGTGCCTTTTTTGCTGCCCACTTCCCACTACAGCGGTGGCTAAGAGCTGCATGGAGATCACTTCCACAACAGTCACAACAGTTTGTTGTGTCCCTTTAGGATCACTTATTTCACTCATGCATGCTTCTCCTTGGGTTTTCTTGGCAAGGCTTATTATCCAGAGGAAGTTGGCCAGCATTGCCATCCTCTTAGGTTGAGAGTGGGTGGCTTGCTCAAGGTCACCCAGTCGGTTTCCATGGCTGATGGGGCATTCATTCCCCTGTCTTCCAGTGCCCTGACCTCTCAGTACACTGTCCTTCTAGACCAGGGGTAGGCAACCTTTTTGAGCCGGGGGCCGGGTTGCTGTCCCTCAGGCAATGGGGGGGGGGCGAAGCACCAAAAAGAAAGAAAGAAAGAAAGAAAGAATGTTTTTTAAAAATTAAAAATTTAAAAAATATGCATGCACACACTCTCAGCCCGAGAAAAACCATGGCAAAACCCCTGTGGAGATTTTGCCAAGAAAACCCCAATAACAACAATAATCAATATCATCATGGCAGGCGGGGGGGCGGTGGCGGCAGCAAGACCAGCCTGGAGACGGTCCAAAGGCCTTGGGGGGCCACATCCGGCCCCCAGGCCTTAGGTTGCCTACCCCTGTTCTAGACGGGAAGACGCTGCTACCTAGGAGGATGATGGAGTCTCCTTCTCTGGAGGCTTTTAAACAGAGGCTGGATGGTCATCAATCATGGAAGAGGAGATCTCTTCCAAGTGTAAGATCCTATGTATTCCTGCATGGCAGAAGAGGGTTGGACTGGATGGCGCTTTGGGGTTTTTTCCAAGTCTAGGATCTTATGTATTCCAGCATGGTAGAAGGGGGTTGGACTGGATGGTCCCTGGATATCTCTCTTAATTCTATGTATTCCTGCAAGGCAGAAAAGGGTTTGACTGGATGGCCCCTGGGTGTACCTTCCAACTCTATGGTTCTATGATTCTGCAGTCACTACAGGGGAGAAGAGCACCCTTGTCTTCCAAATCTGCACAGCTTCTCTCTCTTTCCAGTGCACTCTGGAAAGAAGCAGAGCCAAGGGGAAAAGGGTGGGGAGATGTTCATAGAATCATAGAGTTGGAGGAGAACCCAAGGGCAATCCAGTCCAATCCTATTCTGCCATGCAGGAAGACACAATTAAAGCACCCCTGATAGATGGCCACCCAGCTTCTGTGTAAAGACCTCCAAAGAAAGAAACTCCACACTCTCCAAGTGAATATGTTCCACTGTTGAACAGCTCTTACTGTCAGGACATTCTTCCTAATATTTAGGTGGAATCTTTTTTCCTGTAGCTTGCATCCATTGTTCTGTGTCCTCGGGAGCAGCAGAAAATAAGTTTGCTCCATCTTCAATATGACATCACTTCAAATCCTTAAACAGAGTTAACATATCACCTCTTAACTGTCTCTTTTCCAGGCTAAACATACCCAGTTCACTCCTCACAGGGCATGGTTTCCAGACCTTTCACCATCTTGGTCTTCTTCTCTGGACATACTCCAGCTTGTCAATATCATTTTTGAATTGTGGTGCCCAGCACTGGACATAGTTTTCCAGGTGAGGCCTGACCAAAGCAGAATAGAGTGGCACTATTACTTCCCTTGATTTAGACACTATACTTCTATTAATGCAGCCTAGGATTGCATTGGCCTTTTTAGCTGCCACATCATACCGTTGATTCATGTTCAACTTGTGGTCTACTAGAAGAGACGCCACTGAACTGAAGGCACAGAATCCTAGAGTTGGAAGAGATCCCCAAGGTCATCAAGTCCAACCCCTGCCATACAGGAACATACAATCAAAGCACTCCTGAGAGATGGCCATCCAGCCTGTCTTTAAAAACTTCCAAAGAAGGAGATTCCACTACCCTCCAAAGCAGTATCAAGCAGTTCTTAATGTCAGGAAGGTCAGGAAAGATGTGTAAATTTGCATACAAAAATTCAAGCTCCAAGAACAGGTAATGGTAATTCCTTGCTCTAAATTGCCTTGTACACCCTCAGCTGAAGCAAAAATAGGCAGGCAATGCACAACCACCCATAGAAAGGCACATTGAGCACCAGCCTCTTTGAACCTTCTTTCACACCCAGGACTCCCAAGAGAATCTCCATCTTCTCCAACAAGCTATTACTGACGGTCACTATTGCCCATAGCAGCTTGGTGCTCGGGCCACTGAGAATCCTAGAAACAGAAATGAAACACAAAACAGAAATACACGAAACAGAAATGCTATTAAATAAATTATGGGTAAGAGCCAAACTTGCACTATGCATATGTTCAGTCCATCTGGACTGATATCCATGTAACTTCTGCTGAAATAAACCAGTTTAATCTCAACGGTGCTGCTGGATTCCTTTTATTTCCCATTTTTATATAGACAGATATTAGTTTTGATATAGATTTAATTTAATATTTAAACCACAAAAAACATTCAGAAGAAAAGAACAGAAGAAAAATAAAATAAGGTATACATACATACAAACACACTGAAACCAAACTACTAAAAGCATGCTAATGTGCTGAACTAATACAAACTAAAACAATCAACACAAACTAAAATATTAAACATTAACTACTGTAACTAAAATACAAATGGCCTCTGACCCTGCGATCCAAACTGTAATGAGAAAAAAAATCCAAAAGCAGAAACATTTATTCTAACGTTACAGAACCAACTAAATATACTAGGGTTACTAGTAACCATAATGATAGATTACTACATTGTTAGATTTGTCATTGCTCAAAAAATGGATTAATATAAACGGACTGATTCATGTTAGGAAATCCCAGACCACCCCTTTCTCTAGCATCATACATTGTTTTAAATTTTATTCTGGGTTTCCTTGCTTGCCAGATAAATCTGAGGGGAAAAATCCTTCTGCCATTTCAAAAAGGGTGTTCCAATTATTTTGATGGGGATCATTCAAAAGTAAAACAGAAATACTGGCAAAACATTTGCTTTTATTACTGAAATTCTCCCCACGCCACATTTTCTAACAGACTGATACAATTACTCTCTTTGAACACTTGGACTTTGGGATCTAACTTAGAATCCTAGAATCCTCGTATTGGAAGAGACCCAAGGGGCCATCCAGTCCAACCTCCTTCTGCCATGCAGGAAGACACAATCAAAGCACCAGACAGACAGATGGTCATCCAGTCTCTGTTTAAAAATCTTCAAAGAAGAAGAGTCAAGACTTTCTTTCCCTCCACAGTGTACCATATGTACCCTCCTTCAGTGCACCCTGAAGTCTCCTTGAGGGCAGGTGTTTACAGTGCCAAGCAGGGTTTGGGGTGCAATGTGTACCTGTGCTCCAAGTACCAACTTCCAGGCCTAGCAAAGTGTGCTGGCTATTGCTCTTCTTCCCCAAAAACAGAGAAAAGGATTTCCCTGCAGTCTTGCAAGGAAGAGCCTCCAAGGGGTATGACAGGTGCCAACCTGTTGCAGCCAAAACAACGCAAGAGCCTTTGTCTACGCAGGACCAGAGCTCAGGTGTGTTGGCACGAGGCTCCTTCTTGTTCTGACAGTAGCGGGCATTGTTTTCTGCAGGACAACCTCACCCTAAACTAAGGTAGATGGGAAAAAGGGCAGGAGGGAGGAGTGCTTGAAAGTGGCATTTTTTAATTTAATTTTGTTCTAATAACTGACCCCGTTCTATGGTTTACACAGCCCTCTCCTCTTATTTAGTACAAGTTGAGTCTCCCTTATCCGAAATACACCAAAATTGTCCACATGGATGGCTGAAGAGTGACACCTTTGATTTCTGACAGTTCAAAATTACTGAAAATATTGTGAACTGTACATGGAGGGAATGCATGTATATATATCTAATATATATATATATATGTACATTGAGAGATAGGGTGGCACAGTGGTTTGTGTACTGAACTACAACTCCGGACTCCAGGGTTCAAATTCCGACTTGGCCATGAAAATCCACTGGGTGATCTTGGGCAAGTCATACTCTCTCAGCCTCCGAGGATTGCAATGGCAATCCCCCTCTGAAGAAACTTGCCAAGAAAACCCCATAATAAGTTTGCCATAAGTTGGCAACGACCTGAAGCCACCTACCCTAGGACAGGGGTCTCCAGCAACAACAACAGCTTGGCCCATCCTGCTCTGCCTCAGAGGAGTAATATCGAGCCTCGCCATGATTACCAACAGCCTTATTAATTCTCTCACTCCCAGTGTGTATATATGTGACTTAATACCTCTGTGTTGCTCTTAGTATTATTACTACTGCTGCCAAGCACAAGATCACACATGACCCAAGAAAAGAGTGCCCACCAAAGAGCGCTGGTAGTAGTGGTTATTATCATTATTATCATGTCCCCATGCATCCAAGAAAATAGACCAATTGAAAACAGACCAAGTGAAAATAGACCAAGCACGAAAGCTTCTGCTACAACTTATTTTGCTCAATTAATCTTAACAGTGCTACAAGATCCCTTTGAACCCTGATTTTCCAGACTAACACGGCTAGATCTCTGAACCATATCATTATTAGCATTACTGTATTACTGCTTCCCTTCCTTCTATCCCCCTTCCCTCAGGAGACAGCCCCCCCCCACTCCTATTAGTATCATGCCTCCTCCTCCTTCTTTTTCTTCTTCTTCAAGAGATCTAGTAGCACCTTTGAGACCAACAGTCTTAAAAGGCATTACTAAATCTCTTTTGCATTCTAATTTTCCAGACTAACGGCTATGTCTTTGTATTATTATTTTTGTTGCTTCCCTTCCTCTTCCCACCCCTTCCTTGGCACAGCCCCCGCCACATTCCCATTAGTATCATGCCTAATTATTATCATTATTACCATTATTATTAATACTATTCCTCCTCCCATCCTTCTCTTGGAGACAGCCTCCACTCATACCTCATTCTTACTATCATTATTATTATTATTTTTGTCTCTATTCCTCCGCTCTCCCCTCCCTCAGGAGACAGCCCCTACTCCAATTAAGACCATGCCTCATTGTTGCTATTATTAACCATTATCGCTATTATTATTGCTTCCCTTCCTCTTCTCACCCTTCCCTCAGAGACAACTCCCATCCCATTTAATATGCCTTATTATTATTCTCACCATTCCCTCAGCGACAGCCCTCACTCCTATTAATATGCCTTATTATTACTATTATTATTATTATTGCTATTCCTCCTCTCACCCTTTCCCTCAGAGACAGCCCTCACTCCTATAGATATGCTTCATTATTATTATTATTATTATTATTATTATTAATGGTACTCCTTCCCTCAGAGATTGCCCCAGCGCACTATTTCTATCAGGCCTCACTACTACTACTGCTACTGCTACTACTACTACTACTACTATTCTCATCCTCATTATTACAGTACTATCCTTATGGCTTCCTTCCCTCCTACCCCCCTTCCCTCAGGAGACAGCCCTCACGCCTCTGAGTCTCATGCCTTATTATCGCCCTTATCAATTAGGCCCTTTCCTTCCTTCCTTCCTTGCTTCTCTTGGGGGCTCTCACCGTGGGGTCTGCTGGCGAGGTCGGCGTCGGCGTCGGCGTCGGCGGCGCCCATCCCGGCCGAGGCGAGCAGGGCCGCCGCCACCACCACTACCACCAGGGCCACTGCCACCGGAGAAGCCAAGGGCGGCCAGGGCCCAGGCCAGCGCCGAGACGGACCCTCCATGGCCGAGGCGTCGGCGTCGGGGGTCTCTCTGCTGCGGGGCCTCCTCCTCTTCACACCATCAGCTTTCGGCCTCGGCCTCTGGGTCTCTCTCTCTCTCTCTCTCTTTTCGTCAGGGGGCCTCCTCCTCCTCCTCCTCCTCCGCCCCCGGTAAACAAGCGCCTCCGCCGCCGCCGCCGCGGCTGCAGGAGAGAGGGGCGGGGATGCGAAGGGAGGCCCCGGCGTCCCTCCCGGCCTCCTCCTCCTCCTCCTCCTCCTCCTCCTCCTCCGGGCAGAGTCCGACTCTGAGGGGAAAAAGCGGCGCCCGGAGTCCGGACGGGACGGAAGGAGGCCCACAACCACCGCCTCACTCACTGAGGCGTCTTGTTTTTGTTTTTGTTTTTTACCTCAGGTGTACATTAATTAGCACCAGTGGAAGGAAGGAAGCTCCTAATGGCAGGGAGGCGCATTAATCAGGCTGGATAATGAGGGAGGTGGGCGGCCAACGCCGGCTTCTCCCCGCCACCTTCCCGTTACTCGTTACCAACACGTTACTGGCAGGCGTTACTTGGGAGAAACGGGGAGAGTGAGACGCCACCGTCCTTCTTTCCCCCCCCCCCCCAAGACCTGGCTGCCATACGAGGCCGCCGGCTGAATAACAACAAAACATCATCATTATCATTATTATTATTATTGGCTCAGGGAACTGACTCTTCCCTCAGGGGTCCATTAATAGTAAATAATCAGCCTATCAAGAACTCTCACGCTGACTGGATAGTTATTAATAATGGCTAATATTAGATATTATTAGATGCAGCAATCCATGGGTAGAGGCTGATAAGCAATAATAATAATAATAATAATAATAATAATAATAATAATAATGATAGTAGTAGTAGTTGAGGAAGTAGACCAATGTCTATGAAAGCTCCTGTTGCCAACTTTCTTTCAGTAAGTCTCAAAGCTCCTACAAGATCTCTCTACATATTGATTCTAGAGACTAACACGGCTATATCTTTGAACAGCAACAACAACAACAATAATGGGGGCTTCCCTCAATATAAATATTTGTGAGCCCCCTTGGATTCCTTTCCTGGAAAAAGACACCATATAGATTAAATAAATAGATAATAAAGAGGGTTAGGGGGTCAGAATACTAATTAATAGCTAATTAATAGGTCCCAGGTCTCCCACTGTGGGTGGGGGCAGAGCTAGGGCTCTTAATTAACAGACCCATTTGGCTAATTAGTATAGGCAAAGCTGTCAATGCATAACTCTCCTTAGAGCATTCCTTTTATTAATTTAGGACTATATCTATTTTTTTTTTAAAGGACCAGCATGGCATAGTGGTTTGAGTATTGGACTGTGACTCTGTGTTCAAGTCTCAGCTCTGTTACGGAAACTCACTTGGGCAAGTCATACTCTCTCAGCCTCAGAGGATGGCAATGGCAAATCCTGTCTGAAGAAACATGCCAAGAAAATCCCATGACAGGTCGGCCTTAGGGTCACCATCAGTCGAAAACAACTTGAAGGCACACAACAACAACAAATATCTATTTTTGCACACATACACTGACACACACTCCGAGTAGATCTCTTTAAATAAATGGAACTTATGTTTAACAGGTGACAAGCAAGTCCCACCATTTAGTTCACCCCATTTAGTTTAGCAGGTCTAACACTGACTGAGAGTAAAATTAAATTGAGCCCCATCAGGTGACCTTGGGCGAGCCACACTCTCTCATCCTCAGGGGAAGGCCATGGCAAACCTCCTCTGACCAAATGTTGCCAAGAAAACCCCATGATAGATTCACCATGAGTTGAAAATGGCATGCAGGCACACAACAACCACCACCACCCAAATAAAAAGATTTAAAACATTAAAAGAAAATGGCAGGAAAGGGAATGGGTTAATTAATCATTAATGGGAATAGCAAAGAGGAGGGTTGAGGACATTAATTATTGATAACAAGGGGGAAGGGGAGACAGAATTTGATTAAATTCAAATTGGTTTAAATTTTAATTAATCTTAAGAGATTTTGCCAATGGCAGTGTGGATTTCTACACACACTGAGCAACCAGCAGTTAGGGACTCAAGTTATAAAGAGCCTCTCAATAAATATATAAATATAATAACTTTCGCGTATAAATTTCACGTAACTTGAAGCAATTGTCCAGACAATACAATTTTTCTCCCTGCCATCTCCATCCAAACCTGGCAGGGGATGGTGTGAGCAGCAATTCATACCATGATAAGCCTAGTGGGTTAACTTATTTCTTAATTACAACAAATAATGGAAGCAACTTAATTGGGTATTTATGAGACCAGTGCTGTAAATCATAATTTGTCACAAGTAGTATGGGTTAATTTGTTAATTATAGAGAGCGGTAGCTCTGTGTGTTTTATGTATTATTCATACAGGAATGGGTTGATAAAAATGGATAGCGGGGGGGCGGGATTTATTTATTAAAACCAGTTTTTTTAAGTATTTCTGATAAAAAGCCCAAATGAGAGCATGAATAGCATGAAATTTAGCTATTTAGTTATTATATTTATATCATATTATATTTATATACAGTGGGGGCCCTTGTTATCCACCAGGGTTTGGTTCCAGGACCTCCCATGGATACCAAAATCCGAGGATGCTCAAGTCCTATTATATATATAATGGGGTATTATTATCATTATTTATACAGTGGCCCCTTGGTATCCACTGGGGTTTGGTTCCAGGGGCCCCTGTCAAATCCCAAAAACCATAGATGCTCAATTCCCATTAAATACAATAGCATAGCAAAAGGGTGTCCCTTATATAAAATGGCAAAATCAAGGTTTGCTTTTTATATATATTTGGTTGTTTTTAATTCACCTTGAGTCAATCTCGACCCATGGCAACATCTCCAAGACCCTCTGTCCTCCACTGCTCTGTTTAATTCTGCCACTCCTTAATCCCCGTGACCTCCTTAATAGAGTCCATCTATCTGGCACATGGCCTTCCTCTCTTCCTATTTCCCTCCACTTTTCCCACCATTATTGTCTTTTCTCTCTTTGACTCTTCTCTTCTCATGATGTGTCCAAAGTACAACGGCCTCAGTTTGGTCATCTTGGCTTCCAGAGAGTTTCTGATTTGATTGCTCTAGGACCCATTTGTTTGTCCTTTTGGCTGTCCATGGGA
>CM034716.1:813152-830996 GCA_020142125.1 Phrynosoma platyrhinos
AAAAATATATTTTTATATTTATTTGTTTGTTTGTTTTATTTATTTTTGGTGCTTCAGCCTCCCAATTGTAGGAGGGACAGCAACCCGGCCCCTGGCTCAAAAAGGTTGCCTACCCCTGCAATAGAGAATAGGATCACACACTTTAAAAACCTTTAGAACAGGGGTAGGCAACCTAAGGCCCGGGGGCCGGATGCGGCCCCCGAGGCCTTTGGACCGGCCCCAGGTCAGTCCTGCTGCCACCGCCGCCACCCGCCATGATGATATTGATTATTGTTATTATTACTTATTCTTGGGGTTTTCTTGGCAAAATCTTCACAGGGGTTTTGCCATGGCTTTTCTGGGGCTGAGAGACTGTGCATACATATTTTTTAAATTTTTTTAATTAAAAATTTTATTTTAATTTTTATTTATTTATTTTGCTTCAGCCCCCTCAATTGTCTGAGGGACAGCAACCCGGCCCCAGGCTCAAAAAGGTTGCCTACTCCTGCTTTAGAACAAATCAGGTGTATGTGTGTGCGCACGTGCGCACAGGATCTCGGACTGAATGAATCTCTGACCCAGTGAGGCTTCAAAGTCAAACCACCAACATACAGATTTTGGCTGTCCAAATGTTTATTTTAAAAAGAAATTTGCCAGTTTTTTTTTGTTTGTTTTTTGGTTTTTTTTTGGAGTGGGGAGATTAGTAGCAGCTATCCTAAGTGGTAGGAACCACTGTCCTGAAATTTACAGCTGGTTGAGAGAGGAGTGAGCTAGCAGGGATGCTTGCTGTGTTCCACCAAAGTGCTCTGGAGCTGGGAGGCATCATCCAGTTTAATCATCCCAAAGCCAGGTGGCTTACTTGACCCAATGTCTCCCCGAGACCCTGAGTAATATGTACACCCTTCCCTCTGGATCCCATTCACTTTTAAGTCCAAAGATGACCATGTACCACTGGTTCTCTATGTCCCACCTGGTTTCTGTTGTGCATGCGAGATATCTGTTTTCATGAAAATGAAGCAGCCCAGCTCTGGAAGGTTCTCTGCCTGGCTTTAGCTCAGAAACACCATACATTGTGTCCCCTCTTTGGATGTTGCTGTGCCTGTATTTCCTACTTAGGCCCTTGGGGCTTCTTTAGCTGGTGTTCATGTTTTATAGTGTACTCATTCCCCTTCCCACCTCGTCCCCATTTGGCAGAAACATTTTCACTGCCCGGTGGACTGCAAGGTTGCTGAGGAATGGGAGAACACACTGCTCTGCGTTAACATGCACAAGGGCAAAACCATAACAACATGAGGGACTCAGGACAGGATTAAGAGAAGCAGCCTAAGTACTGGCCTCACAAGTCTAGTTCACCAAACCAAATGGCAGAGTGCCGCTGTTTGCTTTCAATGTCCTTGTTGCTGTTTGTATTGATTCCAAACCTCAAGCCACTATTTTCCTATTGCTGAGGTAGGCTGTGCAATGCTAAAATATGCTGCCATCAAATCAGTTTGAAGGTAGAGAGAGTTGGGTTCATGACATGTAAACACGCATGACTCTTCTTTGTAACAAGGTGCCCGTGCGTACCCCCCTAAGGATTGCAATGTGCCACAACCGATTGCCTTTCTTTCCCCTGGGGAGTTTTCACCTCCACTTTGCCCTTCCTTTTGCTGGGCTGTGGAAATGCTTTCCTGATCAATAAGTATTATGACACCCTGATACTGCTCTCAGCCCGTCATTCACAGGCCTCTTCTGGTCTTGCAAACTTGGCAAGCCTGCAGTCGTGGCTTCCTTGAGTCCATCCACCTGTAGTACTGTCTTCCTCTTTTCCTGTTGTCTTCTCCCTTGCCAAGCGTTATTGTATTTTCTAGGGAGTCATCTCTTCTCATGATACATCCAAAGGATAATAGCCTCAATTTGATCATCTGGCCTTTCAGGGAGAGTTCAGACTGGAACTGTTCCATGGACCCATTTATTTATCTTAGCCATCCACAGTCTCTGTTGAACTTTCTTCCAGCACCATGTCTCAGATGAGTCGATTTTCTTCCTGTCAGCTTTCTTCACTATCCAGTTTTCACGACCATACACAGAAATCAGAAATACTATGCATTTTTATGGTCTGCCTTTTAATATTTTTTTAATTTTTAAACTCTTTGTTTTTTGATAACTTTAATATATATAGCTTGTTTTTAGATATTTGCTCTCTATATTTACCAATATTGTATTTTATAGATAGATAGATAGATAGATAGATAGATAGATAGATAGATAGAATATATGTGTGTGTATTTTTAATTTGTACTGGTTTTAATAATTTATAAGCCACCTTGAATCTCATTATTGGGGAAAAGGTGAGATGCAAATAAATAAAATGAATAAATAATAATTGGCATGATCTGAGACAATGTCTTCTGTCCTGATAAAGACCAGGACTTTAAAAGGATGACACTACTTGAGATCTCAGGCTCAAAATGCAAGGCACCCCAAAACTCCCATATCACGGCTAGCGATGCCCCATCACTAACCCCCACTTCTGGCAGCATCTTCAGAAAATCTCCCCATCAAAGCAAACCACAAACAGTTACAGCCAAGCCAGATTTTAATGCTCAAGTTGGAACAAGGTCAAAGTTGGTATATACATCAAATATACACCTGTTTATCTTTGCTGGGAGGGGGCCCTCCAACTGCTGTTGTGACTGCAATTCAGCATTGCTCACTACTGGCTGTACCAGCTAGCATATGCTGGGATTTCTAGCCCAGCAGCATCGTCTAGAGGGCCACATGATTCCCACTCCTGCCCCATCCCCACCTCCCTGGACAACAAGTGGAGGGTGAAGCAGGAGGGGGGCCAAAGTTCTGGGGAAGGCCTTCTACTCCAGAGGCTGGGAGCAGGAGCCAACTTTTACTCCACGGAAGGCAGAGGCCTATCCAGGCAACAGCATTCCCGGCTCTTTCCTCCTGCTGCTGTTCCACCATTCATGTTGCGCATTCCCACATAAGAATGCAGCATCCTCTGTGGCAGAGGCATCCTCCTCCTTACAGGAAGCCATGGGGGAGGGGGGAATCTCCATGTGGCATGCCCAAAACCAGACCTCAGGTGGAGGCTCCCATGGCATGAATGTTCCTGTACCCCTCAAAAACAACGCAGGGGCCTTGTTAGGTCTCGGGTCAGAAAAAAAAGTCCCAGCTGGGCCTCCATTCAATCTTCTGCTTCACACAGCAGGAGGAAAAACACATACCAGGTGAGCCCCATTTGCAGTTCAGATGGAGGACTTGGCAAGTTTTGGAAAGATGGGGTCTCACCCCACTTGCTGCAGGTTGAAAGAAGCTTCTGTGTCCACATTCATATGTGAGGGGTTTCCATCATCACCTCCTGGGGCTTTTGGTAGCCTACAGACAAACTATGTGAAGCAGCTGCCTCATCCAGAAGAGAGGTGTGTGAATGGATGGGAGAGCATTTCCAAAAGTGTCTGGAGGCCCCAGGGAGGAAAAAAGAGGGCCAGGAGAGAGAAGGTGCCAGACAGCACCTTCTGCTTAATGCTGCCCCTGGCCCTTTCAAACATGACCAAGGGATCATCACCTCAGCTTTGGGAAGATCCTGATGAAGAGGATCATGCTGATGAAAATGAAACAGACAACAATCAGCATCAGCCAGAGGAGCCAGTTGACAGACTTCTTGGCATGTTGCTCCAGACGGTCGGATTCATCCTTCAGCTTCTCAAAATTCTGGTCGGCCAGCTTGAGCGACTGAGACAAAGTCTGGAACAAAGAGAGAACCAGGTGGGTGTGAAATGCATCACAACTCCATCCCAGAGCCTGGAGGGAGGAATTTTTTTGGATTGCAGCTCCCAGAATCTCTTCATAGCCAGCATGGTCAGGGTCCTGAGCTCTGCTCTTTCCACACACACAGGAAGCTGCTTTCTCCCTAGGGCCTAACTGGGACAGAACTATTGTCACTTATAGGCTGCAATGGCTCATTGTAATCCAGTCTTCTTCCCAGCCCCATCTGGAGAAACTAGGGCATAAATCCTGGCCTTTTTGCAGGTACAGCCCACACTGTTCAGTCCGGGTTACTGGAAAGACCGTATTCTCCCTAAAGGATCTGCCTGTGTTTTGAGATATGGAGGGGAAGATCTTTTTTCTGTCCCACCACTCTCACAGGCACATCTGGTGGGAACATGGGAAGAGACAGGACATTCTCAGTGGGCACTCCCAGGCTCTGAAACTCCATTCCCAGAGAGGTGGGACTGGCACCCTCCCTACTCTTACCACAAAGAGCTGGAGACTGTTGTGCTTTGACAGGCCTTTGAGGTGCAACAGGCCTTATACAACTTCCTGGATTTTTGATTTGCTGCTTTTGTTTTGCTGATGTGTTTTTTAATGGTTTACAGTTTTATCTAGTTTTACAATGGACCCTTGTTATCTGTTGGGAGTTTGGTTCCAGGACCCCTCATGGATACCACAATCTATGGATGCTCAAGTCCCATTGATTACAGTGGCACAGTAAAATGGTATCCCTTATATAAAATGGCAAAAATCAACACATGCATTTTGGAATTTATATTTTTTTTAAATATTTAAAAATGGTTGAATTTGTGGATAAAGAATCCATGGATATGGGGGGCCAACTGTAATTTTAAAAAATAATTTAATCACTGTTCAGCTTTTGCATTTTGTAAACTTCTAACTATCCTTCTTTAATCTTCTATAACCCTCATTGAGTCCTGACGTAGGAAAAGGCAAGATATAAATAACAACAACACAATCCCAAAGAGCAGTGAGGGTGTACTAGAAGCATTCACAAACTTGCTAATGTGCTCCTTGCACCACAGTGTGGGGCTCCCTTGCCCAGGGCACCAGCCATACAGCACAGTTATTGCACTTTGATCCCACGTATTAATCCCCACAGCTGCATCTAATGGAACCCCCCAACTTCTGCTTCATGAAGGCAGCAAGAATCTTCTGTCAGAAACCTTTGGGACATTGTTGTAACAGAGGTTATTATATTGTTAGTTCAGGGGTCGGCAACTTTTTTTGCTGGCAGGCTGGGGGGGGAATGGCGCTTGCCCGCATGCGCGCGCATGGGGGATGCCATTTTGGAAACCAAAATGGAGCCCCGCAACACATGCACATGTGCACAATGGCAGGACGCCATTTTGAAATGCCCATTGGCGCCAGTGCCGTTGGGCGTTCCAAAATGTCACCCGCTGTTGTGCGCATGCACGCGCGAGCATGGGTGCCTTTTTGGTGTCCAAAATGGCGCATGGCGGCGGGTGCCACTTTGGAATGCCAAATAGCACCAGCGCCATGCGCATGCGCATGACACTGGCACCATTGGCCATTCCAAAATGGAACGGCCCATGGGCCGTAGGTTGCCAACCGCTGTGTTAGTTTCTTCCTAGCTATTCTTTTGTGGAAAACTACAAATCCCAGGAGTCCACAGGGTGATGGGAGCCAGGCAGTTCTAGTGGTAACAGTGGAGGATGATGGCAGCCTGGAGGAGATCGAGCTGGGGGCAGGCAGGAGCCATGACTGACCTGGTTGTCTTGCTTGATAACGTTCTGTGCTACCAACGTGTTGTTCTTGAGGTTGCGTGCCAAGTGTAGCATCTCCTCTGCCAGCTTTTCCTGGATACTGTGGTGGTGCTGGAGGACTGCGTCCAGCTCAGCTGCCGACTGCTTCTCATCTGGGATGGGAGCCCTGAAGGAAGAGAGGGAAGGAGGCTCTGAACAGCATGGCAACCACAGATGATCAGCCCTCGGTACAACCCTCAACATCTCTGGGGAAACAGGGATCTGTCCTTATCTAAAATAGAGGCCCCCAGGCCCTGTCTCCCCAGCTTGGCTCTAGGAGTTCAGATGAATTTTTTTCCAAAGGGCCCTCCACGCCCCCTGGCACTTACGTGCGTTTCCTCAAGGTCGTCTCTTCCAAGCCTGGGGACAAAAAAGAGGAAAGTTTGTGGTGAGCTTTTCCGGCAAGCCAGAAAGCTCCTGCCAGGCCTGCGGAGTGATGCAGACGGAACCCCTTGGCAAGGAGTCTTGGCACAGAAAAGTAGTCTTGACAGCTGGGTACTGAACAGAGAGAGGAAGCAAACTGGGCAGAAGCTGGGTAAAGAGGCATCTGCCCAATATTTGCTGATGGGAAAGGAAAAGGTTGGCTAGCAGTTCATAGACTCATCTGGCTGGCTGGCAGGAAAGAAGGAAGACAGACAGGCAGGCACCTCAGAGTGTAGTGGAGTCTCCTTCTGCTCCTCTGGGGATTTTTAAACTGAAGTTGGATGGCTATCTGTCACAGGGAATGCTTTGACTGTGTATTCCTGTGTGACAGAATGGGGTTAGACTGGATGGCTCTTGGAGGGTGTCTTTCAACTCTGTGATTTTATGATTCAAGAAAAGGCAACAACTTCCAAGCAGAGAGAGCCTTCTGGGAGGCACTCTGGGTGGGAAACTAGTGAGAAGTGACCTCTAAGCACTTACCAGAGACACCTGAAGAATCCTGATAGAAGGCAGGGGAAAAAAAGAAGAGAGTTCAATAATAAAATGGCTGGACAGGGGGAAGACCCTGCATTTCAGCATTTATTTCTCTGCAATGTAGAGAAGCACTACATGCCCTGTCACTTCTACATACCTTTAAACTACTGAATGGGAAGAGTAGGTGGAAGGCAAGTAAGGAAGAACCAAATTAAAATTAAGCCTGCTGTGGAGAATGAGGGTCATCTCCTGAAGGTGAAGTGTGTGTCTGTGTCTTAGGGGTGGGGTCGGTCGGCACTGACCCTAACATTTGGCTCTCCATTTGATTTGGACTTCAAATCCCAGAAACACCAGCCCATTTGACCTACAGTCAGGAATTATGGGAGCTGAAATCCAAAACCTGTGTAGGACCAAAGGTTGGGAACCACTGGCATAGACTTTTTCAAACTGTGGAATTCACTGCCACCCAATGTAGCAACATTTACCAAGTGCAATGATCCTGGACAAATTCAGGGAAGAGGCTGGTGTCACCAGTGGCTAGTCTCTCCTCCCACACAGAGGTAGGATGCCTCCGGACATTATTTGCTGGGGCCCACAAGGGAGAGGGTGCCATCATACCCACATCATCCTTGTGGGCTTCTTGTGGGCCATTGTGGGAAAGGAAGGCTGGTGCTGCTGAACCTCTGGAGCTCTTTGAATGGCTCAGCCTTGGAGACCTAATGGCTACGTGGTCCATTTTGGCACAGCCCAACTCAGCCTTGCCTTCAAAGAGAAATTAATTTCCCTTATTGAAATAATAAAGAGACATGGCAGAGGCAGAGAGAGAGATAAAGAGCTGGGACAAGGGAGGCATCTCCAGAGGGGAATGGACTAAGTGATGCCCAGAGGGAAAGGTCAACTGAGGGGTTCTGAAGAGGAAGCCTAGTGACTGCATCCACTTTGGCCAGGGAGACATACTGTACCAAACAGCTCGCTCCTCATCTCGCCCGTGTAGCGGGCCTTGGTCTGCAGGTGCACAGTCTTGGTGGCCGGGATCCGCTCCTTGGCAGTGGTGGGGTTTCGCCCAGGAGCCAGGAACTGGTTGGCCAAGGCCTTTTCAGAGGATGATGACTAGGGGTCACAGAGAGAGAGAAAAAGAGAAGGAAACATTTGGCATCTGGCTCTGAATACTGGAGACTGGGGCCCCTCCACTCTTGGAATCCCATAGGAGAAAATCCTGAGCGGCCCAAAGGGAGAGACATCCAGAAGGGACTTACCAGCTTCTCTGCTTCTAGCAGACCCTTCAAGAAGTCCACCTTACGGGAATATTCATTCAGCACCTCTGGAGCAGGTTTGCTGGAAGGGAACAACAAACCAAGGACAAGTCACCATAGAGAAGAAACTGAGAAGTCACCTGGCACATCCCTCATTCCCTTCCCCATCCTTATGAAGTGCAAAGAGGCAGAAGGCTCAGTGGAGAAGGGAAGACTGGAGGGCAGGAGACCAAGTGCTGGCAGTGTATGAGACAAGGCAACCTGAAGCAGAGTGTTTGAGAGGACTGGGCTGGAACTTGGACCACTCTCTCTCTGAACCTGGCCTGCTTTATAGGGTTGGTGGTAGAATAAAGTGGGAAGAAAGAAGAGCCACAGATGCTGCTTGAGCTCAATTAAGAGATAGAACTATAAGATATAAATGCAAAACTTCTCTGCATGTTCCCCACTCTTTACAACTTTCTCTGTGCATTAAGGAAGAAGGCTGTATTTCAACCCTGATCTGCACCTTGGCCTTTGCAGGATGATAAAGAACTTGTCTCCAAGAACTGACTGCAATACATTTGGGCATAGGGACATCTGAGGCAATGACTGGAAACTGATGGCAGGATGGTGCCAAACTCTTAACTGGAGCCATGGGAGCTATTTTGCCACCGGTCTTCAAAAGGTTTCAGCCAGCCCTCCAAGGAACAACACAGGGCCACTCAAGCCCTGAAGCACAAAAGCCTGGTACAAAAGCCTTGTTGGGCCACCATCTCCTCTCTTGTCCAGGAATTCTTCACAGGGTCTGTTTTGAGCAGAGCTTTGAAACTTTGGGGGGGACTGTGGTTCCCAGAATCCAGTGCCCATACTGGCTGAGGAATTCTGAGAACTGCAGTCCAAAAGAGTACTTTCCCCAAGCTCCGGTTTGGAGCACAAGCCATAATGGATCCAAGAGCAAGGAGCTCACCTTGAGTGGTTCTTCAAAGCAAGGAGCATCTCCTCCAGAGCAGCAACATACTAAAGAAAAAAGAAAATGCACCTTTTGAGTTAATGCCAGCAAAGGTCTTCACAACTGCACAGTCAAGCTCTGACTTCAAGCAATTCTTCAAGACTCAAAGCTCCAAGGGTGCTTCTAACAGCTTTGCTCTGTCCTCAGTGAGGACCAAACTAGGGACCCTGAAACTAGCAACATTGGGTGGCACAATTTCAGCAGCCCTTGCTTCCAAAAGGCATGAGGGAATGCCAATCCTAACTGGCATTCCAGAACACTAGTTGCTTGATGTCTGCAGGAGGAATAGAAAAAGGGTGACCCAAAAGGATGGATTTAACAGTAACATCCCTCTCTTAGGGCCTAAACAGACTGCCAGAAATAATCCAGCTTGAGACCACTTTAACAGTCCTGGCTCAAAGCTAGCGAATCATGGGAATTGTAGTTTTATGTGAGACACAAAGGGGGGTTGCAGACTGCCAGAAATAGTGCAAAATGAGTCCACTTTAAGGGTTAGGGTTAGGAAATCATGGGAACTGTATTTTATTGTGGCACCAGAGCTCTCTGACAGAGAAGGCTCAATGTCTCAGAAAAAAAAATTCCCATGATTCCCTAGCACTAATCCTAACCCTAAAAGTGGACTCAATTTGCACTATTTCTGGTAATCTGCAATCCCCCTAAGCCTTCTTTGTCAAAGCTCTGGTGCCACAATAAACTACAGTTCCCATGATTCCCTAGCACTGAGCCAGGGCAGTTAAAGTGGTCTCATGCTGGATTATTTCTGGCAGTCTGTTCAGGCCCCTTCTTCTGGTAGGATGCCACCAGCTGTCTTCTCCCCAGCCACGAGCTGCCAGTAGGAATCCATATGCCTCCAGAGGAAGCGTGATACCAACTACCAGGGCCCCAGGTCAAGAACCAGATGAGAAATGCCATGATGGGAAAAAGAGGGGAAGAAACCCCACATTCATGTTGCAGAGGAGGGGGGGAGGGTGGGTTATCTGCTGGGAAGCCCTTTTGCAAAACTGGATCTCCCTTCCTTCCAAGGAGCACCACTCTGCATGTAGCAGGACAGCCTGGAAGGCATCAATCAGTTCCTGGTAGAAACAGCCCTTCGATGGGTCCACCCTAAAGAGCGAAGAAGCTGCAGTGGAACAGTGGGACCTGAAACTGAGAGAGGCTACAATGTGGATTAAGGCCTCAGAGGAAGGCCTGTGGCTGAGTTCCTTACTCCCTTCATTCACCCCGAGGCAGCATCTCTCAATTGAGCCACACAGGAGAAACCTCCCTAAGGGCCTGCGATCTTCAGCAGAATGTCTGCCCTGCTGGATCAGGCACAAGTGGGTCCCCCTCTGCCACAATTCTGTTCCCACTGAGGAGCAGCCGGATGTCTTTGAGGAGTGCAATATTGAGGCTGGAGCAAGTTTGTTTTCTGCTGCTCCAGACACTAGGACAAGAAGGAATGGATTTAAACTACAGAAAAGAGATTCCTTCTAAATCTCAGGAGGAACTTCCTGATGGTCAGAGCTGTTTGACAGTGGAATATGCTCCCTCAGAGACGGTAGCATCTCCTTTTTGGTGGTTTTCAAACTGAAGCAGGATGGCTGTCTGTAACAGGGAGAGCTTCAATGGTATATTCCTGTATGGCAGAAGCGGGCTGGACTAGATGGTCCCTTGAGTTCTCTTCTAACTCTATGATTCTATGACTAACAAACAGAGCAGGAGGCTGGCACACAGAAGCAAGAGTTCCCAAGTAGATAGTGGCAGCTGACAGGCATCTCCTCCCCAGAACAGGTTACATGTTGCTGCTTCTAAGCCACCAAGCTTGTGGCCATTGTGGTCACATTGACTCTGTGGCACAAATTCCTGGCATCAGAGACATCTAAACCCTACATGCAAGTTCCACTGAATTATATCAGGACTTTCTTCAGAGTAAAGGAAGCATTTTGCATGTTGTTTTTGTGTGCATATAGTACATTTAACAATCCAGCTAGGACAAGGAGGAAGTTGGGATGAGTGTGGTTATGGAAGGAAGAAGAGAGTTATGAATGAATTTAAGGAGGGACGAAAGTATGTGATAGACGGTTACTGTTGCATTTTTAGAATCATAGAATCATAAAGTTGGAAAAGACCATAAGGGCCACCCAGTCCAACCCCTCTGCCATGCAGGAACTCCCAATTAAACATCCCTGATAGATGGCCATCCAGCCTCTGCTTAAAGACCTCCAAGGAAGAAGACTCCACCACACTCCGAGGGAGTGTGTTCCACTGTCGAACAGCCCTTACTGTCAGGAAATTCCTCCTAATGTTGAGGTGGAATCTCTTTTCCTGGCGCTTACATCCATTGTTTCGGGTCCTAGTCTCTGGAGCAGCAAAAAAACCAAGCTTGCTCCCTCCTCAATATGACATCCCTTCAAATATTTAAACACGGCTATCATATCACCTCTTAACCTTCTCTTCTCCAGGCTAAACATCCCCAGCTCCCCAAATCGTTCCTCATAGGGTATGGTTTCCAGACCCTTCACCATTTTAGTTGCCCTCCTTTGGACACGCTTGTTCTCCACATCCTTTTTGAATTGTGGTGCCCAGAACTGGACACAGTATTCCAGGTGAGGCCTGACTAAAGCAGAATAGAGTGGCACTATTACTTCTCTTGATCTAGACACTATACTTCTATCGGTGCAGCCTAAAATTGCATTGGTCTTTTTAGCTGCTGCATCACACTGTTGACACATGTTCAACTTGTGGTCTACCTGGACTCCTAGATCCCTTTCACATGCAGCCAGGTGTCCCCCATCGTACTTTTCATTTTTCCGCCCTAAGTGTAGTACCTTACATTTCTCCATGTTGAATTTCATTTTGTTGGCTTTGGCCCAACTTTCTAGTCTATTCAAGTCATTTTGAGCCTGTCTTCTGGGGTATTAGTTGCTCCTCCTAATTTGGTGTCGTCTGCAAATTTGATAACTATGCCAATACTGACATCCAAATAACTGATAAAGATGCTGAATAGCACTGGGCCCAGGACAGAGCCCTGTGGCACCTCACTGGTTACTTCTTTCCAGGTTGAAAAGGAGCCATTGTTTAGTATTGTATTCTAGTAGTGCATTTTAGTATTTTATATTGAGGTAATTATTAAAGTTTTATTTTGTTGTAAAGCGTCATGTATATCGATGGTACTATTTAAATAAATGATAACAACAACAACAACTGAGATGTTCCCTTACTAGAACTGGGTGCCTGAGGTCCAAAACGCATTGCAGAAATAATCCAGTTTGAGACTGCTTTAACTGCCCTGGCTCAATGTTAGGGAATTTTGGGAACTGTAGTTGTGTGAGACATTCAGTCTTCTCAATCAGAGAGTTCTGGTGCAGCAACAAACTACAATACCCAGGATTCCCTAGCACTGAGCCAGGGCAGTTAAAGCGGTCTCAAACTGAAATTATTTCTGTGGTACGTTTTTGAACTCAGTTTCTGTTTTCTGTCTTCCTTTTACCTTTGGGGCCATTATCCTTTTTGATCATAACTCTGCCAGATGGTACCCTCTTGTTTTTATCCAATCTTATGCAAACTGTTCTGAAAATCTTCCACCTCAACAGCAGGGAGGAAGAACGGGAAAATGCTTTCACTAAGGACACAACATTTTTTGATTCATCAGACCTCCCTTCAATGCTTCAAGGCAGGGGTAGGCAACCTAAGGCCCGGGGGCCAGATGCGGCCTCCCGAGGCCTTTGGACCGGCCCCAAGCTAGTCCTGCCGCCGCCACCATGATGATATTTATTACTGTTGTTATTACTTGTTCTTGAGGTTTTTTTTTGGCAAAATCTCCACAGGGGTTTTGCCATGGCTTTTCTGGGGCTGAGAAAGTGTGCATGCATATTTTTTTTATTTTTATATTTATTTATTTATTTATTTATTTTTGGTGCTTCGGCCCCCCAATTGTCTGAGGGACAGCAACCCGGCCCCCGGCTCAAAAAGGTTGCCTACCCCTGCTTCAAGGCTTTGAAGGGAAAACACATGTTTCAAGGTGTTGTGTGAACCTGGGTTTTTGTGCCACATTCTGGTTTCCCATGACATGGCATCTCGGTGACAGGGGCTTGCTTGGTCATCCTGCTGACCACATCATCGGTTTGGGAAAGGCAGAAACTGAACAACCATCAACCGCATTTTGCTTAGTATGAAGGAGCCACCCAGCGGTAGCCTGGCTCTGGTATGTTTTTTTAAAATGTCTCTGCAGTCTGACAGCTGCTAAATGGGGTAGCTGGTAGTTCTCCAATTGTGGGGCATGATCCTCAGGGTGGGCACAAGGGGGGCATGAGGCTTAGAGGCACCGATCCCTCCTCCTCCTCTTCCCAAGCTTTTTTTCTCCTGAAAAAGAAAAGAAAGGCTAGGAAGGTGGCTTGGAGCCTCTGCTTGAGGGAGGAGAAGAACCTCATGTATCTGAGAAAGTAGAGACCAGGGTTCGATTTCCCACTTGGCCATGGAACGCCACTGGGTGGCCTTGGGCAAGTCACACTCTCTCAGCCTCAGGGGAAGGCAATGACAAACCACCTCAGAGGAAATCTTGCCAAGAAGAGCCCAGAATAGATTCGCCTTATTATTTATGTATTTATTTATTTATACACCCGCTTTTCAGAAATGCTCTCAGGGGTCGCTATAAGTCGGAAAGGACTTGAAGACATACAACACACTCATACTCAACGACTTTGGGCAAACCACACTCTCTCAGCCTCAGGGGAAGGCCGTGGCAAGCCTCCTCTGAAACAATCTTGCCAAACCAATCTTGCCAACTCCAGGGCAGGTTCACCGCCTCAGCGTCGCTATAAATCGGAAAGAGAGAGAGAGAGAGAGAGAGAGAGAGAAGCCGGGGGCATGTGCGCATGCGCCATCCGCCTCCCGTCCCCACAGCAACACGCGGGGTCCCCCCGCCCAGACCTTCTCCAGCCGCCACTCCTCCGGGTTCCGCCTCTCCGCCGCCAGCGCCTCGCAGCGGGTCAGGAGCCGGACCAGCTTCAGCTCCGCGCGGGGAACCGGGGCCGCAGATACTGCCACGGACGCCATAGCTACTCTCGGCCCAACCGGAAGCGAAGCACAAGCGCTTCCGGTTAAGCACGGCCGTTCTCTCTCGGCGCTCTCTATGGCCAAAGTGGGCGGCCGGTCCTCCCTAGCTCTGCGCAAAGGACGCCGGGAGGACGCCGCTGGTGATGCGCGCGCAGCCCCCGTCTCCCTCTTCTCTTCCGGCGCGGCCTGCCGAGCGCAACAATAGTAGGTGAGCTCCAGGAAGGCCTGGCGGGGGAGAGAAGGATCCGGGGCCATCCTCCTCCGGGGGACGGCCGAGGGCCCCGCGAAGGGTCCGGGAGCCCAGGACAAAGCCTCGCTCGGAGGGAGGGAGGGAAGGAAGGATGCGTCCCGGCCTTGGCCTTTAGAGACTGCAGCTCCCAGAATCCCCGCCGTGGGGGGAGGGTAGACTGCCCTCCCTGGGAGCGGCGGCCTATCCTTAGGGATCTCACTCTTAAGACGTACTTGGGGAGGGGGGCAGAGCTCAGCCAGGTGTTCTTATGGGACTACAACTCCCAGTATCCCCCCTCGCTAAGGGGGAGCCGCTTTTGGGGGTTTACCTTTAGAGCAGCGATTCCCCAAACTGTGCCCTTTAAGGTATTTTGGACTTCACCTCCCAGAATACCAGACTCTTGTCCAACTCGGCTAAGGCTTCTGGGAGCTGAAGTCCACAATCCCTTAAAGGGCACAGTCTGAGGATCAGTGCTTTTAGAGGGACCCCTCAGGAAGGGGATCAAGGCTGGGACTTGGGATGTTCCAATATTTAATAACGTTGCAACAGTTTGATTCTATTATGATGATCACTTTGGTGAGTCTTAACTGTACTGTGCTTTTGCACTGCAAGGCCTTTTGAGCCTCAATTTTGGGGGAAAGGTGGGATATAAATAAATACAATAACAACAACAACAACAACAACAATTTTCTTAGAGAGCCATGGCTGTACTACAGAGCCAGCAATGCCAGAGCGGGCCAGATAGGCAGCCCTGGTTCCAGCTGCCTCTGAGATGAGGATGGTTGTTGTGAGGGGCAGAGACCCCCCTGTAATGGTGCAAGATGGCCCTCCCTTCCTCTTAACTGCCCCCATCTCGGAGGGAGAGAAGGAGCCGCCCCCCAGCTCCACCATGGGAAGGTGGAAGGCCCTCCCTCCAACTTAACTGCCCTTCTCCTTTTGTTTCACGTCTTTTTAGGTTGTAAGCCTTAGGGTAGGGAACTGTCTAATTAACCATCTGTAAGCCTGAAGAGCTGGGTAGAAATACTCTTAACAAGCAAATAAATAAAAACCCTTTACCCCATCCTTGGTGGGGAAGAGCACTGACCTGTCCTAATAATGACTCTCCTCTTCTTACTCTCCTGGCAGCCATGGCGATCCGCTACCCGATGGCCGTCGGCCTCAACAAGGGCCACAAGGTGACCAAGAATGTCTCCAAGCCTCGCCACTGCCGACGCCGAGGGGTGAGTTTGGGCACTGGAGGAGACTTTGTGGGAAAAGCCCTGATGCTGCTGAGACTTTGTCCTGAGTTTTCAGGTGGAAGAGATTCTGGGATGGAGAATCTCTTCTCTAGCACTTTATCTCAAATGAATTATTTTCTTCCTATCTGCTTTCTTCATTGTCCAAATCCATATATGGTGATGGGGAATACAATGGCTTGGACAATTCTAATTTTAGTGCTCAGTTTTATATCTTTACACTTCAGGGTTTTGTTTAGTTCTTTCACAGCTGTCCTTCCCAGTCCTAGCCTTCTAAGTTCTTGACTGCAGTCTCTGTTCTGATCAATGTTTGATCCAGGACATGGCAACTCCTTCACTAGTTCCACTGAGAGAACCGGTGTGCACCTTTGTGCTGCACTGAGATCCTTCCCTGTCCTTGGAGGCAGAGGTGGCTGTTTCTAGAACAAGAACTGCATAAGCAGCTAAACAGTAGCAGTAAAATTTAACACTTAACAGTGTTGTTAATACTTAGCCACATACTTCATGGAATTACTATCCTGGGCTGTTTTGTTGCTGTTAGATGCTTCAAGTTGATCAGAACTCTGTGGATGAGACATCTCCAAGACTCCCAGCCCTCCACTGTTCTGCTCAGGTCCTGCAAAGTCATACCGGTGACGTCCTTAATGGAGTCCATCCATCTGACATGTGATCTTCTCTTTCTACTTTCCTCCATCTTTCCCATTTTTTTCCAATGAGTCTTTCCTTCTCGTGATGTGGCCGAAGTACAACAGCCTGTTTGTCATCTTGGCTTCCAGGGAGATTTCTGGCTTGATTTGCTCCAGGACCCATTTGTTTATATCCTCAGCACTCTCTTACCAGAAAAGTATAAAAGAGTGCCTGTAAATGTATAAATGTTCTTGGCTTCTTTTTTCTATTGTGCTAGTTCTTTGGGCTTAGTAATGAGTGAAGAACCACTATGGTGGCTCTGTTAACAAGCTAAAGGCAACTCCAGTTAGTAACGCCTTACCCAGTTTAAAGAAAGGCACTGAATAGCTTGGTTCCCTCTCCCTTCTTTCCTCCACAGCGCCTGACCAAGCACACCAAGTTTGTACGGGACATGATCCGGGAAGTGTGTGGTTTCGCTCCTTATGAGAGGCGGGCAATGGAATTGCTTAAAGTCTCCAAAGACAAGCGAGCGCTGAAGTTCATAAAGAAAAGGGTGAGTGCCACAGATTCTCTGAACAAGTGAATGGCCACCTGCTGTGGACTGGGACTTGGGGGTTCCCAAGCCATTTTCTCTCTTCCCCAGTCTCACAGGATTGTTGTGAAGATAAAGTGTAGAGGACAATAACTGTGTACCCCACTCAGCTGGAGGAAAGACAGGATATAGTATTAACCAATAAGCAAAAATGTGGAGGCTCTATTTTCCCTTCTGCCTTTTCTTTATATCACACAACTCAGCAGAAGGTGGGTGTTTCTCACTTTGCATTGTGCTCTTTGCCAAAACCCTTGAGCCCCTGCCCCCAGATGTTGCTAGATTCCCATGTGACCCAGCCAGTGTGTTCAGTGTTCCAAAGACAACTGCTGTTTTCAGTTTAGTCATGGTCAGCTTGTCCTGTTTGGCCAGGATAGTTAGCAGTTGATGTCTGTGTCTACACAGGCCCTTCTGCTTCTGAGGAGTTCTGGCTCTGTTGTTCTGACCATCTTTGCTTTTCCACCTCACAGGTGGGGACTCACATCCGGGCCAAGAGAAAGCGTGAAGAGCTCAGCAATGTCCTGGCCGCCATGAGGAAAGCAGCAGCCAAGAAGGACTAAACTGCTTTGGCCCCCCATTCCAATAAAGGTTATTTCCGCTAAAAACCCAGCAAAGTGTCTCATTCCTTTAGGGCTTGGGGCTTCTGGTTTTGTGAGTGGTGGGCTGTGTGAAAGGATTTCCAGAAAACAATGAATGTGGTGGCGGAGAGGCTTTGGAGCACCATCAGACCAGAACATACTGAGATCTCTTGCCAGTTTGCACAGCCATCAGCCACAGTCTCCTAGGAGAGGGGCAGCAGTGGCCTTTGGTGGAGGCATGTGCTCTGGATTCCTTGTCAGTGCTGTGGCCAGTAGATGACATTCTAAGTTATACCTTCTCCATTAGGCTATTTAGCATATACATCAAACCATGAAGTTTATGGTGACCCATGGGATTTTTATAGGGGTTTTTTTTTAAGGCAAGGACTGACCCTGGGTGGTTTTACCAGTTCCTCCCATTGAAATAAAGCCTACAGCTCCTGGTGTTCACTGACAGTCTCTTACTCAAGTACCATCCAGGGCTGACCCTTCTTAGCTTCCATGATCAGATGGAATCTGGTACCCTTAGGATTTTTAGGCCAACACAAAAAATAAGTAACATTTATTGCTTTTGATTAAAGTTACCCAGCTCAGAACTAAGATGTGGAAGGAACAGGACCCACTTGATGTTTTGTTTTCTGATGGCTGGTTTGGCGCTTCAGATGAACTCGGGGGGGGACCAGGTTTGGGGGAGGCTGAACATTTTCCTTACCTCAGTTTCTTCATGGAAAGATGAATAATTTTTCTAGCTGCTTTTCTTGGCAGCTGCAACAAATGATAACCAGAGGCATGCTTGTATAATTTCTACCCGAAGGCTGATGGACCCAATTGGATTCCAGAGAGCTTTAAAGGGTTTAATGGTGGGGAATGCCGGTGATTCCGT
>CM034716.1:840441-853338 GCA_020142125.1 Phrynosoma platyrhinos
CCTCCCCAGTGCCCACATGGGACCCCAAACCCACCCTGAACTGTTCAGAAAAGCTGTGTGAAAAGCTCAGGATTTGGAGAATCAAATGGGGATGACAATGGAGACCTGTTTCAGAATTAGAAAAGGACACCAAGATGGCAGGAGGGAATGCGCAAACATTGTGCAGCGGGCAGAAAAGGGAGAAAATACATTTTCCTCTTTCAATGGTGACATAAGAGAAACTGTGCAGTGTGTCCAGAGCATGTGAATCCATCCAGACTGCAATTTATGATATGAGGGAAGTCTCTTTCTGCTTTTGAGGACTTGGTGCAGGACAAGACAATTCTGAAGGGGATACAGCAGAGGTGAAGTCTGAATGGCCCCTTCTGCCCCCACCAGGCTAAACTCAGTGCTGGCCATTTATTCTGTGTAAGAAGTCAGTCTGAAGGGCTAACAGGCAGGAGAGGCTTTATCCATGGGGCATTCTGGGAACTGTGTTCCAAAGAAGCATCTTTGCCCGGCATTACCTGTTCTGTCCTCACAGTCAGAAAGAACAATGATGAGATTGGAGGTGCACTCAATTCCTGTCTTCACAAGCCCCCCCCCAAGTCTTGATAGGACAGCTTCCCCCTCCCCCTCCCCTCTCCCCAACCATCTCACCTCTCGCCCAAGGCGCTGCTGGAGTTTGCTGAGTTCATACTCCTTCTTGAGAAGTGAGAGTGCTTTGTAGAGGCGTTTTGGAATCTGGGAGGCAAGGAGTCAGAAAGGAAACAGTCATCCTGAGGTCAAGAGAGCTGCCAGAACCAATGGATCAGGGGGTGTGTGTGTAAACCATGGGAGTGCCACTTCTCTTCTCCCCCACCCCCTTACATTTGTCTCTTCCAGGATGTCCTGCAGTTCATGTGATTCAGCCCCTGTCAATGCAGCTCCCATGTCACTCAAGTAGATGGGGTTGTCCACCACCCTCTGTCCTGCCTGCATCATCTGGAGCACTGATTCTCTGCAAAACAGAGATACAAATCAGAATACGGCTGTGTATTGCCCTTCAAACAACCCCTTGCCCTCCAGTTTACAACCTGGATGTAGATCCACACAATATCCTTGAAATGACTAAACACTGTCACCAATGATAGACATCCCAAGCTGTTACAGAAATAGGTCCAGAGGACTGTGTGAGGAGGGATCATAGGGGGAACAGATGCCCACCAACACCTGGCAAGAGGAAAACGTACCTGTAAAGAGGGTTCAAGGCAATGATGTCCCGGATCGTCTTGACAATTTCTGCCGTCAGAGCCTGCGCACAAATGCACCGAGGACACAATCAGAGGGAGGGAGCTGGGGAGAACAGAAGGCACTCCTCTAGGAATGATGCTCAATAGTGCGGCTTAAAACAGGATCCCTGAGAGAACGTATCAGTCCTAGGCCAGGAGGAGGTGAAACACCTGCCCCATGGGGGCTCCCAGGTCCATCCTCAGGACTGCCCCAGGTCACCACCCTCCCCCAGCTCCATTGATTTCCTCTCCTAAGGCTTCACTAATGCCAAGAACAACTTGAAGCTAAAAGAGAGACTGGCATTTTTAGTCTGGCCCATTTTGCCTTTGGCTCTGCCAATCCCTGGGATGTGCTCCACTCACCTCACCCTGCCAAGGACTTCCTCAACATCAAATCAGGGCAGCCCCATCACTCCAAATTCTGGATAAAAAAGGGGCCTGGGGAGTGTCTGCATGCCCCATCCCCCAGTCCTTCTGGGTCGCCTTGCTGACCTTGACCTCCTCGTTGACCTGGAAGTCCTCGTGGACCACGTTGTCAACTTCCACCACGAGCACCTCGCCCGAAGGGACCTCTGAGGGCTCCAGCACCACTTCGCCTGGAGCTTGGTCTTGTATCTCCAGCTGCTCCCCTGCCTCCCGCCTGGAACGCTTTGGCTTCCGTCGGCCCTTGGGCTTGGCCTCAGCCTCTTCGGCCTCCGCCTCCAGCTGCTTGTTGATACGAATCCTGGAGCCAACCAGAGGGAGGAGAAAGTACTTCAGAAGGGCAAAAGGCTGGAGAAAGGCCCCGGTCAAAGGGAAGCACCCGATGATGGGTTGGGAAGATTGACATAAAGATGCTGGTCTGGAAAGCAGAGCTCTTCTCACTTCTGGCATCCACTTTAAGAGCCAATGCCTCTCCTAGGAAGCGCTGCACAAGGGATTTGCACTAACACAGCTGGAGGTAGAGCCAATATGTTGAAATGGAGGAACACTAGAAACTAATTCAACACTGCAGTTTGGGGATATCAGTCCCTAACACCAGAACCAAGTTTGTTTTCACCTGCTGGCTAGCACACCCTCTTCAGAAGAAATATAGGGAAATGCAAGGCCTCTCCATCCAAACAACAATGTTCTAGTTTTCCTCTCCATGTGCAGCTTTTTCCTTTTCTTTCCTTCAGGGAGCAGGGGGAGTTGTGGAGCTTGGGGCAGCATTTACCTTCGGTGTCCCATGACGATCATACGTAGCCTGTCGCCAAGATCCTGCATCTCGTGGATTTGGACGAAAGTTCCTGTCTGGTAGATCTCATTCAGGTTCTCCACAACATCTGATTCATTGCTGGCAAGAGACATGATAGCCATGTTTAAATATTTGAAAGGGTGTCATATGGAAGAAGGAGCAAGCTTGTTTTCTGCTGCTTCATAGACCAGGACACAGAGCAACCCTCTTATGGTTCAACTCATGTACAGCCGATGCACACATATAAGCAAACAGACAGCCTCAGCACGTGCACAGACACTATGCTTGGGTATCCCAAAGGAGACACACTTTATTTCTATGAATTTTGGGAATACAAAAGATCCAAAAAACTTAAAATGGATGATAATGAATGCATTCCAAGAACTGCAGGGCAGGAGGAGAAGGGAAGGAGGCTCTGCATTGCACACAAGCATCAAGCTGGATTTAGCTCTCCTCCAGCCATGGGTTTCTTGTCTACCATTACCTAGGGAAAGGCCAGAGGTTCTCAGTTTATGTCACACCAATATTATCCAGAAAAAACACACAAATGGTTTTACATTTTGGGGGGAAAATACAGTGTCTCTCCCTCCATTTACCTAAACCCATGCTGTTTTCCTTCAGGAAACACACTAGGAAACATCAGAGAAACAACAGAGCTGCAACTTACTTGTCATCCTTCTTGAGAAAGACGCCTGCATATGGTTGGGCGAGACTGACTTTTCTCCTCAGCAGTTCAACTAATTTCTTGTTTTTCACCTAAAAATAAAGACATGTTCATGAGACAGACTCAAAGGAGGTTTTCACTGAGAGATGGTAAGCTTTGACTTAGGGCCTTTACAGACTGCCAGGTATAGTGCAGCTTGAGGCCACTTTAACTGTCCTGGCTCAGTTCTAATGAATCATGGGAACTGTAGTTTATTGTGGCACCAGCGCTCTCTGACAGAGAAGGCTCAATGTCTCAGAAAAACGATAATGTTTCCCTAGCACTGAGCCAGGACAATTAAAGTGGCCTCAAGCTGCACTATTTCTGGTAGTCTGTAAAGGCCCTTAGTTGCGCTCTAGCCATAACATCCCAGTAAAGACCTTATTCAGAAAAATAAGCTTTATTTCCTTGCAATTGGAAGAAGTTTATTGGCAAAAGAAGAAAGAAATAAACACTTCATTTTACACAGAATTAACTTATTAAACTCATTACTAAAAGGACGTGAAGAAGGCTTCATGGGGTTTACAGATGTGAAGGTTCAGAATTATTTTTAAATGGATGGAGGAGTGTTGCCCCTTCCAAAATCTCCCCTAAGACTGGGGGGAAAATGGATTCTAGTATTTATTATTTATTTCTATACATGCACACACCTTATTATTATTGTTGGCTAGCTTTTATTCACCCTAAATTGGTTTCTAATATGGTTAGGACTGAACGGAACATTTAGCTGTTGTAGAATTAGACAACATCCTCCAGGTTTTAGTCCAGAGATATTATCTGGGATATTCTGTCAAACAGATCCCTCCTGCATCATAGTGGAATGAACATTGCAAGATGCTATAGCTCCTCTTTGGTTCTCATCTATATCATATTTCTACCTCTTCTACAGCACATGAAAGAAACTGGTTTACTTCTTGAAATACCCACATCACACCAAGAAATAAATAGATGTGTGAAAGAGTAGAGAAGGTTTTCTCAATTAGGGCAATTCATGAATGAAATAAAACTAGATCCAAAGAAGAAAATGTTGGGGGTGACAACTCAAAAAATGTGGCAAAGACAAAAGTTCTGGATTCATACATAATATTAAACTAGGCTGTGGTTTATTGAATCCTGGCTTCTATTTGACCCTAGTTGGTTCACCACAATTAGCTACACAGTTTGATCGCCCCTTCTAAAGAGAAGGAGCAACTAACAAACTATGGACTAAAGATTTGTAGTTTGTTTAATGTAACAAGTGAAACTAGCAGCAGATGGTGCTATGACAAATTTCCTCCCACAATAAGCCAGAGAAACAAACCTGGAATTATCTCTGGCTTGAGAAGAGGAACAAGCTCAGGTGCCAGACATTGCCAAGTTATCACACTGTACTAAAAATTGCAAATGGGAACAAGCGGGTATCAAAAACCAGCACTCACATTTGTCCTCTGTAAACTCAGGTTTCCCCCAAATTGGGAGGAATTGTGAGCCTCTTCATGTGTGAGCCACCTTGGGTGCCATTTGAGAGAAAGGCAGAATATAAATTAAATAAACAAAAATGTAAATAAGTAAATAATGTTGCACTGCAAATTTCCTAGCAGAACCTTGGAACCAGAATTAGGCCTCATTACCCCTTTTGTTTGTGTGGAAATCAAAGAGGAAATGATGGGAGGAAGGCCTTTTGTGACGTTCTACAGAATCTCTGGAGAACATTCCATTCAATCTTCATTCTGCCCATTTTTTTTAGTAGTGTAAAAAATATCTGAAATCACATCCAGCACAGTTCAAGGAGACAGAAGAGTCAACTTCTCCCAGCTAGGCTACACTTTCTGCCAGCAAGTTTATCTCCCCAGGCGGCTGCCTCTCTACAAAGGGTAACCTTGACAAGCAAGCCAGCCTTGCAATGTTTTTGCAGGGTGAAGGGGGATGAACATCCAGCTTTCTTCAAAGGAAGCACAAAAACCAAGAAACCCTTCTGGAGTTTGATGAAGCCTCAGTTCTGCCAGGAAATGATAGTTTTGACTTTTGTATTCAAACCATTTAGAAGTTTTTCCTCCAGTAATGAAAAGGAGATGATGAAACAGAGAGAAATCCCAGCAAATGACTATCATGTGAGTCACATTCTGAAGCCAAAATGATAACCAGAAATACGAAAGTGTGCCTTGCCCTCAGTGTTTGAGGGTAAAGAGGCACATCCATATTACAAACAAAAGTGGTTTCCAGTCGGTATTAAGACTACTACAGTTCCTCCAACTATGAAACAAGCAATAAAGATTAACCATCCTCCCAACTGAGGCCCCTCTTTAATTAAAGAATATGCCCTTTTCTGAAAGGAACACCTTCACACATTATGTCAACTTGGCCAAAATAATGTGGACAAAAGAAAGCTAAAAAGAGCCACCAACATTGGTATATCCTTGAAGAAAAAATGCAAACTCCATTTCTGAAAGCACTACCAAGGCCACAGCTGCTAGATTTGCAGACAGAGAAAAAACAAGGCCAAGATTTACAACTGGGTTCAAAGACCGAGCCTCAAAAGCAAACTCTGATCTGCTATGGATACACAAGGCAAGCAAAAAGCTCAGGCTAAAGTAATACAGAAACGAAACTCTGTTATTCAGGGCCCTTGTGCTGTAACAGTGGAAAATGAAAGAATGGTTTCCCTTCAGCAACCAGCAGGAGGTCAGCAACAGAGCTCAGAACAGTTATTTTCAGGTAACTACAATGTTCATAATCCCCATTTTCCCCTTTTTTACTACAGCTTTCAGAATCCCTCATCTTCTTAAACTGCAACCATAGGCCAAAGGGAGTGAGGTTCCCACTGCTTTCCTTGCCACCTCTCAAGGCCCTCCTCCCACAGCTTGATGTTGTTAATTGTATCTTATGAAATGGTGAGCTAGTTTTTGAAGGGGAAAACAAGACATAGATACAACAATAACAACAACAACAACACTAATAATAATGTGAGCCAGTGTGGTGTAGTGCTTTGAGTGTTGGACTGCGACTCTGGAGACCAGGGTTCTATATTTGGCTCGGCCATGGAAACCCACTGGGCGACCCTGGGCAAGTCATGCTCTCTCAGCCTCAGGAGAAGGCAATGGCAAACCCCCTCTGAACAAATCCTGTCCAAAAAACCCAGCAAGTTTCACCTTAGGCTCACCATAAGTCAGAAATGACTTGATGCCACACAACAACAAGAACAACACATAACACGCTTGGGGGCCCGAATGCCACAGGGCGAGCCCAGGTCTCCACCGTAGAAATAATGCAGTTTAACACTGGTTTAGCTGTCATGGCACAATAATATTGAAATCATCGTTTTGTGAGAGCCAGCCTGGCGTTGTGGTTGGAGCATCAGACTATGACTCTGGAGACCAGGGTTCGAATCTCAGCCACGGAAACCCACTGGATGATGCTGGGCAAGTCACACTCTCTCAGCTTCAGGGAAAAGCAATGACAACCTTCCCCCAAAGAAACTTGCCAAGAAAACCCCTATGATAGCGTCGCCATAAGTCAGAAACGATTTGAAGGCGCGCACACATACCAAAAGCGACCTTGGGCACGTCACACTCTCTCATCTTCAGGGGAAGGCGATGGCAACCCTCTATGTCTGAAGACACTTGGCAAGGAAACCCCATGACAGGGTCGCCTTCGGGTCGCCATAAGTCGGAAGCGACTTGAAGGGCCTTTGAAGACTGCCAGAAATAGTGCACATTAAATTGAAGCACTGCCCTGGCTCAGTGCTAGGGAATCATGGGAACTGTAATTTATTGTGGCACCAGAGCTCTCTGACAGAAAAGGCTCTCCCCCGGCATCCCGTTCGCACAGACCGAGCGTCGCCTTCCCGGCCTCGGGGCCCCATTCCCCGCCCTTCCTCACCTCGAGGATCTTGATGAAGCGGGGGAAGACCGGGTTCCGGGCGACGGCGATGAGGGGCACCTGCGGGACGTGTTCGGGGACCATGAGTGGCGCCAGCGCCGTCACTACGGGAGGCCCTCCGGAGTCCGAGCCCGGGCCGCCCCCGTCCCCGCCGCCCTCTTCACCGGAGCCGGGGAGGCCGCCCCCCTCGGAGCCCTCCAGCCCTTCGCCGGAGGAACCCCCGCCGCTGCCGCCCCCGCCGCGGAGAAGAAGGAAGCGGGGCGGGGAGGCTGCTGCTGCTGGGGGCGCCCAGAGGCCCCACCGAGGCCCCGCCGCCGCTGAGGGAAGAGGCCGCCCAAGAGAGTAGAGGCGGCCCCGCCAGGACCGCGCCGGCGAGACTGCGGAGGAGGGAGGCGGTCGGCCATGGCAGCGCCACAGAAGCCGCAGCGACCGCGCCGCCATCTTGCCGGCGCGCGGGAGTGACGCCCTCGTGCAACGCCCCGGAAACACGCGCGCGCGCGCGCACCATGGAGTGCGGAAATGGGACCGAGAAAGTGCCGCCTCCTTCTACTTACTCCTACTTCCGGCAGAATAGATTCTTCAACCACCTCGCTCAACGTCGTCTTGCGTATGCGCTGCTATAAGGAGGCGACGTGCGCTCCTCAGCGCAACGTGACGCCCGGGAGCCGGCCTGTAAAGTCATTTGTTGAGGGATTCTGGGAGTTGTGGTCCAAACTCAAATAAAGCAACTTCCCCAAGCTCCTGGGACTCCCAGTCTTCCCGCCTCGGTTGGAAACCCAAAGCGACTTTTGCGATTTATGTACTATGTAATAAAATAATCACTTATTAAATAAATAAATTATACTGTATTTATTTATGCATTGTGTACTATTATTCATTAAACAAATGTACTAAATTTGTTGATTTGTTGGCTCAAACCCTCTTAAAAACTGGATCAGCGACTTTTGCGGTTTATGTACTATGTAATAAGTTACTCACTTATTATTATATAAATGAATTATTTATTTGTGCATTGTGTATTATTATTTGTTAAATAAATGTTACTAAATGTATTCATTCGTTGGCTGAAACCCTCTTTACAGCGGGCCAACCTCGCAGGGTTGTTGTGGGGGGTGTCTAAAAGTGGGGAAAGGAGGCAGAAATCCCAGGCAAAAGCCTCTAGCATATTTGCTTTTGTTCTTAAAATAATTACATCTTTAATTAAAGCTGCCTTGAATCCCAATTTTGGAGAATGCCGGGGTATAAATCCCTTAAACAAACAAACAAACAAACCTTGTTTGCTAAGGATACACAGGCTATTAAAATGGCCTCATTGCTGAGAATTATATTTTACAATCGTTAATTGTAGTGGGACCAAACAAACATTTGTGACTTTTAATGTCAATCCTGGCAACGTCTTAATTTCAACAATATTCAAAGAGGTGAAGGCAGGATGTTTTAAGTTGCAGAATGCCTGGGATTTTTTTGGGGGGGGGGGACGACTTCAAATAGTGTGTAGAATATATACACAAGTATATTAGGTTTCCCCCCCCCCTTCTCTAGGTCTTAAGTATGGCTGCATCTACACTGCAAACACTGTTTGACACCACTTAAACTGCCATGGTTCAAGTCTCTGTGTGTGGCCTTACTTGACCAGCAGCTCCTGATAAATTCCTCAGCTGAACCTCTGGCCAGCGAGGCCTAGTGCTTTTGAGCATTGGATTACGACTCTGGAGGTTCGATTTCCAGCTCGGCCTTGAAACCCAGTGGGTGACCTGGGGCAAATCACACTATCTCAGCCTCAGGGGAAGGCAATGGCAAACCTCCTCTAAAGAAACTTGCCAAGAAAACCCCGACAGGATCACCATAAGCTGGAAATGACTTGAAGGCAAATGACACATACACTCCTCTGGCTTCTGCGTTGTGTGTACTACCAGCTCTGCTGTCCTCTTCCTTCATGGCTGTGTGGGGTGTTGGTATCACAACCACCACCGATGGGTATTTTCCTCTCCAAAGCGCACTCAAATTATTGTATTATTTATTTTATTTATTTGGAGCATTTATACCCCTCTTCAGCCACAAAGGCTCTCAGGGCTGTATTTTCCTGCCCTCAGGCTTACAATCTAAAAAGGTATGACCTAAAAGGAGGAAATGGTGGTGGGGAAGGGGATCAGGTCCAGCGGTTCTTCTCTCCCTCTGAGGCCTGGACCTAGACAGAGGGACTGGAGGGAGGGCCCTTCTTCATTCTGTGGCTAGGCCTGATGGAGCTGGCCTGCCCTTCTCTCCCTCTGGATGATGGTGGATGGAGATTAGACTCAATTAGACTCAGTGACCATTTCCCCTACACACAAATCCACAAGATCATCTCTGCTCCCACCCTCCAGCCCACTCCTGTCACATAATACAAGTGCAGGATTGCTCTAGGCCAGGCATTCCCAAATACTAGCCTTCCAGATGTTTTGGACTTCAGCTCGCAGAATCCCAGACCATTGGCCAAGGCTTCTGGAAGTTGAAGTCCAAAACACCCGGAGGACTAGAGTTTGGGACATACTGCTCTAGACCAGGGGTAGACAACATTTTCTTACCTGGGGCCGGTCGCTGGGCCCCACATTTTCCGCCGGGCCGAGGGGGGGGAAATGGCACCTTACATCTGAAGTACTGCACATGCACGTGCACACTCACTCGCGCATGCGCAGTACTTCCAGAGTACTGCGCATGCATGAGCGAGTCGCGGCCGCCATTTTGTTTTCCAAAATGGTGGCTGCGACTCATTTGCGCATGTGCAGTACTCAGTGCACGCGCAAATGAGTCACGGCCGCCATTTTGGAAAACAAAATGGCGGCAGTGACGTGTGCGGTGGCGGCAGTGGCAGGACCGGCCTTGAGCCGGTCCAAAGGCCTTGGGGAGCCAGCCCCGGCCCCCGGGCCGTAGGTTGCCAACCCCTGCTCTAGACTCACCAAGAAATGGCTGGCATGAAAGAAAAGTGTGTGTATGTGTGAGAGAGAAGCTCTATATATTTAGAATTACTTTATTTCACTCTATGCTTCATATATGCATTGAGGAACAATGGTTCTCATGGTTTGGCCCTATAAGATGCAGTTGGAATTCATCTCCCAGAATCCCCCAGCCAGCATGGCCATTAGCTAGGGGATTCTGGGAGCTGGAGTCCAGCAACATCCGGAAGACCAAAGAATGGGAAACAGTTAAGTGTGGAGGACCAAATTGGTGATACAACCACTTCTTAGTGATTAAACATCTTTGTGGAGATTAAGGCAGTGTGTAGGCTTATATGCTCTTTCCAGTATACACTAAAATGGTAAGAATCATGCACTCCTCCAGGTTTTGACTGCATCGCCCAACATTCCTCAACACTGGCTTTGAATTTAGGGTTGATGGGAGTTGCAGTCCAACATATGGACTGATCCCCACCCCTCCTCTAAAAATTCATTTCTGTGAATTAACCAGGGAAAGGACAGGTTGCTCACCTGTAACAGTATTTGTTCAAGTGGTCTTCTGCGAATTCACACAAATGGGTAATGACTGCGCATGCGCAGCAACTCTGGAGTCTTCTGGAATCACTAGATAGACTTTAAGGTTGCAACTTTTCCCTGGGCTGGACTTAAGTTGCAACTTTTTGGCGGTAGCGCCGCCCATCCCTATATAGGCCCTCTGCCGGTACCGCCCCCTTCAGTTCAGGAAGTTCGCTGCCAGCTGTGAAGTAAACAGAGAGAGCGTAAGCAGGGCACAACTGAGGGGAGGACGGGCGGGATTTGTGTGAGTTCATAGAAGACCACTCGAAGAAATACTGTTACAGGTGAGCAACCTGTCCTTCTTCTTCGTGGTCTCTGCGAATCACACAAATGGGTAAGACTGACAAGCTTTGGTCAGTGGAGGAGGGAGTGTCCTGCCACAAATATAGTTAACATCATAAGCAACATGTTAATCAGAATAAGGGAATGCGCACCACTCACTGATCTCAATATGATGGTGTGAGTTGTCGTCTTAGTGCAGTCCTGACAGCAACACTGCCCTTCCAAAGGCTGCTTCGCGTCTGGCCCTCAAGTCCATCCTATAGTGCTTGACAAATATCAAGGGTTGAGACCAGACCGCAGCCTTGCAGATATCCTCCAATGGCACTACGGACAAAAAGGCGGAGGATGTAGCTACCGCCCGGGTTGAATGGGCCCGCACCCCAGCCAGAGGTTCTTTCCTTGGGAGTTCGTAACAGAAGTGGATGGTGCTGGTCACCCACTTGGAGAACCTCTGTGAGGAGACAGGCGAGCCCTTTTTAGCCTCTCTGTAGCACACAAAAAGACGCTCGGATCGTCTTGAGTCTGATGTCCTGCTTACGCAGAATGCCAGAGCTCGACGAACATCTAAGAGATGGAGTCGTCTCTCCTTATCAGTGGTCAGGCTCGGGGCCAGGGTGGGAAGTACAATATCTTGTTTTAGATGGAAGGCTGACACTACCTTTGGCAAAAAGGTGATGTCTGGTCTCAACACAACTTTGTCCTTATGGAAAACCAAAAACGATTGGTCTACCCTGAGGGCGCATAGTTCACTAACACGGCGAGCTGATGTGATCGCTATCAGGAAGGCCCTCTTCCATGACAAGAGCCTCATATCCGTAGTAGCCAGAGGCTCAAATGGAGCCGACGAAAGTTTGGAAAGAACGATATCGAGGTTCCATCCCGGTGTCAGTATCGAGACGGGAGGGTGTACGTTTGAGAGTCCCTTGAGGAAAGCCTTCACTAAGGATTCTTTGAAAAAGGAAGGTCTCCCTTGAAACTGATAGTGAGAACAAATTGCAGACAAATAACATTTGATCGACTGAAGGCTGAGGCTGCTGCCAACTAATGACATAAGGAACTCTAGTACTGTTCCGACTGAAACTCGGGATGGTGGTAAGTTTCTTGAGTCCAAGAAATGCTGGAACTTGGACCATTTAAGTGCATAAGACTTCTGCATGGAAGGCTTTAGAGATGCTCCAATGACCGTCCTTATGGTGGATGGTAAGCTGTTCAAGGTAGAATCCTCCAAGCAACCAGAGGGAGAGAGTCCATGTCCGGGTGGAGGGCTTGACTGTTGTGGATTGAGAGAAGATCCGGCTGAAGGTTCAAGATGGAAGAAACTCTTCTTGGAAATGTTCAGGAGTGGGGTGAACCAAGGTTGCCTGGGCCACCACGGTGTGATTAGGATGGCATTGGCTCGATCCAGTCTGATCTTGGCTATTACCCTCGTGATGAGGGGAAACAGTGGAAACATGTAAAGAAGTTTCCCCGTCCACTGGTACACGAAGGCAGCTCCCCAGGAATCTGGGGCTCTGAACCTTGAACAAAAGTGCCGGCACTGAGTGTTTAGATGTGTCGCGAAAACATCGACAGATGTTCTTGGCTAGTCCGTCCACCTTCTTCCCATCTTTATCCACCAGGGAAGAGAATTTCGAGGACGCGACCGTCTGGGGCACCTCCACAATGTCCGAATTTGGCTTAGGATGTTCAAAAAGCCAAGACAACTGTGAAGGGGCTATCCGGTAAAGATTCTCTGTCTTTTTAGAGGTGGATGGAACAGAGGCCGGAGGCAATGAGGAGCGCTCCACGATCACTTGCAGCGATGGAAGGAAGCCTAGGGCCGGTGGTGTAGGGACCCTACCATGGATGCAACATTCGATGGGGTCCTTGAGCTCACTGTCTGCCCGAACCAACTCAACATCCAGAGCCTCTGCCATATGGATGATCTGCTCCGTAAAAAACTTAACATTGTCTGTAGGAGAAGCCGGGTGATGCTCAATAAGGGTGCTGTTTTCCCGCACTGACATCGGGGAGGAAGACCTTGAAGAGAGAGCCGATCTTATCAACACCACTGAGGAAGATCTAGAATGTGGTGAAGGC
>CM034716.1:853438-871963 GCA_020142125.1 Phrynosoma platyrhinos
AAAGCCTCTTCATAAAGGGCCACCTTAAGCCGTTTGTCTCGATTATGGAGAGCTTGAGAAGTCATCGAGTGGCAGTCAGAGCAGGCCTTGATGTCATGGTTCTTGCCCAAGCAGAGCAGGCACAAAGAGTGTGGGTCTGAATTTGGGATTTTGTTGTTACATTTAGGGCATTGCTTAAAGGATTTAGATGCCATCTTACTGATAAATTCAGAAAATAAAGCAATGGTCAGACGTACCAGGTCACCAGGAGCAGTAAGATATAAGAGAAAGCATAATCGTAAGCCAAAAAACAGTCCGAGGTCAAACACGTGTGATTCCAATAGTTAGCGATGCTAGCAAGCAAGCAAACGTTCCTCCGAAGCTGATAACGCGGCGGACGAAAGGAACTGAAGGGGGCGGTACTGCTAGAGGGCCTTTATAGGGATGGGCGGCGCTACTGCCAAAAAGTTGTAACTTAAGTCCAGCCCAGTGAAAAGTTGCAACTTTAAAGTCTACCTAGTGATTCCAGAAGATTCCGAAGTTGCTGCGCATGCGCAGTCATTAGCCATTTGTGTGATTCGCAGAGGCTACAAAGAAGAAACTAGACTCTCAGGAAGCTTTTTCCTTTTCCTCTCCACCTCCTTACCTTTGAAATATGAGGGGTTATTGCTGCCTGAGGGTGGGAATAAAAGATTGCAGCTGGTACCAGAAATTGCCAGAAAACAGACCAGGATAACAACAATCTTGTTTGGATGGTCAAGAAACCCCAAGAACTACCATCCAGAAACATTTGCCCCAAATGGAAGAGTCCAGAAAGTGTTGAATTTGAAACATAGTTTAGCTGCACCATCTTTACAAAAAACAGAAAATGTAGCTTGTTATGATTGTTTTTTGTTGCTTCCAAGTTATGTGTTAAAAAGAATGGAAAAACCCCTCCTTTCAACTGTCACTGGTTTCAATGGGATATATAACTGGGCACAGATTTCTCTTTCTCGATGCCTTTTCTTAACTCCCATTTAAAGCTATTTAGGCTAAACAGCTTGAAAGGGAGGCTATGAAAAGGAAGAGCATTCTATAAGAGAAAATTTGGTACAATGGAGCATCCATAGCTGAAGGCAGTCTACGTCAAATACCAGAATCTACGGAGCAATAATGTGGGATGCCTGCCCACTTTGTTCACTTACTGTATGATCCAGTGTGATGAATGACCTAGATTTTGGCTGCTCTTCAGAGCATACTAAGAATTTGCAAATAATAAAACATCATAGCTAGTGTAGACTAATACAGCAAGACCGCACTCTCATTCGCTCACACACCTCATTGTGTAGTGTAGTAGCAACGGGTCTCACAACTCATTTTTGCAAAACAGATGCTGAACATAATTCTCCAATTTAATGGTCTTTCTTCATAAATAAACATTCTCTCCTTGCCCCACTCCCAACAACAAAACATCCCCTTAACATTTGTCAAGTTTAAGTGCTTTAAAGAGTGTTCAGAAATAGGAAAAATAAGAACAAGAACAACAACCATAACAATAACAATAACGATAATTGGCACAAGATTTAAATAACTTGGTCTTAATTGCCCAGCAAAATAGGAGCGAAGGACACCTGGAACGTTCTTGGTGCAAAATACTACCAGCCGTGGTGAAGGGAGACTGGAGAGAAGGATGGGAGGAAGACCCCTCAGTTGCTTAACGCCACCAAAAGTGGCTTCCCTGGACCAGTCTCCATCCTGGATTTTCGTTTGTTTTCTTCCTGCGGCTTCTTTTTCTGGCAGCACAAGCCAGCCCCTGGACACGTTGGATGAGGAGAATTGCTGAGAGTTTGGGGGAAGGTGGTTCACAGTTATGACGTTCCTATGGGTCCGACCCCTATGATGTCACATACTCCATGGCTATGCAGTCAGGATCACATGGATGTCTCACCGCTGAGGTGTTTGTGGGTTTCGTTCTCTTGGTAAATGAGGTGATAGGGCTTCTCGTTCTCCTCCATGACCGAGTTGCTCAGCTCCGAGTCCGGCAACTCCAGCTCATGGCGGGACAAGTGCTCCACAATGCCGGCACCCAGCGAGTCTCCCAGCACGTTGATGGTGGTCCTGAGCCGGTCCCTGAAAGTGACAATTCACAGACATCACAGAATCACAGAGTTGGAAGGGAGCCCCAAGGGCCATCCAGTCCAACCCTCTGTCATGCAAGAAGACACAATTCAAGCCCTCCCTGTGACAGATGACCATTTAGCCTCTGTTTAAAACTCTCCAAAGAGGAGGCTCCGCTACACTCTGAAGCAGCATATTCCACTAACAGCTCTAACCATCTGGAAGTTCTTCCTAATGTTTAAGTAGAATCTCTTTTCCTGTTGTTTGATACATTGCTCTGTGTCCTAGTCCCTGGAGCTGCAGAAAACAAGCTTGCTCCATCCTCAACATGGCATCCCTTCAAATATTAAAACAGGGCTTATCATATCACTTCTTTGCCTTCTCACCAGGCTAAACCTACCCAGCTCCCTAAGTTGCTCCTCAGAGGGCATGGTTTCCAAACCTTCCACCAATTTGGTCATCTTCCTCTGGACACACTTCAGCTTGTCAATATCCCTCTTGAACTGTGGTGCCCAGAACTGCACACAGTATTCCAGGTGAGGTCTGACCTTTCAGCCAGAGCGAAAGTGAGGAGGAGCAAGGACAATTTTAAATCATTAGGTTTTTAGCTATGGAAATGTTGTTGTGCCTTCAAGTCATTTCCAACTATGACAACACTAAGGCAACCCTATCATCGGGGTTTTCTTGGCAAGATTTGTTCAGAGGAAGTTTGCTATTGCCTTCCCCTGAGGCTGAGAGTGTGTGACTTGCCCAAGGCCACCCAGTGGATTTTATGGCCGAGTGGGAATCAAACATTGGTCTTCGGGGTCATAGTCCAACACTCAAACCACTACACCATGCTGGCTGTATGCACATATACCCCATCCTTTACCCCCAACTGTTGTGGTTTGTTGTTAGCTACATTCAAGTCATCTTGACTCATGGAGATCCTGTGAATGAGATGTCTCGAAGCCCCCCTATTCTCCACCTCCCTACTCAGGTCCTGCAGGCTCAGACCCATGGTCTCCCTGATTGAGTCTATCCATCTGGCATGTGGTCTTCCTCTCTTTCTACTTCCCTCCACCTTTCCTAGCATCATTGTTTTTTCCCCAGTGAGTCTTTCCTTCTCACGATGTGGCCAAAGTATGACAGCCTCAGTTTAGTCATCTTAGCTTCCAGAGAGATTTCAGGCTTGATTTGTTCAAGAACCCATTGGTTGGTCTTTTTAGCTGTCCATGATATCCTTAGCACTCTTCTCCAGCACATCTCAAATTAATTTATTTTCTTCCTCCTATCTGCTTTCTTCACTGTCCAGCTATCACATCCATACATGTTATAGGGAATACAATGGCTTGAACAATTCTAACTGTAGTGTTCTGCTGTATCTCTTTACACTTTTGGATTTTGTCTAATTCTTTCATAGCTGCCCTCCGCTATGTAGCATCAACTGCCAGCTCATGTTCCGTGTATGATCAACACTAATCCCCAGATCCTTTTCACATATAGTATTGCTAAGCAAAGCATCCTCCATTCTATTCTTGTATATTTAGTTTTTGCAGCCTAAGTGTAGAACTTTGCATTTGTCTCTACTGAATTTCATTTTATTAATTTCTGCCCAACTTTCCAGTTTATCTAGGTCCTTATGAATTCTGTTCCTATCTTCCAATGTGTTAGCCACCCCTCCCAGTTTTGTGTCATCTGCAGACTTGATAAGGATTCCCTCCACCCTGTCATCTAAATACTGATAAAAATGTTGAAGGGTAATGGCCCCTAGACAAAACCCTGCAGCACTCCACTCAAGACTTAATTCCAGTTTGAAGGGCAGTGTGATGTAGTGGTTTGTGTACTGGACTATGACTCTGGAGACCAGGGTTTGAATCCCTGCTCAGCCATGGAAACCCATTGGGTAATCCTGGGCAAGCTACAGCCTCAGAAAAAGGTGAAAGCAAACCAAATCTTGCCAAGAAAACTGTGATAGGTTCACCTTAGAGTTGTAATAAGTTGAAAACGATACGAATGCACACAACAACAACACTGATGGTGCTTTTTTGATAACATTTTCCCTAACTGATTATGGATCCATCTCACAGTGTTTCCATCTATTTCACATTTAATCAGTTTGCTAATCAAAATATTATGGGGAACCTTATCATATATTTTGCTGAAATTCAGATAAATGACATCCACAACATTCCCATCACCTGCTAAACTAATTGCTGTTGTTGTGTGCCTTGAAATTGTTTCTGTCTTATGACGACCCTAAGGTGAACCTATCATGGGGTTTTCTTGGCAAGATTTGTTCAGAGGAGGTTTGCTATTGCCTTCTCCTGAGGCTGAGAGAGTATAACCTAACTGGGGTGAGAAACTGCAGGCCCTGAGGCTCAATCAGGGTGTTTTGGGGACCACCTCTGGATCCCTGGAGTTACCTAAATGGCCATGCCCCTAAATGGCCATGCCCAGTTTTTAGTGGGTTTTCCTCCCACTAAAAACTGAAATGCACCACTGGCAGGAAGAGCTTAAAGTTGAAATATACTGGCATACACCGATTCCATCACATCCTCCGGAACCTCTCTGGATTTGAATTTGGCCCCCAGAGGAAAAGAGGATTCATGCCCTTGGTGTGTGAGAACCCAAGAAAAACCTTGCTTAAAGACAAAACTCTCCCTTGTCCCAGAAAAGCTGTTTCTGCCCCCAAGTGACTTACAGAAACCAATCGACAGCCATGATCAGTGTAATGTCCTCTGTCGGCAGCCCCACAGATGTTAACACAATCACCATGGTCACCAGGCCGGCTTGCGGGATACCAGCGGCCCCAATGCTAGCGGCAGTGGCAGTAATGCTGTCAGAGAAGAAAGGAACACCGTTGCATCAAGAAGGGCACTCAGCCAGGTGTGTTTTTGTGAGTATTGTGTACTCCAAATAAGAGAGGCTCAGACAGGGCCTTCTCAGTTGTAGCACCTCAATTGCACAATTTCCTCCCAAGGGAAGCCAGGCTGGCTCCAACTCTGCTCAGCTGCAAACGAGTGGTCAAACCTGTGCTATTCTACCTGGCTTTTGCTTTTTAAAAATGACTTTTAAAAATGGTTCTTAAACCATTTTAAAAGATTCTAAATACAGTCAGCCCTCCATGTCCACAGATTCAAGCATCCACAGCTTTAAAATATTTTAAATATATTTAAATTTCAAAAAGCAAACCTTGACTTTGCCATTTCATATAAGGGATACTATTTCACTACACCATTGTACTGAATGGGACTTGAGCATCCATGGATTTTGGTATCCAAAGGGGTGGGGGTGGGGTTCTGGAACTAAACCTCAGTGGCTAACAAGGGCCCACTGTATATTTACCAAATCTGGGGGAAGTGTGCCCCCCCCCAAACTGTTTTAAGAGCTCATAGGGCTCCTCAGCACACCTCAAAACAAAACAAAATACTTTTTTTTCTGGTGATACAAGTGGCAAAGTGAAAGCAGGTTCTCAAAATCCCCCTAACCCCCTTGAATGCTGAACCAGCACCTGGGCCACTGTGATACATCTCTTTCTTTCTCTTGTACATACACACTCTGTCTGCCAACTGATCAATCAACAGGGTTGTTGATGCCATTGTTTTTATTTATACCCTCCCTTTGCTCCAATGAGCTCTTTTTCCTGCTTTAGTCTCACAACAACCCTGCAAGGTCAACCAGCGCATTTCGGCTCAGAGAGGAGACTTTAACCTGGGTCTCACAAATCCCAGTTCAGTTCTCCAGCCACTCGTTCTGTAGGTCTAAAGTGGCTAAAAAAACACACCAATAAACAAACAAATACTTTCAGTAAGTAAAATAAAAATAAATAAGAAAATATCTGCACCAGGAAGTTAACTTCTAGAGCATACATTTGTGAACTCAATATGCTATATTCAGGGATAGCCGCATTGGTCATATAGCAAAGTATGATCGGTCAAATTAAAGGTATCATTGTTTTGTGGATTTTGGATGTTATTGTTCAGTACATTACACTTTGGGAGAGGGGGCTGAAATGCCAGATGTGCTGAAATGGTGTTCTGGAAGCATTAAAAATGAATTCTGGCTTATACCAACTCAGAAGGAATAAAATAAAAACAAGCATGCCAACAGGCAGTCTTGCAGATACACACAGGCGCACAGACCCCTCTTACACACACACACACACACACACACACAACCCGGGGTCACCTTATGGTAATGATTTGTCCAAAGTCGAGCTCGTAGTTGTTGACTTGCGCAATGAAGATGGCGGCCAGAGCTTCATACAGTGCGGTGCCATCCATGTTGATGGTGGCGCCCACGGGCAGAACAAAACGGGTGACCCTCTTGTCCACCCCGTTGTTTTCTTCCAGGCAACGGAAAGTGACCGGGAGCGTGGCTGAGCTGGAAAGGACAGCAAGGTGGGGAGACATTTAGTTAGGGAATTGGGCACAGCATGGAAGGCAAGGGCACAGCTTTCAACCCTCCCCGCAGTCCAATTCTAAAGCAAACACCTTCAAAACAAGTGCTTGGTATCCAAATGATCACTCCCTCCTTACTTGCTTTTGCAGATCTCTGCTGGAGACTCAGCTCCATAGCAATAAAAATGTTGGTGCTTATTGTTGACGACTCTCCAATGATGCCTAGACTTTCTCTCCAGAGCCAAAGGAGCCATATTTTTACACCAAGCCTTTTTTATCCCCCACAAACTTCCAATTCCTTGGTTTTCTGCTTACTGTTCCTCTGCTTTTAATTCCTCTCACCCTGGGCCTCCTCACCTGGATGAGGTCCCCATGGCAGTGACCAGGGCCTGCAGGAGCCCAGCCACGAAAAGCCAGGGGTTCTTGTGGGTGATGATGAAGTAGATGAGGGGCAGGACGCAGAGGCCGTGGATTAGCAGCCCTACAATGACTGTCAGCGTGTACATCCCGAGCTGGCCCCCCATCACCATCAGGTCCTCCATCTCCAAAATCTTGCCAGCAATCAGGAAAAGGATGCCGACAGGGGCATACCTGTAGGTGGGAGACAGACACAGTCATTCCAAGACCCCCTCATCACCCCAGATTGGAACAGACAACTGGCCACTCCTCCTGACAGAAGGTGGAGGAACCAGGACAACAATTCAAGTTCTTTCAGAATCCTATGGGAACAATTCAGCCCCCTAACAGTTGCCCACCCTACCCCAGAATCACTGAATCTTAAGAGTCGGGACCATCAGGAGTCATTTAGTCTAACCCTATTCTGCCACACAGGAAGACACAATTACAGCACTCCCAGGAGATGCCCATCCAACCTCTGTTTAAAGACCTCCAAAGAACAGGGCGACCAGGTATCATCACCACAAAGGAGGACAAAAGGTAAAGATACTCTTGACATGAATGTCTAGTCGTAACCAACTGTAGGGGGCAGTGCTCATCTGTTACTATGCCAAAGAGCCAGTGTTGTCCAAAGACGACTCTAGTCATGCGACCTGCATGACTGCACCGAACACTGTTACCATCCCACCAAAGCGGTAACTATTTATCTACTTGCATTTACATGCTTTCAAACTGCTTGGTTGGCAGAAGCTGGGAGTAGTGACAGGAGCTCACCCCAAGGCACCACAAAATGCAGGACATTCAAGAAAAATCATAGAATCCTAGAGTTGGAAGAAACCCCAAGAGTCATCCAGTCCTTCTGCTATGCCACCATTATGACTTCTAGATGTAAAGTTTGAAAGGGGCAGCTTCTTGTGTTAGATAATTCAATCAGGAAGACATAGGATCCTAGGGTTGGAAGAGACCCCAGGGGTCATCCAGTCCAGCCCCTTCCTGCCATACAGGAAGACATAGGATCCTAGAGTTGAAAGAGACTCCCAAAAGCCATCCAGTCCAACCCTCTTCTTCCCTGCAGGAAGATACAATGAAAGCACCCCCAGTAAATGGCCATTCAACCTGTTTTAAAACTTCCAAAGGAGAATATTGCACTAAAGCAAAGCAGCTTCATTTATATACCGCTTCATATCGCGCTATGGGATGTCTAAGCGGTTTACAACTGTAAGCTCACTGCCCCCCAACAGTTGGGTACTCATTTTAGTGACCTCAGAAGGATGCAGGCCTGAGTCTAGCCTGAACCCTGGCTAGTATTGAACTCACAACCTTGTGGTCTATGAGTGAGTGGCTGCAGTACAAGCATTTAACCACTGCACCACCAGGGCTCCTTGGTGGCACTATCCTCTGAGGATGTTACAGAATACATAGGACATTAAGAAATAAAAGCTAAAAACACTAATATAAATGCATATTCATGCTTCTTTGTCATGCTCCAAATGGAGGACATTTTGGAATTCTTCTTGGACAGAAGATTGAAATGTAAGACCTGTCTGGGAAAAGGATGTCTGGTCACCCTGAATGGAGGAGATTTTGGAATTTCTCCTGGAAAGTCGATTGAAATGTAGGACATGTTGGGAAAAGAAGAAAGTGTGGTCAACTTTGCCAAAGAAGGAGGGCCAACCACTCTCAGAGGCAGTCCATTCCACTGTTGAACAGCTCTTACCATCAAGAAGTTCCTCCTGTTACTTTTGAAATGTAAATCCATTCTGCTCGCATCACCCACTCATTAGAAACCGAACAAATTTGTTCCAGATCCCCCTAACTATTCCCCCCATGCCACTTTCCAGCCCTCTATCTCCTCACCAGATTATGATGGACACCATGCGTAAGATGGCTTCGTTGAGGCAGTCAAAGAACTCCCGCAGGGCCTGGCCCTTCTGCTTCATGTTACCAATCACCAGGCCAAAGCAGATGGAGAAGACCACCAGGCCCAGGGCATTCACCCCATTGACCGAACCCGGGCCAGGCACCACTTCCTCATAGCTCAGCACCTCCGAGAAAGTGCCCAGTGCATGGGTGACGTTGTGCCAGATGGTTGTGGCATTCTCCAGCAGCGTCACTGGTGAGGCGGCAACGATGGCAGCAGTGGGGGTGGCATTGAAGCTAATGAAGCTGCTGTTGCTGGCAATGGTGGTGGTTGTGCCACCACTACTGTGGTTGAGATGCTGTGGCACTGGAGGACTGGCTTGGATGCCTTTCTCCACGGTTCTGTTGACCACTCGGATGCTGTATTGGGTCTTGTACTGAAAGAGTAAAATCAGAAAATAAACCCCAATCCTTCCATGGATGGTAATTCACAGATATTGAACACACGCACACATACACACACAGAGCTTTTTTGAACCAGCCTAGCCTGATGAAGAATTCTGTAGGACTCAAAAGCTTGCATGCTGACTGTCTGTCTCCCTCTATCTCTAGTGGGATTTTAGCTGGTTTGGGGTTTTGTACTGCAGGCTAGAGATATCTAAAGCAGCATTTAAAAGCTTTAAATGTGGACAACAAATTGACTCAAGCATCTGGGGAGGAGATTTGGTATGAAGCAATCCAGCTTATGGGGTAATATGAGGGGTCTCTACCCAGATGTCAGTCCTGCTCAGCTTTAGGGGCATTTATTCCAAGGAAATAACCTAGCAGTTTGAAAGCATGCAAATACAAATAGATAAATAGGTACCACTTCTCAGTGGGAAGGTAAACAGCGTTCTGTGCAATCATGCTGGGCACATGATCACAGAGTAGTCTCTGACAACGTTGGGTCTTCAGCTTATTAATAGAGTTGAGTACCACCCCCTACAGTCAGACACGACTTGATAACCTTGTCAACGGGGAATACCTTTACCTTTACCTTTATTCCCAGGGAAGGGGACACAGGACACTTAGATCTTAACTTTCCTCCAGCGAGATCAAGGTAGTATACCAAGCTTTTCCTCTTTAAAACAACGCTGTGAGGTAGGTCAGACAGAGCGAGACCATCCTAAGGTTTCAGTGAGTTTCACTGTTCGATAGGGACTTGAACCCTGATCTTCCAAATCCCATACCAAGACACTTGACTCACACTGAATTACAGTTTTACTTTGACAAAAGGAAGACAAGTGAAAGACAAGGTGAGCATATCAGCACTGTTGGACTCCAGCTCCCATCATGCCTCACCCTTGGCTAAGTGACAGATGGGGGTTGGTGAGCATATCAAACTCAAGGTGCATCTACACTGTAAACATAACAGCCATGGCTCCATCCTACTGAATCCTGGGAATGGTAGTTTTTTGAGGCACCAGCATTCTTTGGCAGAGAAGGCTCAAGACCTGGTAAAACTACAAATCCCAGGATCCCATAGGATGGTGCTATGGCACTTAAAGTAGTGTCAAACTGCATTATTTCTACAGTGTAGATGCACCCACAAGCTAGTAAACCCCATAATAAAATCTCTACCTAGCCACAAAACTGTGGGCTGGACATCTTCTCTCAAGCTAAATCCCTCACATGTTCGGACAAGGAAAGAGCGGAGTGACAAAGAAAGAAAATGTCAGTAAATATGATCATGCAAGTGAATCCTGAGTAACAGGTGGATCAGGGCCCATCCACTACACTCCTTTCCTTACCTGTCTGAAACAGGCTTCCACAAGGTTGGGTGGGAACATGTTCCTAAAAGCAATCAGAGCACAGAGAAAAATCAGGTATTTTCCCTATCACTACCTGGGCTGTCTAGGAAAGCTAGCAACCCTGGGAACTTTACTTTTCAAAAGTAATCCATTCCCCGTTTCTCATTGTAGTCTTATCTCCAAAAAAAAAGTATCTCAGTTATTGTGAAGTCAAAGGCTTTCACAGCTGGCATCCATAGGTTTTTGTGGGTTTTTCGGGCTATGAGGGCGTTTCGCCTGCATCTGTGGCTGCCATCTTCAGAGAATGGTAGCATGGAGGTGTGTGGGGTATATATACTGTGTGACCCTTGGTTGGGAGGATTAGCATGTCAATCTGTGTATTGTTCTGTTGAGGCAAGGCCTCTGAGTGGAAGGATATGTGAGGAAAACCCACAAAAACCCTATCTCAGTTATTCCCCACAATTATTTCCTGCTTTTCTGTTGTTTAAAAACAGAACATAAAACATAACCTTAGAATTGTATTAGTACTTACTGTACTAGTTTAAGTCTATTTTAATGCTCACTTTTGTATGTTTTTCATTTTATTGATGTTCTTTTAATTTGTAAGCTGCTTTGTGTCCTAATTTTAGAGAAGAGTAGGATATTATTAATATTATTAACGAGTCTCTTTTCTTGTACTCTGAATTTGTAATTCATGTAAAATAACCTGAGTTTAGTCATTTTGGTTTCTAAGGAGAGTCAGGCTTGATTTGCTCTGGGATAGATTGAGTTGTCTTGTATTTGACAGCCTTCTTTGAATATCTGGAGGGCTGTCAGGTGGATGATGGGACTGAGCTTGTTTTCTACTGATTCAGAAAGAAGGGCATGAATATGAGTTAAATGACAAGAGTCCCCATCCAAATTGGAAGAACCTCCTGGTGGCAAGAGGATGATTTGTCCCTCGCCCCCAAATTGCTTACCGGATGAGGTCCATGAAAGCATCAGTTGTGTGGACCGGTTCGATCTTGCCCTCTTGGTGGAGTTTGTCTTTGTTCCCTTTTCCTGGATGGATGATGAGGACCATAAAGATGCCGATGAAGACAGCAATGATGGTGGTCATCATGTAGTAGATGACAGCTCTCATTCCCATCTTGCCTGAGGCGCTGCCATCCAGGGCAGCCATGCCTGATATGGGGAGGAAAAGAAGCCACATAACTTAACTCAAGGCCAGGAAAATGGAGATGGGGCTCAGTAGCCCCTCAAAAAGCCAACCTGTGGAAATCACAGAAGGGTCAAAAGGACCAAACTCAAATGCTCAATGGTGCCAATTCAGTCAATCCACAGGAAAACCATGACAAAAGTGAAACAGTGCCAACATAGGAACTGAACTACCATGCTGCTGTTATTTTATAGTAAAAATGGTGCCTGCCATGTCTGCTGCACATGTTCCACTGATTCCTTATTTGTTTTGGTCATTCAAGACTCACACCTTGTTTATTATTTTATTTATGAACTGGATTCCTATGCTACCTTCACAACCTGATTGACTCATCCCAATCTGGTCTGATATGGGAGGATAAGCAGGAATGGGCCTGCTTAGGCCTTGGATGAGAAACCAACACATGGCATCTCCCCAGGTCAGGTGTGGAAAGAAACCCACCCAAGAGCACCTGGGAAAATAACTCCAGAAAAGAGCTACTTCGCATCTGCCTGGAATGGCTCCCCTAGTCTTGTATGAGTTTGGCACCAAAGCAGGGCCAGGCCTGGTAAATGCCTAGACTGGAGAGCCCCAAGAGGGATGACCAGGGCTTGCCAGACAAAGATGTGTTGCAAAGATAGGTGGGGAAGTCACATCAGCTAGTTAGAGCATACAGCACTTGTGTCTCAGCCTCAATTTAGGTGTCTCTTGGGTTAAAAACAGCCTGGGGTGGAATACATAGTAAAATTGGTCCTTGAGCAGGGGTGGACGCGGTGGCCTACAGGGTCCCTTCCAACTCATGTTTTTCACACCCTTCAGGGGCCTGGGAGACATTTGCCAGTGAAAATAAAAATGAAAAATTCAGAGATGAGGTCTCTACATGTGGCATAGTCTAAAGCAGGGGTGGGCAACTGTGGGAAGCCAGATATCCTCCAGGAGACCTCATCTACCACACCCTGCTGCAAAAAAGAAAATAATACAGTCAGAACTTGGTATCCACGAGTTATCTGTTATGGACCCCCCACAGATACCAAAATCCATGGCTACTCAAGTCCCATTGTCCCCAATGATGGTGTGTCTTCCGCCTCCTCTTCCTCCTCTTCCACTTAGCCCTTATTTTCCCTCCCTCCCAGCTCACAGCAGCAACAGGTGGGCAGCTGGTGGCAGGGGGCCACTGCCGCCACTTCCTCCTCCTCCTCCTTCCCCCATGAGGGCTTGCTGTCCACAGATGCTTGAATCCGCAGATAGCAAGTCCGCAGATACCAAGGGCAGACTGTATTTGTCCTATATGACCCTAAATCTGCTCTAGAAGGTAGGGAGGGCATTCCCCCCCAGGTTTTTAGGCACAGGAGCACTCTGTGAAATTGAAGGTTTTCAAGGCCAGCATCCATAGTTTTTTGTGCATTTTCGGGTTATGTGGCTGTGTTCTAGAAGAATTTATCCCTGATGTTTCGCCTGCATCTGTGGCTGGCATCTTAAGAATGATGCTCTGAAGCTCTGAAGATGCCAGCCACAGATGCAGGCAAAACATCAGGGATAAATTTTTCCAGAACATGGCCACACAGCCCGAAAAACCCACAAAAAACAACAGGAGCACTCTTTTTTTTAAATCAGAAAGTGACCACATAAAATTTCCTGTTCTTTAAAAAGATCTAAAACAGTGATTCCCAAAATTTGCTTCTCCAGGTGTTTTAGACTTCAGCTCCCAGAACCACAGTCAGGAATTCTGGGACTCCAAAACATCTGGAGGACCAAAGTCTGGGAAGCACTGACTTAAAATGACACAGGCGTGAAAAGCAGACCAAGTGCCCCCTACTTAGGACACTGGGGAGGAAGTCTTTTTGCCCACTGTGAGGTCTGTGGACCCTGCTTTGCCCACTACTGGTGCCCCTGACATCCTTCTGAGGTTCTTCACACTCCTGCAATGTCTGCTGCCAGGAGACTAGAAGGTCACGGGGGTCTGATCTCCAACAAAATGGCCCAAGGAAGCATAGCAGAGGCTCTGCTCCCATCACCAGCCAGGCCCAGAACAGAGCTGGCTCACCTGTGATCAGGCTGGAGACGATGAGTGGAAGGACCAACATCTGCAGCATTCGCATCAGCAGTTCTCCTGGGAAGGAGAAGTACTTGATCTGGCGGAAGGTCATCCGATAGGGCCGCAGGGCCAGGGCCAGTGTGATGCCTGCAAAAACAGAAGGAAAAGAAGGTCATCCATCAGCTTTCTATCCCAGCCATCAGCTCCTGCAGGAATGCCATCCCAAAGGCCAAGAAACCTCCAAATACCCAAATCCCTTCCTGCCCTTACCTGGCCATCAAGCAGGAAAAACTACAAAGGGGAAATACCTGGGCAGGAAGGTTCCCCTACCCTCAGCAAACTTATATCAAAGCCATGTCACACTAAATCATTTTTAAGTATGGCTAGGAAATATCTACACTGGCTGTGATTTCTGGATATATAAACGTTTCCAAGCTCACCTGGAATGCCCTTTAGGTTCTTTTAAAGCTGGGGGTAGGGGATTCAAATGTGTGTTTCCAGAGTATTCCTGGAATGTAACTCCCATCTATCACTTAGCCAAGGGTGAAGGATGACAGGAGTGGTGTCCAACAAGGCTGCAATTTGCTCATTCATGGTTTAAACAGTTTTTTCCTTGGCCCAGATGGGGGTGAAGAAAGCACATCAAACAAAAGTTAAATAAACGGCAGGATGGGGGGAAAAGATATTAAAGTTGCATATTTCAATGACAAACATGCAGTCCTAATATTTTAGGGCTGCCTGTGTCAGGTTCTTGGTCCACTTTCTTTGCTGCCTCCACATCTGCACAGCCTTATTAATAAGAGCCCAATACAAGATGGCCCTAAAATATTAGAACTGATCATTGGTCACTGAAATGTGAAGTTTCCATGCTTGCTTAAGGGTTGCTCCCAATGACAGAATTTAGTTGCTGTTTTGGGCTGCAAATCTAGCATCCCTCAGCCAGCTGGGATGCTGGGACTGGCAGTCCTCCCCAAAGGGAACTTCAGGAGCTCAGGAAACCACCCCAAAGAGAATGTGGAAACTTTTCAGGTTCTAACAGCAGCTTAGACTCCTCCAGAGTCCAGTTTGTGAGAGATTTTCAGTCTGTTTAATCTCACATTTCATCTCGCAACTCCCCGCCCCCCCAAACTGCCCAAATTGGAAAGCTGAACGAGCCAAAGTTTTCGGCCTGCTCTTGGCCAACCCACGTCAAACTGGACCAACTTGTGACCATCTAATCCCCAGGAGAGTTTGTGAGTATGCGTGCATGTGTTGTTGTTATTGTTTTAATTCTGAACAGCTTTTCCTCCCCAAGGCTTTGGGAATAAACAGCCAAGTGGCCATGACAGGCTGCAGCATTCCCCCTGAGATTCAGTGATGTGTTTATGGGCAGGCTGGGGGCTGGGTAGCCCCCAGAATGAAGGCTTCCAACCCGGCTCCTCCACACTCCTTTCTCTTCCAAAAGCTGATCTGGGGCCCAGATCCTGTTATGGGAGATCAGTGTTCCTGTAAACTGATACCAGCTGTACAAGCAGCCACTCATCCCCTCCTCTGCAGGGCACCTGTCCAAGTGCCGTGAGGGCAATGGGAATGGATCCAGGGTGGCAGTTGCCTTGTACAGGAGCTTTGTTACCTAGCCAAATTCTGTTGCAACTGCCTCGGATCTGACATGTCAGCCCCAGGCCTGGCAATCCCAGTACCAAAGCCTCCCGCCCAGAGCGTGCCAAGTGGTGACATGGTTTGCCCCTGGCCATGTGCAGAGTGCCCAAGCCATAGAACAGGGTAACTGTGGGGGGCTTGAATCCCCAAACCTCTCGGGTTCCCTCTTTGCAGCCTGCCTGGTGGGAGCCCAGCAGGGTCACCTTGCTCCCAAGTACCCCTTTGGATACCATTTTCTTTTTTCTCCAGGATTCCAAGGGCTGCAGGCACATCATGGTAGCCACAATTTGGGTAACTGGAAGTGAAGTGTCATCACTCCTGGTTGCCATTTTGCACTAATTCTTTATGCAATGGGCTGTGTTGCTGTTTCAAGGTGGAGGAACATCCCAGAACAGCATTACTGCTATATTCAGGGAGTTTTTTTTTAACTGGAAAAATATTTTGCTGATTTTTTTAGGGGAAATGCTAGGGACCTGGGGCTGGGGATGCCCAAAAAAATCTGCATGCAATGCCCACCCATTTTAGGGCCAGACTAAGGAGGAAATCCCCATTCAGAGAGACTCTGAACAGAGCAAACACAGAATCATAGAGCTGGAAGAGATCTCAAGGGCCATCCAGTCTAACCCCCTGCCAAAAAAGTATGCATGTGATACCCACCCCTGAGCAAACAGCATACAGAAAGTTTCTCTCTCCTACCCAACAGAGAGAAAGAGTTAGTCCAAAACATTCTTGGGAAATGGGTCAGCCAACTAGGTTAAGATAGGAATTGGCCTCAAAGGAGAAGAATTGGGCAAAACCAGTTCCTCTGCAGAGGACAGACCAGCCAGCAATGCAAGATCCACTTTTCGCTGCTTCTTAAGGGTAACTGGCCTGAACTAGAAATTTCTCTCATATCCCCACTTTTTTGCAGGCGTCTGGGGCCATCCATCTCTTCCCCACCTGCTATCATTATAATGAACAGGAAAACCTTTAACTTCCAAGACAACAGCTAGCTAAAAACTCCCAAAGACTCAGCCTTATTAGGTCAGCTCACTTTCTTGGTTTTAGCACCTCTGCTTTGGCCCAGCTTTCCTCCATAAAAGCCGTTTCTGAGCACAAAATACAGATAGATAGCATTCTTTAAAACAAAAATCAAGATTTTTGCCTTGTTGTTGTTATTTGCCATCAAGTTGGTTTCAACATCTGTCAGGGGTTCTTTGATTGCGTTTTCCTGCATGGCAGGGGGGTTAGATTAGATAGTCTTTGAGGTTTCTTCCAGATCTATTATTCTAGGATTCTATCTGGCATGCCTCTGGATGAGAGACCTGGTCATCCCAATCCAGTCTTGCAAACTAAGGGCTCATAATAGGCGGGTGTAATGTTATGCACAGGGCCAACATGGTGTAATGATTTCAGCATTGGACTAGGACACTGGGAGGCCAGGGTTTGAATCCCGGCTTGGCCAAGAAAACCCACTGGGTGACCTTGAGCAAGTTACACTTGCTCATACTCAGAGAGTGGCAATGGCAAGCCCACACTGAAGAAACTTGCCAAGAATACCCTATGATAGGTTCGGCTTAGGGTTTCCATAAGTCGGGAATGACTTGAAGGCACACAACAACAACGTTATACAGGTGCATGTGTAATATTGGTTATGTGTCATTGAGTCAGTCTTAACTCCTGGAGATCTTGAATAAGAGACCTCCACAAGACACTACTATTAACAGCCCTGCTCAGATCTTGCATTCATTTTACTGAACATTATCCAGAACTACTTATTCAAATGTGAAGGCAAATTCCAAGGCAACCTAGTTAGGCAGATAAAAGGTGTCCTTCCCCAAAAGGTGCTTCCAGGTCTGGTCCAGCCTTCCCTGCCCCACACAGCCCCCCTCTGTGCCAGACCTTTCCTTGCCATACCCAGCAGAACAGCCGAGACAGTGAGCAGGACGAAGGCGTTTCTCTGGAGGAAGCCCCGGAGGCTCTCCCGGGTGATGCTGTACATCCGCTTCTCCAGAGCATGGCGGAGGCGCTGCCCCCGGCTGCCATTGCCCAACCGCTTGGACGACTCCTCATTCAGGAAAAGGCTGTTGACATGGGTCTGGCGCTCGCCCATAATCAGGCTCAGAATCCGCGGTCTGGGGGGGTGTCCCCCGATGTCCTGGAAAGCTACAGGGAGAGAAGGAGAGTTGTGATCAGTGGTGAGAGATAGGCAACTCTTTCCCCCCCAGTGCCAACCCCAAGCCTGTAGAATTAGCTGCAAAGCCGGTCTTAGTTCTCCACATGACCTAGAAATACAAGGAAGGTGTTGTACTCATGGGGGGGGGGGGGGGGGAGCTGCAGTGGCCGGCCCTAAAGACTGAAAGGGGAGCATTGGCCTTAAGAAGCAAGGAGGAAGGCTGCACCAGCCTCCAAACACTTCTACAGAGCACAGATGCTTTGCCTGGCGTCATTCGCACCATGGGCAGAACCTGAGAACTTTCCAGCACAAGAGCAAAGCCAATCCCCTTTTGGGCACCATTCCTTCGCCCAGCAATTCAACTGCTAAGTGTCCCCCTTGCTCTCCAGCACGTATGGACAGGTAAGCAGCTTTGGAGACAGTCGTTCAGTTTTCTCCTGCTTCCACTTCCTTCTCCATCCCCTCTATCAACAATTCCCAGATGCTCCCTGAATCCCAGACCATTAGCAAAGATGGTGGAAACTTCTGGGAGCTGAAGTCCCAAATGCCTGGAGGACCAGAGTATGGGATTCTCTGATATAAACTGCACCATTCTTGACTTCTCATTGTATTTTGTGAACCACTTGTGGCACTGCTTTATTGGTAACACATCTAAAAAGGAAGGCATATAGCTAAGCATCAAACAGAAATAATATGCAGGATTGGGGTGGTGGGGAAGGGAACCTCACCACATAGAATAAGCATGCAAAACCTTTCTTTCCTCCCATAGTGAACTAGGAAAGTTTTATTTTTGGAGTGTACATGGGCAGCAGACAAGCTGGCTGAAGGATTCTGGGAACTGTAATATTGTACAGCTCAAGCCCTGTACAATATTATGTCATACTTTTATCTTGAAAAGAAATAAGATGTACAGTTGTCCCTCCATTTTCACGGAGAATTTGTTCCAGACACACACACACCCCAGCAAAAATGGAAATCCGCAAATATTCAAGCCCCATAGGTTTGAATGGCCATGC
>CM034716.1:938345-953777 GCA_020142125.1 Phrynosoma platyrhinos
TGGAGGAGGGAGTGTCCTGACACAAGGCTTAGAGGTGCAAACAAGAAATTTTATTGGCACAAAATTAGCCAAGGTAATAGGCAGCTGAACCTTCACATGCATCAATTTCAGGTACATCAGGAATTGATTGTAACCCATCAGTCAATGAGTTTCAAGTGCAATGAAATAATAGTAAACAATTGCATAAATTCAAGTCAGAGTTCAAGAAGAAGAACCTGTATTGGTATTCCATGAGGAATAAGTAAACTTTCAATTCAAGCATCATTGTATGTACATTCACACTATAAACCCAATATTCAATATATTCATCTAAGTGAGTGCGTAACGAAGTTAGTGCAAACATATACAAGAACATTCAATGGAGTCCAAATAATAATACTGCTTTCCCAAAGGCAGCATCTTGCCTGGCTCATGTGTTCAACCTATAGTGTTGACCAGACAGCTGCCCTACATACATCTTCTAAGGGAATGCCAAGCAGGAAAGCAGATGATGAAGCTACCGCCCTTGTGGAGTGTGCACGCACCCGGCCCAGTGGAGTCTTGCCTGCTAGTTCGTAGCACAAGTGAATAGTGGAAGTCACTCACTTGGACAGTCTTTTTCTTGTGTTCGGAATAACACGCAAAAAGTCTCTCTGAGCGCCTCGAAGCTGAGGTACGCTCCAGACAGAAGGACAAAGCCCTACGAATGTCCAGTGTATGTAGTCTTGGTTCGACCTCAGTGGTCAGGTTCGGGGCCAGGGTGGGTAGCATGATGTCCTGGTTGATATGGAAGGCAGACACCACTTTCGGTAAAAAGATGATGTCAGTATGGAGGACCACCTTGTCTTTATGAAACCGTAGATATGGCTGGTCCATCCTCAGAGCACATAGCTCACCAGCCCGGAGAGCCGAAGTCAAAGCTACAAGGAACGCTGTTTTCCATGTTGAGTCTAATGTCAGTAGTAGCCATGGGCTCAAAAGGTTTCGTAGAGAGGTAAGACAGTACCAAGTCCAGGCTCCAAGCTGGCATCGATACCAAGGATGGTGGGTGTAGGTTGTTGAGTCCTTTAAGAAATCTCTCGACTAAGGGGTCGGAGAAGAAAGATGGTCTGCCCTCCAGCTGGTAATGAGAGCAAATAGTGGAGAGGTAGCATTTGATAGAAGCCAGGCAAAGTCTTGATTCGGAGAGGGAAAGAAGAAACTCGAGTACCGTCGGTACCGAGGCACAGGATGGAGGAATCCCTTTGGATGATAGGAAGTCTCTGAACTTCTTCCACTTGTAAGAGTACAACCTTCTGGTAGAAGGCTTCTGGGCTGCCTTAATTACTATCTGTAGATGAGCTGGAAGTGAGCTTAAGGTCGAATTCTCCACGCTACCAGAGGTAGCGAGTCCAGGTCTGGGTGGCGGACTCTGCCCCCGTGCATCGTGAGGATATCTGGATGGTACTCCATTCGGCAGTAGGTTTCTTGAGATAGGTGAAGAAGTGGAACCAACCAAGGTTGTCTCAGCCACCATGGAGTGATCAAGATGGCATCTGACTTGTCCATTTGCACCTTGGTGAGTACTCTGGTTATGAGTGGAAACGTGTAAAATTTCCTTCCGTGCCACACAAACTGGAAGGCATCACCTCGAGAAGTCCGGGTCAGTATCCTCAAACAAAACTCTTCGCAATGAGTGTTGTCCTCCGTGGCAAACAGATTGATGTCTTTGGTCCCCCAGAGGGAGAAAAGATGGGACACAGTCTCGGGGTTAAGACGCCACTTGTGACACGGATTGGAGGACCTGCTGAGGCTGTCAGCAAGTTCGTTCTCCTGCCCAGGGAGATGAATGGACTGGAGGAGAATGTTGTGGTCGATGCACCAGTCCCATATGCGAAGTGTGATGTTGAGCAAGGTCGAAGATCTGGTTCCGCCTTGCTTGTTCAGGTAATACATGACGGTGTTGTTGTCCGTCATGAGCAGAACTACTTTGTCCGGCAAGTCTATTTGGAAAGCCTTGAGTCCAGCAAGCATCTCCAAAGCTTTGATATGTAGATTCTGTTTGTCTCGGGACCACACTCCTCTCACTATTAGTCCTCTGGAGTGGGCTCCCCAACCTTCCATTGATGCGTCTGTGGTGAGAGTGACTTCCAGCTGAGGAGGTAGAAATGGCATCCCTGAACAAGCGTTGTCAGGATGGAGCCACCAATGAAAAGATGTTGCAACTCGAGGCGGGATGGTGAGCCATTTTGAGGGGGAATTGGAAGTGGCATCGAATGAGGACAGGAACCAGGATTGAACGGGTCTGAGGCGAAGCCTCGCCCATGGCATCACAAAGGTTGTTGAGGCTAAGTGCCTCATTACTGTCTGTACCAGATGGGCCTGAACCTTGGTGTGGTTGTGGCAAGTCCTGATGGAAGCGGTCAAGGCTGTAAACCTGTCCTCCGGGAGGAAGGCTTTCTCCAGCTCTGAGTTCAAGATCGCTCCAATAAACCTGAATCTCTTGGTGGGTATGAGGGTGGACTTCTCCTCGTTGACTTTAAGTCCTAATGAATCGAGTAGATCGAGGGTAAACTGGATGTTGTTGAGGAGTTTCTCTTGGGACGGAGCTGTAAGAAGCCAGTCGTCGAGATATGGGAAGACTGTTATCCCCTTGCGATGCAGGAAGGCGGCAACCGGAGCCATGCATTTGGTGAAGACTCTCGGTGCTGAAGACAGTTCAAATGGAAGGATTTTGTATTGATAGCGGTCGGTGTCCACTGCGAAGGCCAGGAATCTGCGATGTTCCTCTCGGTCGCTGATGTGAAAATAAGTGTCCTTGAGGTCGATGGTGGCAAACCAATGGTCTTTCTGTAAGAGAGGCAAAGTAGAAGAAAGGGTTGTCATGCGATATCATCTGTATTCAATGAAGGAATTCAGTGCTCTCAAATCCAAAATGGGCCTAAGGCCTGAGTCTTTTTTGGGTACAATGAAGTAGCGGGAAAAGAAACAGTATCGAGCCCGAGAGTTGGGAACGGGTTCGATCGCTCCTTTGTCTTTCAAGGCACGCACTTCGTCGAGTAAGGTGTCAGAGGGGGTTGTGATGACAATAGCTCCAGTTGGTGGGAGCTCTTCGAATTCCAGGACATAGCCCCTCTTGACGATGTCAAGCACGCAGGAATCGAAAGTGATGGTGGCCCAGGTGTTAAGGAAGGGCCTTAGTTTGTCATCAAATCTGTCAACGGAGTGCGCGGCAACACATCATTGTTTCCTTCTGGTTTCGAAGGGTTTCCTTCGGAACGTCTGCCTCTGTTGTTGTTAGCGGCGGCCAGAAGAAGAAGATGGACGTGGAGCTTGCCTCTGTCATGATTGACTTTGGGTTTGGGAAGCGTCTTGTTGGAAAGGACACTGTGAGGACGGGTACCACGGTCTTGGTTGGTAATATCCGAACCTTTTCCAGAAGGGTTGGGACAGCTGGATGCTATGCTTGCGTGCAGCAGTTTTCATTTTGTATTTCAAGTTAAGTTTTTCGTCCGTGTCTTCGTGGAAGAGACCGGATTGATCGAAGGGTAAGTCCTCAATGGTTGATTTGGCTTGAGTCGTCAAATCAGCTGCTCGCAACCATGCATGTCTGCGAAGTAGAATTGTGTTAAGCAACGTCTTCGAAGAACATTCAGTGAGATTACGGGCCGTAACTATTTGTTGAGTCCTGACTGCATGTGTCTCTTGCTGAAGGGCAAGGGCGTACGGTTTATGTTCCTCCGGCAAGTGCTCAAGGATTGGTGCAAGCTTTTCCATGAGGCAGTGAGTATAGGCAAGTGCTCAAGGATTGGTGCAAGCTTTTCCATGAGGTGATCATCTTACATAGTTTGCCACTTTAAGGCCTAGAACGAAATGAGAATAGGATTTCTTCGCCAAGAAATCGATCTTCTTTCCTTCCTTGTCTGCCGGTGAGGTGGATGATTTTGATGTGGAGACATATTGTGCACCCTCCACTATGTCTGAGTTTTGGTGTGGATGATCTGTCATCCATGCAGGCTTTGGATCAGCTATCCGATATAAATTGTCCATTCGTTTTGAGATATGAGAGGTAGATGTTGGTATCTCCCAAGATCTTTTCAATATCTTGGCCAGGGAGGGCATGTAGGGGATGGCTGGCCTTTCAATCATTCTACTCTGAGCCCATTTCTCAAGTTGGTCAGAGGGCTCATCATCTTCAGGTTCGGTGACTGCGAGATCAAGGGCGCGAGCCATTCAGAGGATTTGGTCCATGAAGATGCGAACATCATTGGAAGGAGAGGACGATCGGGTATTCAAAGGTGGTCTAGCTTGGGTGGGAGTCCAATCCAGGTCGTCATCGTATTCGGTCGATGGGCCCAGTGAAACAGAACGATACGACGGGGTAGAGTTGGGAGATGAAGGGTGGCGTGGATTTTTAAGCTCAACTCTTTGACGTTGGCTTCTAGCTGGAGGCAAAGAACTAAAAGACGAGGAGCGATATTTAGGCTCGGAGGAATGACGGTGAGAGGAAGAAGGACGACGAGAAACAGATGATCAGCGTGGAGGAGTCGAAAGCTGATGGGAATCACTGGAATGATGGCGGCGCTGGGATGGTCCCAGGGATGGAGATGGGGAGGAACGGTGCGTTGGAACCGGAGAGGAAGGAGGCTGTTGTGCTGCAGGAAGGCAGTGAGACAATGGTACCGGAGAAGGAGGGGCTGCTGTATAGGAGGAATGGAGTATGGCTTCTGAGTTGAAACTGGAAGGGGCTGCTGGATAGCAGGAAAGGATTGGAACTGGCGTCTCTGCTCTTCCATGAGGAGCAACTGCTTGGGTTGAACCGGGAGCATGTAGCTGTTGGAAGCCTCGTTGTAAACCAGCTGTGGAAACCTGGTGATCCATGGGTCCGAAGCTGGGTTAATTGAAGCCTGTGGCTGTATTTGGCCCGAAACAGATGTAGGCGATGGGTTATCCTCGGACCCGATATTACGGGCTGAAGATGGAGAGACGGTGGGAGGCATAACCACACATGGCATCGCGGCTGGAGGTTGGATTTCCGCCTCGGATTCGGGGTCGAGGCACACCATCAGAGAGGTCGGCTTCGAACCTGACGGGCCTGTAGAAGTTGGTACAGACAACGCCGCTGATGGAGGCACCGAGCGTGATAACAACGGGGTCCTGTGAGTATCCCTGGATCGAGACTTGACCTAGAAGGCATCAGTTGTTCCCCGTTGGTGGAATGAAGGGGAGTCAACGAACGGGCTTTTTTGGAGGACGAGGGAGCTTCATCGATAGTCTTCAAGTGCTTACGTTTGGAGGACCTCTTTCCACCCCTTTCCAAGTCCTTAGGACTCACGCTCTCCTTATTCTTGGAAGACCTCTTGGATCTGTCCCTGGATCTTCCCCTTTGTTGAGGGGAATCCGAGGAAGGCTTCCTGATGGCTACGGTACCCAGGGCTGAGGCTGGGGAGTCGGACTGCAAGGCCTTTTCCCAAAGTGCTGCCTTTAGTATGACCATTAGTTCTTCAAAGCTTGCGGGGTCATTTTTCTGCACATTTTGCAGGTTGTAGGATTATGGATATCCCCGAGGCAGAAAATGCACTCATTGTGCTGATCAGAGGTCGGCAACTTAAGAGTTACAAGAAATACAATGTTTGAAGGAGGCCATGTTGTCGAGTTGAGGATGAGGTGAAGACAGAGTCAAGAGGTAGTCCGAGTCGGATTACAATCAGAAGCACCAAGTTGAAGTAGTCGAAGGCAAAGTTGATAAACGGTCTGAGGTCAAATTGTTAGATCAATAAGTCGCAATCCAAAGAATAGTCAATCCGAAAAAGGGTCAAAAGTCGAGTAACTGCACTAGTGACGAGGTTCCTTGCAAGCTGCAAAGCGGCGGACGAAAGAAACTGAGGATCGAGCGGGAACGCGAGGGCCTATATAGAGGTGGGCGGAGCTACCGCCAAAGTTGCAATCCAACTTCTGCCTAGTGATTCCAGAAGGTTCCGAGCTAGCTGCACATGCGCAGACAAAACCCATTTGTGATTCGCAGAGACCACGAAGAAGAAATCCCTTTGTCTAGAGTTGTTTATATTTCTTGCATTCTTTCTGTTTGTGTGTGTATTCGCAAAGGATGCAACCATGGAGTTAATTTTTGGACTATAATATGCTTTATTGTTTTTACAATGTAACTTCTGGCTCTGGAAACATGGATCTGTAACTCTTCTGTTCAATCACATCAGCATGATGTGATCCTATGGTGGACTGTATATTTTTCTTTGAAACAATAAAGCTCTACTTCTAGAGGGGTGTACAAGTTGAAAAAGGCTTTGTATGGATTAAAACAGAGCGCTAGAAGTTGGAATCTTTGCATTCATGATGAGCTTGTGAAGCTTGGTTACAAACGCAGCATTGCCGACACGTGTATTTACACAAAGGGAGATGTTACGTTGGTGATTTATGCTGATGACTTGTGTGTGGCAGCTCAGTCTAAACAGGAGATTCAGACAGTAAGGAAGGAATTGTCAAAGAATTTTGTTGTGAAAGATCTAGGTCCTCTCAGATCCTATCTTGGAACTGAGGTGTAATGGACTGAGGATGGCAGTTGTTTATTGAGTCAGCAGAAAAAGATTGAAAAACTGATAGAGAAGTGTGGATTGCAAAGTGCAAAAGTAGCAAAAAGTCCTATGTCAGTTGGATATATCAGTGATGAAGCAACTAGAGAGTTTGAAAATCCAGAGTTGTTTCATAGTATTGTTGTGAGTTTGATATTCATAGCTAATAACACCAGGCCTGATATTGCGTTTGCAGTTGGCATGCTTAGCAGAAAGACAAATTGTCCGAAGGTTGAGGACTGGACAGCAGTTAAACATTTGTTGAGATACCTAGCATGGACAGAAAATTGAAGATACAAAACAGCCAGGTAGGACTAGAGTGCTTTGTGGATAGTTCATTTGCTTCAGAACTGCATGACAGAAAGTCAGTTATGGGATTGTTGATCAAGTTTGAAGAGAGCATGATAGTATGGAGAAATAGAAAACAGGGATATGTAGCACAAAGTACAGGTGAAGCAGAGTTTGCAGTATTGTCAGAAATAGTCAATGAGGTTCAGTGGATTAAACAGTTATTACAGGATTTGAATCAGGATTGTCCTGGACCGGTTCTGATCAATGAAGATTCTCAGTCATGCACTGCTATGTCAGAGGCAGAAAATTTGAAGTGCAGAACAAAATATATTGGAGTAAGATACCAGAATGTCAGAGAATTGGTACAGAAGGGAGTTGTGCGTCTGCAGTATATAGAAACAAGGCATAATTTAGCAGACATTTTGACAAAACCATTGACAATTGACAGACATGACCAGATGTCATGCCTACTAGGGATGTCACCTTAAGTATACAGGCCTAGCCATTGTGCTAAGATAGTTTCACCACAGATAATAGTGTGCTTCATGTACACATCTATATAGATGGGTTATACAGTCAAAGGTGAAATGTAGAGATGTGTGTCTGGAATTTTCCTCATGAGAACAACATCTAGGCAAACAAAAACAACCCAGTCCAGCTGGCCACAGAGTCATAACATCAGAAGTTCCTAGCTGGGAAAGGCAGCCAAGAACAGATAACAAAATCCAAAACATCATTAGGTCCTGGGAAAGGACATGTGGTGGATGATGGACAGCAAGGGGCTGGGTTAACAAACATCTTACACATAACATCCAATCAACATAAGGTTAACACCCAAAAAGGTGGAGTAAGGGCAGCGCCGAGAAATCCCTTTGCCTAGAGTTGTTTATATTTTTTGCATTCTTCCTGTTTGTGTGTGTGTTCGCAATGGATGTAACCATGGAGTTAATTTTTGGATTATAATATGCTTTTATTGCTTTTACAATGTAACTTCTGGATCTGGAAACATGGATCTGTAACTCTTTTGTTCAATCACATCAGCATAATGTGATCCTATGGTGGACTGTATATTTTTCTTTGCTTATTTTTACCTTTTGAAACAATAAAGCTCTACTTTTAGAATTTTGGATTTTTCCCTGGCTCTGCTGGATTTTCAAGCACACCACACCAATAAATTCAACAATCCCAAGTATAATTTTTGCAACTGCTGAAGATGGAAAGGGCAGAGAGCATGCCCGTTTTGATGGGGTGGGGCAGCATCCTGGCACCTTGCTATGCTGTGAGGGGCATGGGACCCATACGATGTGCCACCAAACTTTTGTAGCACCATGCTCTCAATTCCTCTCCTTCATTTTTCTTCTTATTGAATTTGATATTACTACAGTATAATTAATTTTAATGCCTTCATTTAAAAACCATCACCTTTTGTGGATAAGCCCCCTACCTTCTAAAGGTCAACTGATGCCATGAGAAGCATCCAAAGAGCTGGACTTGTTAAAGGCCGATTCCCCTCCCCCTTCCAAAATGCCCTGAAAGAGCTCCAAAGTGATATCTGGTTCTGATTTCCATTGGGACATGGGGCATTGGGACTGGCATGAGTGCACAGGGCGAAACCTGACTTCTACCCCCTCTCAGTGCAGTTGCGCACCCCAGCATGACACTTTCTATAAAGTTAATTGTGGCAACTGGCCGAGATGCTCACCTGGTTCTGAGTCAGAGTTTCCTGCAGAAGGTTCACAGAAACTTGATGGCATGAAGACATTGTTCTTTGTCACTGATCCCAAGGAACAAAAGAAAGGAAAGAGAGAGAGAATTAGCACACAGAGAACTGATGGCTTGGACAAGGGAACTGCTTCTCACTTACTCCCCAGTTCTTCAATTCAAGGTGCAAGAACTGCAAGGAACATCCTTGCAGAGACTGACTCAACAACAATGGCTAGGCCTGTATACTTGACGACTATCAATTGACAGCCTGGGGAAGGTGCAGCCTGCAAATTTCACACTCTCCCAAAGGGTCTCTGTTCTCCCAGCCCAAATTAATAGGAGTCTAATTTGCTTTCTGTCCGAAAATGCTCACCATCATCCCTTGAAACCTGTGTGTTAGTTGCTCATGGATGTCTTGCCACATTTTAGGGGATATTCTTTTAATAGCACAGGCTTCTGTGGTGTCACTGGTCATTTTGCCCCAGAACCAACAATGAGGAGGTTATAGTTTTTTGTGGGTTTTTCGAGCTGTGTGGCCATGTTCTAAAAGAGTTTCTTTCTGACATTTTGCCAGCAACTGCGGCTGGCATCTTCAGAGAATGAGGAGGTTGCTTCCAAATGGCTGGTAGCACCACTGGTGCAGCCCCTCTAACCTCTGGTAGCTGCCTGTTTCTGATATACACAAAAATGAGACATTCCTTGTCTGCAAAGAGTTTATAATATAAAGCAAACAGGAATACAAGGGGATGAGAGGGATAAATGCGGCTAGGGAAGTTACACATAGTGTTTTCCCTACCATCTTCCACCTTGGCTATCTCACATATATCCTTAAAGCTCAAGAGTGATGGGAAGTGCCACAAGATACACAATGAGGGGAATGGAGAAAAGACTTCCCTACCTCAAGAGATCTGACTTTACCTGGCTGTGAAGGAGGGAACTGGGTGAGCGAGGAAGTTCTCTCACGCTTTATCGGAGGGCAGTAACTCCCGTCTTCTCGGTCGGACTCTGCAAGCAAAGTTTGTAAAGGGAATAGAGTCAAAAACCATCACAAGCAGGCCAAGCAACTGTGCAGTCTGTCCTCCCTCTCACTATGGTAGCCTAGTTGGGAGTCTGGACCCTTGGTTCTCAACTTTTGGACCACTTGGACATTTGGGTCTTTAGATCTTAGAATCCTCGAAAACTGGTAGCGGATGGGAACTAGATGCCTTCCGGAGAGGCAAAGGCTGAGAACTTCTGGGCAAAAGCTTGAAAGGCAGCAAATGAAAAAGCCCCCTCATGGAGGGGTCTTGCCAATATCTCTCTGCCCATGGGGCCCCCAGCTCCACTCCCACCCCATATCCCCAAGGGATTCAGGGGCAAAAACTACAACAGCTCCTCCATATGCAAATTTCCCAGGCAAACAGACATTACTGAAATTCCATGTTTTTGTGCATTGATTGTGCAGGAAAAAAAATAAAGGCGCTCCTGTTTTATGTCTGGCCATCCATCCTTCCCCCCTCCCTCTTCACTTCCTACTTGAACTGTTTAAAAAGAAACAAAGAAAGACACTTTAAAATCACCATGCTAGCACCTGTAATGAGTGTGCCTCACCTTAGTGGCAGACCTTGCACCAGTTCATTCTCTGGACCTCTACTCCCAAAAAATCCTTCAGCCAGTGTGGTGCCCAGACCAGCTGGAGGATTCTGGGAGCTGTAATCCAAAAAAGTAACTTTCTTGAGTTCTGAGATGTACAGTGCCACTCGTTAGGTTTTCCAAAGGCAATGGCCACAACGGCAAAAGGAAACCTCTCTGTTTCTCTGTCTGCTTCACAGATCATAACTCTTAAATTTGTTTCCCTCTCACAATAATTGGACAGGTATTCGGAAAAAGGACTCAGTGGAACTGCACTGAAACAAGATCCGTCTTATTACCACTCTTGATAGCTTTAAAAAAGCAGTCAAGACAGCTCTCTTCTGGCAGGCCTTCCTGGAATAACTTCCCAGCTCAATGGAGGTGGTTGCTCACCCATTCCCTCTTGCTGCTATTGCCTGTTGCCCCAAGTTGGTTTTATATAATATCTTATGTGTTATTTTAACTCTGCATTAGCTTAATTCAGTTTTAAGGGGTGGGAGGATTAGGGATTGGTTGATGGATTGTTTTAATCTGTATCAGTTTTAACCTGCTGTACGTCGCCCCGAATGCGGGTTAGAAATAAAATGTGTTGTTGTTGTTGTTGTTGCACTTCAACAGCACTTTCCTCATGCTTTTCAGATGGTGTGAGACCCAGACTACTAATGCTGCATGGAAATTATGACTTTCTTCCAGGCATTTTAGGTTATACATTGGGAGTAGGCAAATCTTCTTAAGGTTGATAACTAGCTGCTGGAATAAATGTTGGCAATAAATACATGCACACATGCAAAAATACATGGGACTGAGCATAACCATTCCTGTCTTGCATGTGCCCAGGAAGCCAGACAGCAAGGCCATTGCTAGCCCCAAGAACAACAGAACATTCATGATATCTCTGGCCTCTCTAGACCATGGATGCAAACTCCCTCACCTTCTGCATCCTCTGGACTTGACCCATCTGCTGACCTCTGTAAAAACAATAACAACATATATTGAAGATTTATACAGTATCACAAAAGAAAAAGAACAGGTTAAAGGCTCTCTGGAGGTGTCAGTGAGTGCCTCAGAACTGGGCATGTTGAATGCAGCTGAAAATGAATCCTACAGATCGAAAATGACAAAACACTTTTGTGTGTGTGTGGGGGGGATTTCTCTTCAGCCGTAGGATCACTTCTTAGACAAGTGGCTGTACCACAGTGCAGAAAAGAAACCCATGGAAAAAAGCAAAACAGAATAGGGAATAGTTTTCTTGTTCATAATGCTTAATCAATGTTGGTTAAACTGATCAATTAGGACATTGTCTGACAGACTAAAAAGGTGCCTTGATTAAAATATTTTTTTTTAAAAAGACCTTTTTGAAACCAAAAAACGTACTTGTAACAGAAGAGGCATTCTGTCCAACATGCATAGGAGTGGGTATGCCTCTTCTGAGATGCCTCCGCACAGCTGACATTTTCATAACTATATTTAATACACTTACTTAATACATACACACAGTTCTTAATGCACATACTTAACATGTTCCTCGCCCTCCCTCTTTTGCAAAATGACACCAACTAGATCAATTAATTAAGTGATCCATCAACTAAACTCCCATGATAAACTAACCCAAAACTTGCAAGGAGCTAATTTCCCCCCCAAAAAACGCTACAGGGAAAAAAAAAAAAGATGACAGGAAGCTTCATGCAGAGGAAAGGACTGGAAGAAGAATAGAGCAAGTGAGGATTGGGGAGGAAAGTGGCTTGTAATAAATAAATAAATAAATAAATAAATAATTTATATCCCGCTTATTGGCAACAATCCAAGCGACTTACAGTAAAAATCCCCACAACATTTTATCCAAACCAACCCTAGCCCCTTAAAACAGCATTACATAGCATATAATTAAAATTACAATAGACATCAATAAAACATAACAATATAAACTTAAACCTATTTGGGCAGGTACGGTACCCTAAACCGCCTCTACTGCACTGTGGGAGGAAGATCATGCCGAGATTAAGCAGAGGCTGGATAGCCATCTGTCTGGGGTGCTTTGATTGTGTATTCATGCATTGCAGAAGGGGTTTGGACTGGATGGCCTTGGGGGTCCCTTCCAACTCTATGATTCTATTATTCTATCCCTGCTTTACACCAACCACCAAAATCAGGTGGCTGCATCCATGTTCACATACATTTTCATCCCACCATGAGCAAGTCTTCTTCAAAGCTGATGGGACTCAAGATCAATCCACCACAAAATACTCTGAATTACTAAAGTTGGCTAGTTCACAACAACACAAGGCTGCTGGGAAAATCCATTCCTCCTCTAGATTCTCTGCAGTTTGGAGCTAAACTCAGAAGATGTTCAACGTCATATTGTGTTACTAATGTGCATTGTTGTGTGCCTTCTAAATTGACTCTGATTCAGGTCAACCCTACAACATAGTTTTATTGACATTCAAAGGTGGTTTGCCACTGTCGTCCTCAGAGGCTGTGAGAGTGCGACCCCCAGTGGGTTTCCATGACCAAGCTGGATTCACTCCCTGGTCTCCTGTAGACCTAGTCCAACACGCAGATCATGACATGATGTCTCTAGAAAGTGATTGTTCTGGAGACACCAGGTCCACTATATCAATACCTCCATCCCACTCTAAGGAAGAGGTACCATGACCACCTCCTGATGTCTAAGGGGGCATCCTGCCTAGCATGTCCCTCTTCTGTAATTCTTAGATGATGAAGGAGGACAGCATGGCAATAGCTCCAAATCATAGATGGATCCAATGAAATCCATATGGAACATTTGCACATATGCTTTCCATGCAGGTCCCAACACATTGCATTTGGCTTCTAACCTCACAGTCTGTGGGGCATGAACCATATTACAGCCACCTCTGCCTACAGAAGGGGAGAGCTTCTGGTTGACACCCACAGTCCCTATGGTCTTTTCAGGAGGCCTTGCCTCTTGCTCTCAGTGGTTCAGATTTTTCCAAAGCTTGAGGCAGGCCAAACACTCCGCTGCCATGCCACTAACACAAGTATGGTTTGCTATGATAGGGAACTAGAAAGTGAGCTGATCAGACTGTGTGCTCCTGCCCAGAAGGCAGCTGGGAGAACCCCACACCCACTTCCACTTAGAAGCTGAGGTTTCCTTTCCAAACACTCACGTTGGCCAAGAAAACTTCCCTGCTTGAGGCTTTTGGCTTCCTCAAAGGCCCCTCTCAAAACAGTTCCCCATGCTGCTTCTATAGCACCATGTTTAAAGGGCAGGACACATTGTGTGGTCACATGGAAGGAAGCCTCCACCGTAAAAAGGATTCAAAGAAGGGTGTGTGTAGTGGGGCATCTTTATCTGAGGATGCTGTACAAAGAAGGTCAAATGGAATCTCCTGCCCTGTCTGCCCATTCCCCCCCCCACCCGGTGCCTATCTGTTCTTTGAGACTCACATCAGAGATACAAGGGGGGGGGTCATCCTCAGATTTGGAATGTGTGCAATAAAAAGGCTTATCTTGCCTTGCCCGTGACTTCTTTCCACTGCTAAGCAAAAAGACCACTTTCCCTCTTTCCAGGATGTTTAAAGTTGTGTCCACCTGCTTTACCTGGATGCATTCCTGTATCAAGCTCATCTTAATTTCTTAGACAGTAAGTAGTACTTTTAAGGATGGGGATATAAATGCACAGACCTAAGTGATAACACTTTCCAGATGGTCTCAAAACTCAGCTGTCCAGGATGGTCTTTGTTGTTCAGTTAACTTGGTAAACAGAGAGAAAACAATAATGAACCAGTGCCCTGGCAGGTGGTGAGCTCACCTTCCTTGGAGGTCCTCAAGCAGAAGTTGGATGTTAATAACTCAGGAGTACTCGAGTTCTGGGTTCCTGCATTGCTGAGCCTCTTCCAACTCACTGCATCTACTAATTTCCACAAATTTCATTCTGTTTTACTTTTGAAGGAAGGTGTGTGTGTTTGGGGGAGAACTCTTTTTCCAGGAAGAGAAGCTCTAAATCTAAGTAAGAAAATTCAGTTTAGGCCAGCTTCTTCTCCTTCCAGCAGTTGCTTCCCTTCTCTTTCCTGGGGCTAAGAGACCCAGAGGAACTATTCTCTTTCCACCATCCTCAGGGTCTGTGCAGAGTCTCTGTTTTGGAAATCAATAACTGGTCCAAGCAACCTCTTCAAGAAGGGCTGGAAAAGATTCCAGTTTGAAACCCTGAAGAGCGGTGCCCAAAAGATGCAGGGCAAGATGTTGGGCATCTCCAGTCCTTGTTCCCAGGTGCATCCTCATGGTATCATGGTCTGGTATTTCCCCCGTTTTTGTAATGATTCCTAGGCACACAGTTCTAAAAAGGTAAAACAACTCTTCCAAGGCGCTGCCATTGTGAAGAAGAGCTTTCAGCTCAAATACATGCTGGTATTTTGGTCTCAACCCCATGTCCACCACTGGAACATAGCCCTCAAAAACTCCTCTGACACACAATGTGGTCCTCAGGGTGTGATTTCTTATCCTTTGTGCAGAGCCAATAATTTGTAAGACGAACCCACTTTCTGCTGTAGGTTTGTTCCGACCACCACAAAGGGGCAATTAGAAGGAAGAAACTGTGGAGCTGAGAAGCCTCTTAATGCTGCAGACTCACTTAAGATACAGCCCCCCCACTTTTTTTTAGAGGGCAGGAAAGATATACTAGAAAAAAGGGGAAGGAAAATAAGAAGAAACAAAAGGAGCTGAGAGCATCACCAGAAATCCTTGGTAGATTCTGACTTACCCCAGCTAGTTCTGGTTGAACCGGAGCAATACGGGAAGCAGGGGGGACGGGGCCCTCAAAGTTGCACTCCCCTGGTGATTTGGGGTGACCCACCATAGCACGGCGAGGAGATGCTGCTTCTCCCTGGGGGTCCTCGCCTGAATCCGACACCCCTTTTTGCTCTGCAAGGGACTGGGAGCAAAGGAGAAGAAGAGCCCTTCAGTGCTCAGTGGCAAAAGGAGGGGAGCAAGGTTATCTCAGCCAGGAATTGGGGTGGGTGGGAAGGGGGTGCTTATTTTTCTAACTCTCAAGCCCAGTATCTCTGCCACTATCCCAGCTGGCAGGCACTGGCAGGAGCACATGAGTTTTAACTGCCATCCACCTGACTCACTGCTGTTTTGGCCAAACTCCTGACCGCTTAGGGCCATGACCACTGCAATGGCTCCCCCAAAAAGTCAGATTCATGCCCAGTTCTTTTGCAAAGAGGCTGGAAGCCTCACAAAGGTTACCGAGTCCTTGACAGTACAGTGGTACCTCTACTTACGAATGCTTCATCTTACGAAA
>CM034716.1:953877-972951 GCA_020142125.1 Phrynosoma platyrhinos
CTGTGGAACGGATTAATTTCGTAAGTAGAGGTACCACTGTATTTAAAAACAGGCCCTTTAAAAGGCAAGCACTTTTGAAGAACTAAAGTTCTTCATTCAGGCTTCAGAGAAATTCACAGTGTGGCCAAGAGGGTTGTCTCTTTGAAATGTAGGATTCATTTCTGAAAAACATCAAAAGAGCCCAAAAGAGGATGGATTTGACCAGCATAGGCCTCTCTATCCCAGCCTTCTCCTCCCAAATATGGCTACCCTGCACTATGGGAAGCCCATAATATGCAGGACATGAGTGTGAGGGCACCCTCCGTCATCGGCCTCCAGTACTGGAGGGGAAACACAGGCACTGTGATTATCAGTTACTAGCAGCCTTATGGGAGCCAGCATGGTTTAGTGGTTGGACTATGATTCTGAAAATCAGGGTTCAAATTCCCGCTCAGTTATGGAAACCCAATGGGTGACCCTAGGCAAATCATACTTTCTCACCCACAGAGGATGAATGGCAAACGCTCACTGAACTAATCAGACTCCATGATAGCCTTAGGGTTGCCATAAGTCAGAAATTACTTGAAAGCACACAACAAGCAGCCTTATCTTCCATGACTCTGGCCAAATCTCTTTTCAAACTATCTCTGTTGGCAACCATCACTCCACCTTGCAGCCAGGAGTTCCACAGCTTGATTCTATGCTGTCCTTCTCCTTCTCTCTCCTGAATCACCCACCATTCAGCTTCAGTGGATGCCCTGTTAGGTTCTACAATGGGCCCTTGGTATCCACTGGAGTTTTGTTCCAGGATCCACCGTGGATACCAAAATCCATGGATGCTGAAGTCCCATTATATACAATGGCATAAAAACAGCACCCCTGGTATAAAATGGCATGGATAACTGAATCCTTAGATGCAAAATCTGTGGATATGGAGGGACAACTGTAGTATTAGAAGGAAGAAAAAACTCTCCAGTTTTCCACTTTGTCACATAAGGACCACCATTTAGCAGGGGAATAGAGTGGCCTGACAGTGTGTTGGACTCTTTGAAGGTCTTTAAATAGAGGCTGGATGAGCATGTTTCAGGAGTGCTTTATCTGCTGCTTCCTGCATGGCAAGGAGTTGGATTAGATGTCCTCTGGGGTCCCTTCCAATGCTATAATTCTCATAGAATCATAGATTTGGAAGAGACCACAAGGGCCATCCAGTCCAACCCCCTGAAAAGTAACACTTCTCCACCCTCATGGCGGCGGCGGCAGAGAAGGAGGAGGAGGAGGAGGAGGAAGCGATACTGAAAGTTTCCTGGCAGTAAGAGCTTTTCAACAGAGGAACAAACTGCCTCAGAGGGTGGTAAATACTCCTTCTTGGTGGTGGCTTTTCAGCTGAGGTTGGATGACTCTCTCTTAGGATGTAGAGAGATCTTGTAGCATCTTTGAGACTAACTGAAATAAAGAAGTTGGCAGCATGAGCTTTTGTAGACTAAAGTCTACTTCAGGGATCAGCATACCTTTTGGGGGTGGGGCCAGTTCCACTGTCCCCTGATTGTCGGTGGGCCGAAGGGAGAAAAAAATGGCACCGGAGGTGCGCGTGTGTACGTGCACGCATGCGCACTACTCCTACCATCATGCGCATGCTGCGCAAGGTGCCATTTTGTGTTCCAAAATGGCGCATGCACTCACACACGCATGCGCACAACGGTGGGCGCCATTTTGGAATGCAAAACGGCGCCACGTGTCACAAGCGTATGACACTGGCTCCGTTTTGCGTTCCAAAATGATGCCTGCAACAGCAGCAGGACTGGACATGGGCCTGTTACAAGGCCTCAACGGGCCGGGTTCAGCCCGCGGGCCATAGTTTGCCGACCGCTGGTCTACTTCCTCATGCATTTGGTGGAGTGTCTCAAAAGTGCTACAAGATATCTCTACATACTGATTCTACAGACTAACACAGCTATATCTTTGAATTCTCCCTCAGGAGTGCTTTTGCTGTGCATTCCCGCATGGCAGAGTGTGGGAATAAATTGTCTCCTCTTGCTTGCTTTTTAAAATAAAAGCAGAACCTTCCCAAATGCTGTAATCTTTCATTTGGTCCCTGGATAATTTGGGTTACCCTTTCCTGTACCTTTCAGTTCTACGACATCTTTCTTGAAGTTCCATGTCTAGAACTGTACAGAGTATTCCAAAAATGCCTGTACCACAGATTTGCATCAGGGCAATAAGATACTAGCAGCTTTGTTTTCAGTTATTTCTATGATTTCTAATTATACCCTCTCCTCTTTTTATACAATGGCTTTTTACCGGCTCAACAGTTTTACTAAGCTGACCAGTGCCACCATTCCAAGGAGGATTGCTAACCACTCAGATCCCACCAATGTGCTATGTGAAATGGGGATGGTTTTGCCCCAATGCAAGCTCTTCACAGTTTCTAGCAGGCGCCCCTGCTATGCAAACCCTCCCCCCCAAAAGGTCAAGAAACACTCTTGAGGCATTTAGGATCTTAGCTTAGGGAAGCTACTGAGACCCAAGGGATTTCATCGTCATGTACTATGTAGATACTTTAGCTGCAGCCTGCCACTTCTACCACTCCTTTGCCAGCCCTGTCAAGAATGGGTAAGAATCTCACTGAATCTTAGAGTCAAAAGGGATCCCAAGGGCCATCCAGTACAACCCTTACTCCCATGGAGGAATACACTACTAAAGCACTCCTGAAAGATGTCCATCCAACATCTGTTTGAAGACCTCCAAAGATGAACAGCTCATTACCTTCTGAGGTAAATTCTTCCATTGTGGACTAGCTCTTACAGCAAAAAATGTCTTCCTAATGTTTAACAACCAAGCAAATGTAAATTTAATAGAATGCAAAGATAATGATCACACATACTATTACCAATAATTCCCATGTACACCACTGTAAACTAGATACACATCAATAGCTTCAAAAGATGTTGTGGCAGGGAAACAACAAGGACGACTACTAATTCTCTTCCAATTTACAGTAGCCTCACCTTTCTCACCCTAGACAAGGGCTGTTGACAATTTATTTAAGACATAATTACAAACTGAACTTTTAATTTATTTATTTTTGTTACATACAAGAGCCAGAACTAAATTATTAGGAACCTCTGGTTTTGCCAGTTTAAAAACAGACAAAAAAGAAAACCCCATAAAGAGAGAAGAGTATTGGCAAAACAAAGAAAATTATTTTGGCTCCTTCTAGACAAAAAATAACTGAGAAAAGGAAACCAGGACTATGAATTGCCATGATACTCTATAGCATCTTACTAGAAGCCAAACTGTCACATAGTGCAGCAACCCTGCCAAAATTGGCTTTCCTGGAAAATAATTTTCCATTATTAAGTCACATTATTTGTAACTTGGGAAGGCTGCAATGCAAAATGTCCAGCTTTACAGGCTGTGTTTCACTGCGCTGTGCTTTATTATTTTTGTAAAACTGCTGAGAACTATTTGGGGAAAGGAGGAATGAATCTATTTTAAATCAATAGATATAAACAAAAATTAAGCCCCACTGAATGTCAGAGGATTTACTTCTGCATACACACACCCTGGCTGAAGTCACACAGTGCTTTACAACTTTCTTCTGTTTTGTTTAACTGCACATTCAAGTGGTAAAGGACTCTTGAGCATGGACACACACAGACATGGGACACACAACATGATAAACAGCATACTACTGTCTCTGTAGTTGATATCTCCTCCCAGTTACAAACACAATGGGCCACACGCTGTCATCTTCCCCAATATGGAAACTGTCAAAACCCAGAAGGCCATCTCACAAAATACAGAAAATTGAAAGGGACTTTTTATCATGCAGGCATTGCATTACATCACCAAAGACAACCTCAGTGCTCAACACCTCAACATCCCCAGGGCTGTTTCAAACAACCAGAGAAAGAGCAGCTTCTGACACCTCACATGATCTGCACAGATACTTTTCCTTTGTCCAGCAAAGAAAGACTCAAGCCTGGACCACCATTATCTGAAGACTAGAGAAATGGGGCAGATTTTTTTGCTGTTCACCATCTTAAAAGAGCTACTCATGGGATGTTTTTACAAGTCTGTGAAGTGCCAACACTCTACATTTAATAAGGAGAAGAACACAAGTCACATTCACATGTCAGATTCAATTATGATTTACATTCATGGTCTGTTGCTTAGTCAGGACGATGACCAAACAAACCATGGTTTGGTCTCTCCATTTCCAATATGTTTCTTCCTCCACAACACCTCTTTTATCAGCTCTTATTTGGGGGAGGGCAATTGAAGAAACAAACCAAAGACAAGACACAGGTTCAGATCAAAGCAGCCACCATTCAAACAAGGCAGCATTCAAAAACCAACAGCAAATGTTGGTTTTCCATTGTGGATTTGCTGCTGCACATGGGTTCACAGCAGTGGTTGTCAACATTTGGTCTTCCAGGATTTCAACTCCTAGAACCATCACCTAGCACGGACATTGTTCTGAGAGTCTGGGAAATGAAGTTCAAAACAACTAGAGGACCTACAACTGAGAGGCACAGGTTTAGACCCCAAAAGGCCAACATAAGATAAGCCATGGCCTTGTTTAGCCATGAAATTCAGTCAAGGCCCACAAGATCTGCAAGATAAACCAGAGGCAACAGTGAATATCACAACACTACAACTTTTGGTTAAGCACCAAGGATCCAAAACCCATCCTCCTTCATGCATCCTACTGCTAACCTATTCACACACTCAGTCACCAGTCATAGATGTGACTCAAAAAGAAAAGACAATCTGAGACCACCATCCCCGTCTCTCTCTCTCTCTCTCTCTCTCTCTCTCCAATTCCACAGTTTTACCCAACTCTACTAACTGTGCTCCCTCTTCGATCAAAGAAACAACAGCGGAGAAATAAGAGCTGTAAGCCAACTTAGTAAAATATTAGGACCACAACCTAGATTTGATTATTTTTCTTTAGAGAAAGCACAAATACCATAGCAAACATCATCATAGAAGAGGCTTTCTTTCCCTGCAGGTATGAAGGAGTCATCTTCTAAGATGGTGGCACACATCTGTATGTTCTATTAAAAAGCAACCACCAATGTCTGCACCTTTTCAGGTGATAGGAAAAGACCGCAGCTCCATAGAAATAGTTTGCACGCAGAGTTGGCAAAGACTTTGGCTGCCTGAAACCAAACAGTCACTACCAGTCAGTGTAGAAACAACTCAAAAGACAATATTGGCATGATTTGGAAAATGCAGCCGTCAGGTTCTTGACATTTTTTAAAATAATTAATCTGACCAGTGTAACCAACCTATATGATTAAATCAACCTATTTGATTAAAAACCAGCAACCCTTCCTCTACCAATGTTACTACCACAATCAGCTTTGTCACAACCTACCTTGACAGCGGTTACCAAAGATGGACATTTACTAATAAATCAATACATTAAAATATCTCTTATTTCTATACAATAAAAGAGCAATTTCCTGCCCTGACCCCAGCAATTCACTCAGGGTGTATCCCACGAGTTTCCTCCAAATGAGGAGAGTTCTGCAGAAGTATCTCATGGATTCCTAAATTATAAAAATCAGCCCTGATGGGTTGGCTTGAAAGGCTTTTGGTACCCTACTTCCCCTAAGCAGCTGGAATGGGTACATTCAAGAACACCCACTTAATCTTGCAAAGGGCCCAGCTGGAGTAGCAAATGCAGCCCATGTTCTGAAAAACTTCTGAGTCCCCTGAAACATCAAACGTCAATAAACTACTTTTTCCCCTTTATTATGACTCCCAGAATCCCATAGCAGCATGCTTTATGGCAACACCAACTGGACATTTCTGGGAATTGCAGTCTGAAGAAAAAAGAACTTGTCTAAGCTGTAACCCATTGGGGCTCCCTAGCAGAGGAATCAAGAAGAAAGATTTCCCTGCAGGAAGGAAAAGCAAAAGCAAAACCCAGTCCCATTTTGCCCCCTTCACATCTCCAGCAAACATCACTTTCCTCTGGCTGCATCCACACTGCACAAACAATCCAGTTTGACACCATGCCACAGAATTCTGGGAACTGTAGTTTTGTGAGACATTCAGCCTTCTTTGTCAGAGAGCTCTGGTGCCACAAGTTGGATTATTTCTGCAGTGCAAATGGAGTCTGTCTCAACTTGCAAGCATGAAGAAAGCCTGCCAGCCCTCCACAAATAGGCTGAACTAGAAGAAGCTCACCACCCTCAAGAGGGCCATCCTTACCTTCTGTGCTTTATCCTTCTGAAACACAAAGACAGGCGGCGCAATGGCTGGCTTCTCTAGAGACAGAAAGGGAGGAAGGAGAGCTGTATTACTTAATGTGGAGGCATGCAGCGTACTGTTTCCTCTCTAACCCACTCAAAACTGAGAGCCTCTTCTAGTCAACAACAAACTTCCTTACTTTCTTAAATTTTCAGTTGTGGACAGAGAAATGTTCCTAGAGACAAAAGTCAGTTAGGATGGCAAACACACAAGGCAGTGCCTTTCTGGGGATGGCTCCACCATTATGGAAGTTTCTTAACACCTGCTTTCCTCCTTCAATACTAGCATTCAAGGTTTTAAACAACAAAACTTACCTTTTGGTCTCTTCCAACTCTATGAGTCTATGGGCCTGAACAGACTGCCAGAAATAATCCTGCTTGAGACCACTTTAACTGCCTTGGTTCAGTGCTAGGGAATCATGGGAACTGTAGTTTATTATGGCACCAGAGCTGTCTGACAGAGAAGGCTCAATGTCTCAGAAAAAAAAAACCTATAATTTCTATGATTCCCTAGCACTGATCCAGGACAGTTAAAGTAGTCTCGAGCTGGATTATTTCTGGCAGACTGTTCAGGCCCTATGATTCCCTGATTTCAACAAAGAAGCAGTTCTTAATGGAACTGCTGCTCTCTTGCATCTATTCAGGCCCATCTCTTTGCATATCATGCCTCATATTTCTTGCTGATTTAATTTATTTATGTTGTTTTCTGAGGGCATAGCCCTAGAGACCAACTTATGGACTAGAAATAAATTGATAACATTATAAGCTTTCTATGTAAGGACTGTAGTTTACCAGCCTAAGTCATGACTTGGTTTTAAAACAAGAGTACACAGCATCTGGAGCAGGGAAGGAGGCATCCTAAATGGGCATCAAGCATTTATTTACTGCTTCTCCCAACTACTTATAAGCCCCTTAAACAAAAAGCTGTGCACTTCTTCAGACCACTGATGTAGCACTCCTGAATATGTTACATAGCTAAGAGTATGATCCGGAAGGAAGTTTGCCTGAAAAAGCTTAATAGGAACAAGCAGGAGCTGTTTTTGCAAAAGCCACAAATCCAGGTCTGTAGAAGGGATGCAAACTCCTTGCCATTAGATTTGACAATGGGGCTATTTGTTCAGACAGCTTTTCAAGACGCCTGGATATGCTGGAGGAGCAGACATCTATGATAACTGTAGCCAAGGCAGATCTTGGAAGCTCCATATGCAGAGGCAATCTACAACTGCTTGGAGCAACCAAACAAGAACTATAGGTCGCCTTGTGGACAGTCCAGAAGTCATCTGGTTATCTATGGGGTGAAAGAAAATGTCACAGATGGGCCTTTGTTCTGATCCTGGGGGGTCATTCTAGTAATCTTACAAATGCATATATATATATATATTAATTGAAAGGACTGTACACTCCTTGCACCTGAAGAAGACTGTACTCCATGAAAGCTCATGCCATGACAAATCTTGTAGCCATAAAGGTGCCATGCATCTCTTTATTATTTTCCTGCAATAGATGAACAGTGCTACCCCTTTATAAATAACGACGAAGATAACAAAAGGTGACGAGGGAAAAGAATCACATATTTCCTGGAGGATAGAGCTATCTGGCATGACAGCAAGATGGAAACTCCTTGAACACCAAAAGCTGGAAACAAATGAAAAGGGACTGAAGGCACCAGGTTAACCATTGTTGGATGCAGCACACCAAATTAAAATCTGGGTAGCCAACGGTACCCCTTCAGACATTTATCTATGCTGGCTGGTGATGATGGCTCCTCTCAGCCAAAATAATATTCAGAGGGCTACAGTTGCCCACCTCTGAGGCAGGTAATTTATGGAATTTGTCCTGGCAGGGATCTTCTACTGTTCTTGTTTCCAAAGCATGTCTGCCCTGAAGACTTCCCAAAATTCTGTGCTCTGAGCAGACCGACTGAACTGGTCTCTTAAATGGAAGAGTGGTAGCATTTCACTGTTAAACTGTAATTCTAAGCAGCTTTTCCAGCCAGCCAAAGAATGCTGGGAGTTGCAATTAAACCTCATCTGGAAGGTCACAGAATTCCCACCTCATCCTAAGCAGAACTTGGATGTCACTAGACTGCTTTCTCCCAAAACAATCCAGGTCACTGGGGGAACATGGCCCAAAGAGCTATGTAGAGGTTGAGTATCCTTTATCCAGAATTTTCAAATCCAAAACTGTCTACACAAGTGACACCTCTGCTTTGTGATGGTTCAGTGTACACAATCTTTGATTCATACACAAAATTATTCAAAATGTTATTTATAAAATGGCCTTCACACTATATTTACAAGGTGTACACAAAATAAATGGATTTCATTCAAAAACACAGACATGTTAGTCTGGAGAGGGATCTAGCAGCACCTTTGAGACTAACTGAAATAGTGAAGTTAGTACCAGGAACTTTTGTAGACTTGAGGCTACTTCTTCAGAAACATACTAATGGATTTCATATTTAGACTTGGATCCCATCTCCAAGATATCTCCTTATGTATATGCAAATATTCCAAAATCTGAAAACAAAAAAAACAAAAAACCAAAATCCAAAACACTCCTGGTCCTGAGCATTTCAGATAAGGGAGACTCAACCACCACCACCACCAATAACAATTCTTTAGACCCAGCACACAACCTGTACTCCTAAGCAGTGGGAATCAAACAAGTTCGGTCAAATCGGGTAAGAGAGGATTAACCCTAGAAAAGCCTCCAAGCTGAGTGGTGAGTGGGGTGGGGGGAGCAAGATCCAGGTAATCAGTGGTTCCCATTCAAAGTTCTATTGGCATTACAAGGATCACATGGCAGACTGCGGGGAGTGGGAATGGAGCTTGGACAGGATCAACTGCAGGTCAGGAGCATCACGTGCGAATCTGGCAACCACCACCAGCGCAGGAACAGAACTCTTAGTAGCCCCACTCAGATGCCAGCTAGGAGGAGAAGCAAATGAGAAAAACCTCTGTAAACAATAACAATGTTGCTCTGATTTTCAGTCTGTGATGCAGACCTTCTAGGCCAGCAAAGTATAAAGAGCAGAGTCCCAGAAGAAAGGACCTTCAAGAGAAGGCTGGAACTCTCCTGAATTTAACTCAACCATAAAAGACTGCCATTCCCCCTGCATCCTATGCTACACAATGAGGCTGCTCATCCCAATTTAACATTGACTAATTCCTTAAACATATCTGGGGGAAGCTGTGTCAGCCATACACCAAAGTACAATAACATCCAAACCCCACAAAACAGGGATACCTGTATTGGGCCAAACCAAAATGCAGAAAATACATCCTGCAAGCTTTCAAAGCTCCACTGGCTTCTTCATCAAGCAAAAGGTGTTCATTTAATTTCTTATGGCAAATAGCCAGCAGAATAATAAATTAATGCAAATATTATAAGACAGCCAACTGGGTATAATATACAGTCAGCCCTCCACATTTGCGGCTTTGACTTTTGCAGCTTTGATTATTCACGGATTTGATTAATATATTCTCTCTAGGAATCTCTATGTCCTCCAGCTTGACTCTATGGTCAACATTCCACCAGAAGTCACAATGAAGGACCTAGAGCAGGGACTGGCAACCTACGGCCCGGGGGCCGGTTAAGGCCCCGGTCCCTGGACTTACCGGCCCAGGCTGAAGGTTGCCGTGGCGGCGGTGCGTTTTTGCTGCTCTGCGGCCGCGCGCACCGCAACCGCCATTTTGGAAATCAAAATGGCGGTTGCAACGCGTTTGCACATGCACAGTACTCTTGCGCATGCGCAAACGCGTCGCGGCCGCCATTTTTATTTCCAAAATGGCGGCCACATGCATGGGGGGATTGCGCGTGGCGCCAGAGGGCGTGTGCGCACGCGTAAGCGTGCATGCCGCCATTTCCCCCACCCTCGGCCCAGCTGAGACTTGGGCTACAGGAGACCGGCCCAGGTCTTAAAAAGGTTGCCTTCCCCTGACCTAGAGGTTCCTAGAAAAAAAACTTCTCTAGGCATTTGTAGGTCCAGTGCTCTTCTATGGTCAACACCCAGCAGATGTTGACCACAGACCTGCACTGGAGGACCTAGAGATTCCTAGAGAGGTGTTCTCTCAGGTTAAAAAAAGGTGTTTTGTTATTTGCAGTTTTGCCACTTTCAGAGGGATCCTATGCCCCTAACCCCAGAAAACGTGGAAGGCTCACTGTATACATTTTAAAATCACTTCAGCCAATAAGGTGTTCAAAATCTGAGGCTGAATCCACACTGCAGACATAATAATAATAATAATAATAATAATAAATTTTTATTTATAACCCACCCCTCTGCTAGGCAATCGGGGCGGCATACAGAATTAAGTAGGTTGACACCATTTTAACTGCCATGGGTCCATGGCATTCATAGTTTCTTGTGGCACCAGAGTTCTCTGACAAAGAAGGCTAAAGGTCTCACAAAACTACAATTCCCAGAATTCCACACCACTGAGCCATGGCAGCTAAAGTGTCATCAACCTGGATTATTTCTGCATTGCAGATACAGCCATAGAGGAGAAAAGAGCCCTCTCTCTGCATCCTGCAAAATGTCTGGGTGGAAAAGCTTAATGGTTTTCAATCTCTCTGGGGAGCTTTGGACAAGTTTTGGAAGAGAACAAATCAGAGGCTGACCCTAACCTCCCTGTGTCTACTCCATGGAGTTTATTTTGGGGACTTAAATAATGACAATGATGATGATGATGATGATGATAATAATAATAATAATAGCATCATTATTGTCACCATCAAGCCACAGGCTCCAAGTTGTTCTCCCACAACTAATTCTTTCATCTAGGAAGGAAAATTCCTTGCCACTGCAATCCCAACTCCTGTTGGTAATATTGAATTATTATTTTTATGTTATTTTTTAATCAATGTTTTAGTTCTGCCTTTTAAAATTATTGTAACGCGTCTCGAATCCAATTGTGGGAGAAAGGATATAAATCCTTGAAATAAATAAAGGGAAATGGAAAGGAAGCATAGTAGTCTTTCTCTCTTTTAAGCTTAATTTGTTTTATTTGTTTAAGGGATTCACTGCTCTTGCAACTAAAATTTCAAACGTTCCCCAAGAAACCTCACAAACTGGACATTTTGCTCAAAATTTATTTTGGCTTGACGATGACAGTAATAAGGAGTTTCTATCCCGCTTTTCTCCCAAAATGGGATTCAAGGCAGAGGGATTATTAAAAGGAGCTTTAGCAAATAAAAGGGCATTGACTGCCCAAGACAACCAATTGGTCACGCACTCCTCTCATGCGCAGAGGCACTCTTGCTGTTGTTTATTTCAATGAGGAAACGATAAAAAGAGGGATCTGACAGGGGCTAAAGGCAGGGTGGGTCAGTCAGCAACCTAGAGAAACCAATGCCAATCAAATCTCGTGAGGTGATGAGGAAAAAACAGAACATTAATAATAATAATAATAATAATAGTTGTTGTTGTTACCATCGCGTGGATTAATTTGCCTGCCTTGCAGAAACCAACCCCGCCTGGCCCACCCTCAGCCCGGCGCTCCACACATGTCCAGAGGCCTCCTTGTCTCCCGTTAGGACTCAATGAGGGGAGAGGGACGTGAAAAGCCGAGGCCCTTTGCCCATGCTCAGAGGAACGGAGCCCCAAAGGGCCCTGGGAAAAGCGGCACCAGGCAGAGAAAGGGGCGCGCCCTCTGTCCATGCTCTTAGGCGCCCTCGGCCAAGCCAAGGGGAGGGGCCTATCTATGTGGGGCGCGCCCTCTGCCCATGCTCAGAAGTGCCCTCGCCCGCCCCAGAGGCGGCTCCTTTTGTGCGGCCTGCCCTCTGCTTCGAGGCCGGGGGACTTTCCCCGGCCGGGCTCCCTTGGGCCGAGTCTCTTCATCACCTCAGCCTCCGCCGCCTACCTTCGTTGGCCAGGTCCGCCATTTTACTTCCTTAAGCGCTCCCACAATGCACCGCGCCAACCACGGGCAGGAGCCGCTCTGCCCGGTCTACGCGCGCTCGCTCGGGAGCGGCACCGGACAGCATGGCGCATGCGCGAAGGAGGCGTGTCAGCCGAAAGAAGGGAGGTGACTGGCCTTGGCAACGCCTGGATGCGCATGCGCAGCACGCACCCTCCTTTGTTTTCCCCCTCCCGAACGGGACGACGAGCATGCGCACTGCCTTCGACTGGGCGCGGTTCTCGCTGGGCGCACGCCTGCGCTCAATTTCACGTCTTCCTCCGACGGCCGCTAGATGGAGACAGGCGCATGCGCAGACGCGAGGGCTGGCTTTTTTCCCGTGTTCTTCCTTCAACGGCCTCTAGAGGGAGGCATATGTACGCATGGATGCGAGGGCTACCGTCATAGAGGCTGCGCCCTCTAGCGTCCTCAGGGGCGAAGCGTCTCTCTTGCCTTCAAGGCCAAAATCTGGACGGAGGCGTTATTGTCATTGTGACAGCACACTTTTTGCTGCCGTTTAATAATTAATTATTAACAGGGACTGACAACATTCATACACTACCATGGCATGCAAACTCATTCAAACTATTATTATTATTATTATTACCTGTTTTCCCCCCAAAATTGGGACACAAAGTAGCTTACAAATTAAAACAATACAATTTTAAAAAACTAAAGACTTTTTTACAGTCTTCTTGCTTTCATCAATACAGATTTCTTTAAAGCATAGATAATTTTTGCCCTAAATTTGCAAAGGACTAGGTGAGGGCATGGACATTTTGACCTTTTCCATGTTTTACATACTGCATTATCATGTCTAAGTCCAACTACTATTAAGCCTCCATGTTGCCCTTCTTTTTAAAAGTGCTATTTTGCGCTTGGAAATGGATGCCATAGAGAGGCTATGAAGGAGTGAACCCTCGTCGCTCTAGCCCTTCTCTCCATGGTCACCCACTTCCAGAGCCAAATTTGGTTTCCTAGGTAACCGAGCGGAAATGAGCCGGTCGCTTCCGCTCCAGGACAGAAGTGGCTCCCTATTACTTCCGGGGGCGGGGTTCTTGTGGCGCAGAGGCAAAAGAATAACAGCAGCAATGACAACTACTGCTGTAATACTGTTGTTCTGTGTCTATTATTGTTACTAATGCTACGATTGTTGTATATTTTCAAGTCATTTCAAACTTATGGCGATCCTATCATGGGGTTTTCTTGGCAAGATTTACTCTGAGGAGGTTTGCCATTGCCTGAGGCTGAGAGATTGTGACCTGCCCAAGGTCACCCAGTGGGTTATTATTATATATTATTATTGTTGTTATATTTATTTCTATCCCACTTTTTTCCGAAGACTGGGACCCAAAGTGGCTGACAAAACGCAGTACAATTAAAAGCACACAAAATTGACAATTAAAATGCTATTAAGCTATTACAATACTGGATTTTACATGGCTGAGTTGAGATTTGAACCCTGGTCTCCAGAGTCATAGACCCAACACTCAAACCGCTACACCATATTGGCTCATAGTGCTACTCCTGCTCCTTTATTTATGTATGACTGCAATTGGCTCAAAAATCACCCCATTTTAGTGGTCTTTTGAGCCCCCAAAGCAACCTTGGCCCAGGACTGGTGGTTCTGGGAAGAGGGGCATCCATAAGTGAGAATGGGGAGTGGATGTTCTGGCTTCAGCCCCTGGACCTTCTGAAGCCATTGGTCAAAGGGTGGAGGCTCAAAATCAAGAATATGGCAACCTGGGGAAAATGGAGGATTGAAACCAGGTGCCTGGTGTCCACATGTCCCCCCAATGTCACCTCACAGGAGGGCTTCCTGGGCTCAGGGTGGCAAGAGAAAGGGGAGCTGGCCCCTGGGAAGGGCATGGGCCGGGCATTGGCACCCAGCTTGACCAAGCTGACCCTTTTCACTGTCTTTCTCTTAGGAGGCTTTCTTTGCTTTGCAATGTATAAAAGAAGCCAAAATGGAGAGGAAAAACAGTGGCTCCGGACATCTAATCCCTCCATCATGATCCGTCTGGGAAAAATGGTGAGAAACTCTTGAAGGTGACAACCACACAAAGTCCAAGGATGAGCCTTGGATTGGAACCTGGCTCTGGAAAAGAAGCTCACTCTGCCCTATGTAACAGAGACTTTTTACGTGCTTGCTCAGTCAAGGTGGCTCTGGGATGGCCCTTTGGAGGCCTCTTTCCCCCAGTTATTTTGTAATAACCATTTAATGAAGACTAAAAGATATCTATTGACGTTGCTGTTTATATTAAAACAATGCACTTTTGGGGGTGAATTAATCCCAAGAGGAGTTGTTACTATCAGCAATGCAACAGACTTTCTACAGACACTTGACTTGCACCGTACACCAGAGTTTCTCAGACTATCCGACGTGGGGGCCTGGCAGTCATTTCTTCCCATTGAGCCAGACACTGGCACTAAATTTGCACCCATGGGCTATAAGGATTTGTTTCTTTGCTGGAAACTTGCCAGAGACTGGTACTGGTCCAGTTTGAGTAGCCCTGCTCTAAAGGGCTAATAGATCTTCCACTGACAGACAAAAACCTTCCTTTTCAGACAGGCATTCAAAACAGAAAGCTTTTAGAGAATGGCCTGGGGTGTTATATTGTTTTAATGTATTTTTATCTTTTTAAATTTTTTGGTATTTTAGCTTGGAATCTTTTAATTATTGCACTAATTTAATTCATTTTTAATTACTATTTTTGTATGTTTTTAATTCCATTGCTTTTTTAATGTTGTAAGCCACCCTGAGTCCCATTCATGGGAGAAGGGTGGGATATAAATAAATAAATATTAATAAATAATAACAGATCTGACCAAGAATGAGACTATATGGTTTTTTTTTTCACAGCAGCCACTCACTCACAAACTGCAATGACTCAGGCTTGCATCCTTCTGGGGTCACTAAGATGAGTACCCAGCTTGTTGGGAGCAATTGGCTTACACATTGTAAACTGCTTAGGGAGTGCTTAAGGGCACTGATAAGCGGTGTAGAAATGTACTTGCTATTCCTATTTATTTCCTCCAAGGTCTTTGGCATTGTGAATATGGATTGGACAGTTTTTCCTTTTTTTACTTCTGTTTTGTTTAAGTCCAGCACTTGTTAGAAGGTCAGAACTCAGAAGTGGGGAAGAGGACAGCATTAGACATGCCAACTTTGGGGAGGTTTCTAACAGATGAATTCAAATGGCTGGTGGAAAACACACACATACATTTGGGCCCTCTCTTGTTTTCATTCTGCACAAAAGACAGACACAGCCCCCTCTCTCTTTTCTGTACGATTCCCATTTATTTGTTCCCCCCTTCCAAAAAAAAGCAGCAGTAGCCCACTAACAAACCTGAGCAAACCTGATCATTATCTGTATTGAGCCCCCACCCCCACCCCCACCCTGAGAGACAGGAAGAAGTTTTTGCCTTAAAGCAAAAGAAACTTTGTTTTTAAAAAAGAAGATGCACAGAAAAATTCTAGAATACATTAAGTATCAATAATTATCATCATCATAAAAAGTTCCACCTAAATGGCAGCCAGTTGCCCACAGAAGGTTTTCAAGAGTGGAAGCGAGACAAGGTGGGGTGGAGTGGGGTGTAAGGTGTCTCAAGGGATGCACTTATGCATTTGCATGTTTTTTGGAGTCAGTCTCTCCACCCCACCATCCTCTCTACTCCTTTAGAAGAAAAAATAATAATTGTAAAAAGAGCTGTGAAAGCCTCACAGTTGCGAAAACAGAGAGTTCTCCACTTCTGGCGACGTCAATTTTGGGTGGAATGAAGGGATGGGAACTCCAAAATCTGAAAAAGAGAAAAGTGCAAGAGATGAGATGGCAGTGTACTTTGAAGCAGACCTTCAAAGTGTCCAACACAACGTACTTGGACTTTTAGGGCCTGTCAAAACTGAAGCAAAAGTCATTTCTCCCTGCTCCATTTCCGGGTCCAAAAACATTCCAGTAAATTTTAAGATAACAAAAGTAGCCTCATAAAAAGGAAAGCAAAGATACTGAAACATGTGTGGTGCTTTTCTCCTTCCTGAGGATTTCCTTGTTAAGGCCTCCTCTGGGGACTCACCCATTTCTCCATCCAAGCGGCTGGGTGGGGAGGGGTTCTTTCGGTGGTCTTCCGTGTGCTGGGTCATCTCATCCCGGGAGGCCGTGGAGTATGGGCACTGCAGGCAATTGTAGCGGCCCCGGGTGTGTTCCCACACAATGCGGCTGTTGGAGGAGTGTCCTGTGAGGGGGGAAAAGCAGGCAGGAACTTACCAGCATGGAAGAAGTGTTTGCTCCACTGAATATCGAAATGTCACATGTTCCTCAGGGAGAAAGATTTTCTAGCAAAACAACAAAAAGCCCTGTCTATTTATTAGCCTGAGTTCCAATGGATTACAATTAACTTCTCCAATGCAGAGGGTTGAATATCTAGGTGTCAATAGGTGGAGAGAGAACAAAACTGTAGAAAAAAGCCCATGATTACAGACTGAATCTACCTTAACCAGAATTAGAAAATATTCTGAGATAGTGACACCTTTGCTTTCTGATGGTTCAGTGTAAACAAACTTTGTTTTATGCACAAAAGCACTAAAAATATTGTGTATAAAATTACTTTCAGGCTGTAAGTGTATATGAAACACAAATGAATTTCATGTTTAGACTTGGTTTACGTTTAGATCTTGGGATCTCATTCTGTATATGCAAATATTCTGAAACCCAAAACAATTCTGGTCTCAACCATTTTGGATAAGGGAGACTCAACCTGTACTGACTCTGGCTAAACATTCCCAAGATAAATATGACAGAGGACACATCACTGTCTGTGACCTTATAGAAATGTTTGCTCATTTAAAACAAAAGACTGGTGTTACTTTAATACCTAACACAGAATAGCAGAAGGGTCTCAGCTCTCTCTCTTCCTTTCCTAGTGAATCTAAACTTTCCCCAGAGTTCCCAACCTCACTAAGGGTTGGATTCTGCACTTTTTGCTAAATGTACAAAAGGCCCAATTCTGATTCTCCACCTCGTGATCACAAAGACCCAGAAATATCACACTTTATATACAGAATAAAATCTGACCTCTGCTGGCCTTACATTTCTGGGCATATAATGGTGACTCCAGTCAGCTGGCCAGCTGCCTGGTATAAGGATAGAGTGACTTGCTGTACCAGGTGGGATCCTTCAGGTAGGACCAGCCTACAATTCTCATATATCTTCATGATGGTTCTGTTATGTCTTAGGGCTGGTGGGAGTTGTAACCCAACCTTACCTGGAGGGCTGCTGGTCTAGACCAAAGGATCTCCTCTGGCACCCATGATTCCTGGCCACTGGCCTCCTGGTTGCAGCTGCCAGAGGCCAAGAGTTTATGAACCCCTGGACCAAACATGGAAACTGTTGGTGCATCAGAAGACGGCAGTTGCTCACCTTGGCTTTTCTTCCAAACGGCATTGGAAACAGGGAGAGCCTGTCCTGGCAGGAAAGGCCTGAGGCGGTTCTGCACGGCAGTCGGAGATAATGCATAGCCTGGGGGGTGCATGTAGGGCAGAAAAGGTCCTGGGACGGAAGGATGAGGCGGTCCAGAGAACCTCGCCAGGGTGGGCGGCCCAAAGAGGGTCTGCTCCAGCAGAGGGTATGAGTGGGTAGCCGGCGAAGAGAGCGACCCTGGTTCCAGAGAGCTGCTGTGCATGTCGGCCGAGAGCAAGTCAGGAGCCAGTGGTTCCTCTGCCTTACCAGGGAGGGTGGCTTCCTTCTTGATGTGCTGGATTACACTTTGGAGTTTTGGGAGCTCCTCTAACACTTTCCCAGGTGGCTCCTTTTCCATGCTCAAGGCAGGAAGTAAGACAGGTTTCTCGGCCATCAGGGCTGGAGACTGGCGGGTGGCAGCCGGGTCAGAGCAGCTGTGCAGGTGCTTGAAGAGAGAACGGTGTGTCCGGAAGCGGGACATGCAGTTCTCACATCTGGGGAGGAGAACCAGGCAGTGGAAAGAGAAAGTGGAGTTAAGCTACAAATCTTTGGCACCCTTAGTAACAGCCTTGTGATGGTAGGGAAGGGAAAACAAATGGTAGCCCAGTACAGAGCATTACTCCAGACCAGGGGTAGGCAACCTTACCCCTTTAAGGGCCGAGGGACTTCAGCTCCCAGAATCCCAGGAGCTATTGGCCAACATGGGACTATTGGCCAACATGACTGAGGCTTCTGGGAGCTGAAGTCCCTCGGCCCTTAAAGGGGAAAGGTTGCCTACCCCTGCTCCAGACACTTGGAAATTTTCCTTTTATGGAATACAAGTCTCAGAAGCCGCCAGCATGGTCAGCTGGCAGGAAATTCTTAGAGTTGTCAGCCAGAAAAATAACTTTCTCAAGCTCTGAATAATCCAAATAAGTTGTTGTTATTGTGTGTCTTCAAGTCATTTCCAACTTATGCATAAAAGAAGCCAAAATAGAGGCAGGAAAGTCAGTGGCTTGAAAGTCATATCTGTACCTTCAAGTCATTTCCGATTTATGGAGACCCAAAGGTGAACCTATCACAGGATTTCCGCGGCAAGATTGCTCAGAATAGGTTTGCCATTCCTTCCCCTGAGGCTGAGAACATGTGACTTGCCCAAGGTCACCCAGTGAGTTTCTGTGGCCAAGCAAAAAACAGAACCCTGGTTTCCAGAGTTGTACTCCAACAATCAAACCACCATGCCACACTGACTCTCAAACAAATCCACCAGTTACTTTATTGTTTCATTTTCATCCCCCAAAATTATGCTTATTTCCAAAGTCATAAAGCCATATCCTCTCCCTGTTCCCCTCTGTGTCCTTTATGACCAGGGGAGGGGGACATTTTTCACTCTGCACTCCCTGCCCCAAAATGACTACACCACCATGTCCAGGGCAGCAAGAAATAACATGTAGCTTCTGATTCCATTTTTGGACAATTTTGTCCCTCTTTATTATG